>JAUCMO010000484.1:2705000-3305000 GCA_032399605.1 Melipona beecheii | reverse complement strand
ATATGTAATAAAATATGTAGTACTAGAATATATTATCATAGAAATCTTTGTAATTCGTTAATAAGCGAAATATTGTGTATTGTGAAAAATTCGTCGCTGTATTCTGAAATGTGGGAACAATTAATAGACACTTCGAACGAAGCATCGCGACACAAAAAGGGACATAAAGAACCGGCACACTTGAACACGTAGCACTGTACGTTTCGACTTTTCCCTCGGAAAGTCGCCTCCCAGCCGGTGTTGGCTTTCGAGGCAAGGGTCGACGCGTTTGAAATCGATCTTTTTATTACCAGCGGTTGTTTGCCGCTGCATCAAATTGCACCGCCTCTGTTTTTCTCCCCGCGGTACCGTCGCGCTCCCCATTCTCTGCGGGAGATGCGTATGGCCGCGTCCCTTTTTTCCTCCCCACCCTCTTCGACGCGACGTCAGGCATCTGAGCCAGTTCGCATCACACGCGACTGGAGACTGACCCTTTAATCGCACCACGAATCAACCCTACGTAAATCGTAACTTTTGACCTCCTTAGACGTTCTCTCAATTGCTCGACGATATTTCCATCAGTTTCTCCCCCCTTCCCCTAGTTATTACGTTGTCATCTGATAATTAAGTTTTCTAGAGACACCGACGATTTATACCGGTCAAGTCAGAAAATTTAAGTTTCATTTTCTCTCTGTAAGAGAGAACGCGATGATTCAGAAGAAATGCTCTCTTTTTACAAACACGCCAAGTTCAGAAAGAATTAATATTTCTAACGCCATCTGCCATTTTGTCCTAACCTCTTTCCACCGAGAACGTCTCGGTTATTTTACAGATTCATCGTCTTCCCGGAAAGGTTATCGTCAAATATGTTTAATTTGCTTGTCGCGTGGTAGAATTAAATCTATTAAAGTTTTCACGTTTTCCATTAGCGGTCTGCGCAACTCAACTTCTTTCGTTTCCGCTTTGCCCGCTGTTGATCCACGACGTTCAAATCACCTTCAATTTTCTTCTTGATTATCCGCTCACAATGCCATACCGTGGAACTTTGATGGCGTTTCGCGTCTTTTATTTCGAACAATCCCCCCCCCCCCTTCTCCTCTCTCTTTAATTTTAGACTTTTCTTTGTGGATAACGAGAGAAATAGACGTTTGAATTTTCACCACACTCGGTATGTGATAAGATTATTACCGTCAGACATTATTATCGATATTTTTACGAACAGAAAACTAAGTACAGATTTCGAACGTGAATACAAAAAATACGTGCCCGAAACGCAATAACGAAAATTTGTTTGCACCGTTACCGCGTTTAACGCTGTTTACTATTAATGGCACTTTCGTCGCACGGAGTATACAGAGCGGAGAAATAAAACTCGTCGCTTTTAATTCCACTCTGTGTCGTTAACATTGACTCGCGAGGCACCCAATAAATATTCAAAATCCGCTGTTTACAGATACAACAGCAGAGTTTCATTTCGAGTGGATCGCACTTTTGTCCCACCCGTTGCGCGAGCCACAAAGACGCTTCGAGTCACTGTTAACCGTGCGATTTATAACTGTACAACGGTACAGTCTATTAAAACGACAACCGCACGAGCGTCCTTCGGCCCGTCAATCAATTAGAATAGTCAGTAGTAGCCTTTGTACGTGCAAGCGCACATTCGAACTTTTCATTTCCATCTATCGGCGATAAACAAAGAGGAGCCAATAATTCCCAGAAAATCGATGATCGCCTCCCTCCCTCCCCGACCGCGTCATTGTTCGCAGAATTTACTTTCAAAAATTGCTGGATTATCGTGGATCGGTCATTCCCCGTGGGAAATAACCACTACAAAATGGATGTCTTCGTTTCGAATATCGAAATACCGATATAGTCGGGGAAATTCGAGTGGACTACTCGAGTGGAACGTTTGGAAAATTGTATTACTTCAAGAGAGATTGTAAAGTTATTTCTTTTTTCTTTTTTTTTTTTCTTTTTTCTAAGTTATTTCAGTCGATTATAATCGTTGGGATTACAACATCAGTTTTCACTGAACTTTTCGTCTGTCGAATAAATGTCACTAACGTTCTAAGAGAAAAAATTGTTGAAATTCGTTGAAATTTGTTCAAAGTTCTCTTACTCGATACTTTTACTCCTGCGATGCATTCTTCGAGATTTCCCCGGATGAATTATTTACTTGATAAATAATTCAGAGCCGCCACACTTCTCGCTGATTTTGTTATCGATCAGCGTTTTCAGTTTTAACCTCCACCTCTTCTCCGCCATGGAGTCTCCACGATAAATTATTTATCTTGTATCACGTTCCCTTTCCCGTCGATTCCCAAGTTTTCTCCATTTTCCTCTGCATGCGCGTTAACTCAGTCTTGCGTCAATAAAATATCGTCCGATTTTCGCAGAAAAAGCAAACTTGCGAAATTATGATTTAAATTTTGCCGCCTTATGTAGCAACAATAAGTTTGAAAATAAAATTCCGCGAAGAAAACCGAGCTTCGCTTGCAGTCGACTAGAAATTGGCAGGTTCCAATGGTCGTTTTGTTAGCGAAGAACAAGAAAAAAAAGAAAAGTCAGGTTCTTGTTGGTACGCCTGCTGAAACTCGACGGCTTGCATTCCAAAGAGCAGCACAAACGGCTGGTCGATAATGCAGCGTGAAACGCGAGCCGGGCACAATAATTAACCAAGAATCCCACTGCCATTTGCGACCGCGAAAATGGCTAAACCCAGCCGCCATGGGGCACTGTGTGACCGCGTCGAACCGGACCTAACCTAAATCCCATTGAATCCCATGGCTCGCTAAACGATATCGCTGCAAATTGCCCAAGTTCACCATTACGTGGCATATCGTTTCGAAAAAAGTGACTTTCGAACGAAACAACGTGTAATGAAAAAATTTGGAATTTATACACGTTATTACGTGATACTTACATTTACGTGACGAATTACAATTAAAAATTTCAGTTTTGAATCACTGTGTAGGAGTCACGAGTCATAAAAAATTGTAACGTGTAGAATATTGAAGACCCAAGGTGAAACGAGGTTATTAATCGACGTCGATATTCGCAAGATAATTGTTGGCTGACCTAACAATAACCTAATCTGGACAATTGTACGAAAATGCTGACTTGGATTAGTCCGAGAATATCTAATTGAGGATGCGAGTTTAAGCAGTCAGTGAGAATGACTCTAGAACACCCACTGAACACGCACTGTGACTGAAAGCTGATATTGTTAAATTTGAGGATATAGTCATACTTTCCAACGTTCGTTAGATTTCATGTGGGGACAATATTTCATGGAATTCGATCTTTGAAACAACCTGTAGAACTATTTCCTATATTAATTAATCCGGTAAAACCAACTTCCACGTGCACTGCTTTAACGAGAATTTGTGAAAAATGTCTCCTCGTAACTAGGAATAAAATCTTTGAAACGTCCTGTACGCACGGAGAAACATAGACGGCAGACTAAAAGAAAAAAAATTTCCACGAGTCCAGCCGTAGGGGCACAAGGAAAAAAGGCATTGGCGAAGGTGACTGCATAGAAGTCGCATTCAAGGCCCTGGTCTGTGCGAGGACGACAGTTTCACTGGCACACATAAGCATCTATTAACCTGGTCTGGCGACCGTTATCGCGTCTTAATATCGCCGGCTTATCGCCGGTCGCGGTGCGTGACGCGCATTCGCGTTCGCCGCAACCTGCAACCTGCGCGCTCCGATTACGTAACGCGCATCGTTTGGAAACACGCTCGTCCGTGCGCGCAAACAGGGTGTTTCGAAGATAGTCGCGCTCGCCACTCGTCTAGCGACGAGAGCCTCGCAGCCCGCGCCACGAGTGCTCTGCTTCGGACTAATTTTAGACCGGACGCAATCCTCGAGTCGAGGATCGCTGTGAACGGTACGAACGAAGAGCCTGAGGGATTAGAAATTGCAAAGGGGAACAACAACACCGCGAGAGTGTGGCATCATCATATTCTAGTTATTTAGGTTACGACTGTTTCGAGTAACTCTTCCACGACGTGGGATAATTCGTTATTCGCGATAGACAACGACAAACATTTCATATTACGTAAGAAAAGAATAGTTATCGCGTATTTTTCTAAACAAAAATCGTAATTCGACGAGTTCCAAGTTTCACCAAGTCTATAGAAAGCGAGATACGCGAGGAGGGCTAACGCTTCTCAGATTTCTATCGGTGGAAGTTAAAAATTCACTTCCATCCAGTTTTACAGGACGTACCTGTTACACTGAACGAGTAATTCTTTTTAATCGGTGAGGATTATGGAAACTAACCTCTCGGTAGCGCTGGTGGGGCCCTCTTCGGGGTATCGTCGGCAGAGGGCGTTCTTTCCCTCATGCTTCCCTGTGGGACCCCTTACAGCCAGAGCCACCATTTAGGCAAGTCCACGTGCCGTGTCCTCCTAGAACATATCAAACGATACTTCGTGTTATTGGCTTTTTATCGCTGAAAGTGATTTTAGCGGGGGTAACCCAGAAAATCGGGCCACTTCAGGTGCAACGCTAATGCAACGAAAATTAGCGATTGGTTGATTTGGGTCACGTGATTCGTAAGGGGGCGTGGGGTGGGCCTCCAGTAGGAGTGGCGTTGTCTGGTACTGAGCGATCGCGCCTGTAATTTGTTTTCTATCGATTCAAATGTTTGTCGTGCAGTTTTTCTTGAAATAATTTCTTCTTTTTCTTTTTTTAAATACAAAAGCAAAGTATTTCTGAACACACAGATTTAACTCTCGGTATAGTGATTTCATCGAAGCCCCTTGATGGATCGTAATTAACTTTCATATCTTTCTTTTATTATTTTGCCAGTTATATCGTATCTTTTTTTTTTATAATAATCTATATTTTCTGTTTCGAAAAAGGAGGAAAATTTAAAATCGTTCCTTCAATGTCACTGCCCATGTTCCCTTAACTGTCCAATATACATATTTTCTCGTTATAAAAAGCTGAAACTTGACCCATCACCGTTGGTGATACGATTCCCCAGGCTCCAGAAAATGACACGTCGACCATACCAGGCGGTGCCAAGTCCCATTCAATTTCCTGTCTATCGGTAGAAAACAATTCCAATACTTTATCACAAATGGCATCATTTTTGCTCTGCTGACCACTATGTTGAATTCCCTGAATCGAACGTAAAATCGAATTTCCAATGTAGTTCGCGATCCACTCGATGCCAATGCCAGTTTCAATACGCATGGGAAGCCAGAGGCAGCTGATTCCGTGCAAAGGGGGAAGCGGGGGAAAAAAAAAGTGGCGGAGGACCTCGTATATAATCGAGTAACAGTATCGTGCGGGTGATACGGTTCTACGGCGGCGCGTTCGCGATGATATGTCGACGAGGATCGCGATATGCAAGGCGGCTAGAATTCGCGAGACCTTTCCTAGTGCCGCGTATCGAAACCGCGTAGGAACACATACAGTGATTCTCAGCCTTGGACTAAAAATAATTCCCCACATTGAATTTTAATAATTTAATGATTATCAGTTCAAGTAAAAAATTTAATAGTTTTTGAATTATATCAACTTTTTCTAGAATGTTATGTAGAATACCCGACTAGGTTAGATTTCCTAATGAGATTTGGTTGGATGATTAATTCTCTTAGATACACAGTAGGATAATAATTTCTTTTTACGACGCTGTTAACCATAATTTAACATTTTCTAACGAGAGTAAGAGTATATCAGTTTCTTCCCGAGTTATTTTCGTGATTTTGTCACGACAGGAACGGGAAATGGGGGGGGCAAATAGGCACCTGGTGTGTCCCAATAACAGTCGTACGCTTTTTTGGCCGAGAGAGAAAGCGAGAGAGATAACAAACGATTATTTCTGGACAAGAGGGTCTCTCTCTCGAACAATCGTCACCGGACACGCTGGATGATAAGTATTGTTTGAAGTACCCCCTTATCGCTACCAATCTGTTTTCTCTCGATAACTGTGTAACCTAGAAGCCGCGCAGAGAATTATTCAATATTTAGATAATCCGTGGTTATCGATGCACGATAACTATGCGCCACGTAACGTGTGTGTCGAGAAACACCTATTAATAGTAACAACAGCGATTGATACTTTTACAATTGTTGCTAATAACATATCAACGATAAAGAAGCTCCGAATCGAGTCTCGCGTGTTCCACTCTACGATTAACTTCCACTTAAAACCAGTCTTCGTTCGACATTTGATTTCGAGTCGTCGAGAGGCTGCGTTCCGTGGAAGAAACTTGTAGGGACAGGACAAAGGTAAAACAACGGTGCAGCCGTTCGTATGTCGCGCGCAACGCCACAACGCCAAGGCCACGGTGACGTTCCCCGTCGCAGATTTCCACCGGTATTGCCATCGATCTCCGCGAAACGACGGACATTCTGTATTATCGGGCAAACAAACCATGGTCCCCCGAGGGCAGCTTGGTGTGCCATCGAGACCGTGTGATCCGACCAGTGATTCTCAGCCGCGGCAAGAACCTCGTATATCAAGGATCATCGTCATCCATCAACGATACACCGGTGGCAATTCTCCGTTGCACTTCGCATAATGGGCATAATTGCGACGACCACCAAGCCCGTTATTAGACCAGTCGCTTCTTGAGAACCGTGGCAAGACTGCCGTGCCAGTGTTTCTCATTGAGGGCTCAGTGCTTCTCTGAACACGATAGACGGCGAGACAAGCGAAAAGAAAGTATGTAGATTTCTTTTTTTATGTATTAACACGTTCGAGGCGGCGTCAGTCCCCGCGGGGTCCGACGACACATTATTCGTTTGGCCGACGTCGGTCCTACAGGAAATATACCTGATTTTTATTAATGTAAAAAAGTACACGTGAAACTATAATTGATATAAGATAAAAAATACGCGTTTGGCTCCGTGCGTGTTAAAAAGTCAATGTTCAAGTTTCTAAAACTTTGTCGCGCAGCTCTGAAAAGCTGCAATTTCTGGAAAGTTTCATTCCGCGAAAGCGGAACCGAACACGTCGTGGTGGAACAGCAGAGGATCGATGGAAGATGACCGACTTTCGCCAGGTCGGATCTCGCGTCTTGGAAACGGGCCGCTAATCGTTCCGGCGGCGTATTCGATATCTGCCAGCAGAAACGCGAGATTTTGTAGGCGTTGGCACAGGCCCTACACACCCAGTCACTTCGAAACGACCCTGGCCTCTTCGTGGTTTGGTCTAGAGCCAAGGCAACGTAGATCTCTCTCTGCTCCTCTCTCTCTCTCTCTCTCTCTCTTTCGTTCCTCCACCTCGTTTCCACCTGGCGAGGGTGATATCTGCTCAATCTCGCGGGATTAGTAGACCACTTCATCTACGCGTTGCCGATACTGGCCTCAACAGGTCACGGTAGTGTTGGTACAGCTGCTCAACGTGGGGACAAACCATAGTTTTGCTCCAGAGAAGAAACCATTTTTATCAATCGTGAATTTCTCTTCTGACCTTTTACCAATTTATTAAGCTCGAAGCTTGAGACACAACTGTGCGTTCCATAAAAAGAAGCTACGAAACGATACATTGTTTTATCTTTACGCTGCAGTATTGCTCCACGGAGTAGCAACGAAATGTTGCTCTTTCTTCGGTGAAGGAACGGATGATGTTCAATAATATTTCAGCAGGGGAAATTTTAAAAACGAACGAGCCGTCCATTTGCTAGTAATACATTGCAATAGTTTGACATCTTCAGCAGATGAAAAATTACTTGGGTGTGGGTAAGTACAATCGAGAGATGACTCTTGACGAAACTCTCGGAAGCAATCACCGCTTTAACCTTGACGCGGGATTCTCGGCCTTTGTAAACAAAACTCTCCGTCACAATTGCCTTTCACTGGAAATAGTCAAAATTTTCATTTAGAAATATCCAAGAAGCGAAATTTTCTTCGAAAGATTGATTTACTGGAGAGAGAATTATTGCTCGCTGTTGCGTTTGTTTTGGAAAATTTTACGTTCATTTCGATGATATTTTTGTCGGACACGTCCACGTCGAGATGTAAAAGATTACTCTCGACCTTGCACTATCCTGTTACAAACAATTTCGCTTAATATGACGTGCCGTTCGCACAGACGAAATTCTCCATAAATCAAAGAATCGCGGAGAGCTCCAGCGTTTTATCTGGAATGCTGAAACGCTACATTCCAGCGTGGAAAACTCTGCACTGCACCACTATTACTGGAACCATTCCATCCCCCCCCCTTTCTCTCTCATTCCGTTTCTTTTTTGGTTTTCCTTCCTCTGCAAGCCAAAGTAACTCACACGTTTAAGTAACTGTGATATCGATTAAATTCCTCCATTTTGTACTCGCTTGACCAGTCATCTCTCGCATTAATTACACGGAGCTTCCTTTTTTTCTTTTCTTTCATCAGTTCAAACAAAAGTACCTGATTCACTTTCACTCGTTTTGCTCGATATCCGTTTCGAAGAATCGCAAGGAACTTTCATGTAAATTCGAACTTTAGATACGAATCTTTTCATTAAAAAAAGGGATTTTTTTTTAATATCATCAAAACAAACTTTTTCTTTTCAATTTTTCCAAACTCTCAAAATTACTGAACAGTAGGATTACTAACCTAACCTAGCCTAAACCCCTAGTAATAAACTACTGATCCACGACGGATGCACGATTTCGTTTTTTTTCCTCTCCCTCGTCAACACACAGAATTCCCAATTTGATTACGGAGTAACCCGACCAATGTGAAGTATTTTTACGCGAACGCGAGGAAGACCGTGAAAGCGCGTTAACGGGAAACCGATCGACCGAATTTCCGCGGTATTTTGGACGTCATGTGAGAGCCACTGTGAACGAGCATGACGTGCCGCGTATGTCATTGGCATCATTGAATAAAACCACCGCTGATGGTTACTTTATACGGAGAGCTTTATTAGCCGGGTTGCGAGGTGATCGCGCCACGTTTTGATACAGCGGCTTATTCAAAGTTTGCGTTTCAACTCGGTCGTAGTTTTTTACACGCCCTTTGGCGACCATTGTGAAAAACCAATTTTTACGGTCCCTGTGAGAACCTGACCGATCGATTCATTATCGACTCGCTAATACCGTTGTTGATACGATTTGTTTTTTTTTTCTGTTTTTGTTTTAACTGGATCATTCTCTCGTTGGTCGTAGATCAACCGAACGATCATTAATTAATCGACGCGATGCTGTTTTTGTCACGACACGTGATACCTCGCCGAGCAGGGAGTGTTAATCGGTGCTAAGCAGTCGCTTTAAAATTGCAGTGATCGCCAGGCTGCCGACTGGCCTGAAACGTTCATAATCGATGATGTACAACGTGTTCATTAATACCGATCGATCCTCGACACGCGGCTTTGTGAAGTCGCTCGCCGCCGTCTACGAGTCGCTCCTTCTCTCTCTCTCTTGATAATCTGCGGGGCGTTTTTTACGAAAATAAAATGCATCCAAGATGGCAGCAATATTGAAACATCTTCATTTCGAAGATACGCTTCGGCGGAAGCCGAATCCCAAAATTCTGGATCAGTATTCGCAGACGATTTTTTTTTTAAAAAGAATAATACTATCCCACTCTTTAATTCATCCATCGAATAATCTGCATTTTAAAAATTCTCCAGCGTGCAGATTATGGAATCTAAAATCGAGGGCTTAGAACAGTAGAGAGTAACAAATTCATACGATAACAGAAATATTTTTCCTGCGCGTGTATGAATATGCATTATACGGGGAAGTTCAAAATACATACCTGGTGCGAACGAGTATGTCGAATTAAAAAAACATAAATAAATAGTGAATTTTCTGCCAGGTTGGGGACATTCGAAAGTCGAAAGTCGTGTTTTTCTTTTTGCTGGGAACCGTGAAAATAAACAGAACGGCCACGTGCAGGTTTTGTATAAGCACACTTTGCGAGCAACACGCGAGTCACGAAGGTGTACGTGCACTACCACCAGTGTGTACGAACGAGGAATCTAACGCCTGACAAGACACGCTCGAAACAGAACTGACCGACCTTCCAGATAATTGCCAACAGCGAGGAAACGAGAGAGAGAGAGAGAGAGAGAGAGAGAGAGAGAGAGAACGACACCTGACATGATTCCACTAATTATAAATCCATTTTTCTTGTTTAAACCTGGGACTTCTGCTATCGCTACCTAGAATCTCCCTCCTCGCCTCCCTTAATTACTTTCAACGATAAATAAATAATTTGAACGACGGCGACTCTCCGGAGAGAGTTGAAATTTTCATTTCGTTTCGCCCGGGGGACGCGTCGGTCACGAGTAAGAAAATGGGGGGAATCCGCGTTGCTGCTGTCGGGGTGAATCGGCGCTTGAATCGTCGTGTCGTGGCGTAATGCATCCCGTTTACGTCACCGATGTATAAGAAGAGTGGGGCAGTAGTTCAAATAGAAATGCGCTCGCACTTGACAACCTAGTATTTCTCGCTCTTTTTTCTTTTTTGCACGTTAAGAATTTATCGTTGAATTATTCAGTACCACAGCTTTACCATCTCTCGCGCGACTCGGGACTATGTTTGTCAACCAATTATAATTATCTATGTTCGACGTGTACACACGTCAGTCCAAGTTTCATTTTATTTCGTCGTGTAAAGTGAAACAATTACTTCACTTTAACTGTTAAATTTATGACAGGATCATTTGCTCTGCGTTCGACGCGTAGACTCGTCGTTCCTTCATTTTGAGTTCAATCCCCACGAGGGATTTTTGAAATTAAATTCCACGGTTGACTGGTCGAAAAGTGAAAAGAAAGAACGTAACATTGAACTTTGATGCTTGGCATTTTTTGATGCAACCGACAGTCTAAGCAAACGTGGATGTTTAATTTTATTTTCCTAAATGTCTCGATATTATCTGGTGAAAATCGTACGTCATCGGTGGGATCCAAGGGTAGGGCTGTCCAAGTTTGGGGTTAAACTCCAAGTTATACTTTATTTTGAGCGGCCGTATTTAGACCGAGCAATCTTTTTACCGAATTCTGTGATCCAGTTTAGGCAGTACGTGCAGTGCCCAAAATAGCGTAACCTGAGTAGACAGTGGATTATTTTGAGCGCGTGATTTTCTACTTTCAGCAGCACACACCACTTTCCCCGCCGAGCCTTCCGTTTCAACCCTTAATTGCCGCTCTCAGCTGCTCCAACATTATTTCAAATGTTCGAACTTTCCACGATATAATTTCGTTTCCCGATGTAACGCGCGGGGCATCCAGTGTCTCTCGGCAAGCCCCGATTTACAGTTTTGCTCTATAATTATAGTCCAGGAATCCACGCGTACTGACATATCGCTGGATCTGTTATGTCACACGTTGGGGGTCCAACCTAACCCGCGAAATTAAAATACGTGCGTGTCGTCGATTAACAACGACCAACAACCGTGGAATTCAATTTCAATGGAATCAAAATTTATAATTTCTATAATCTTAACTAAAACTGAGAAATTACTTTCCAATTGAAAGTAGCATCGTCTTAAATCTCGAAACCGCGAAATTTCATCTCCGATTCTATTCTTGGGGGCAGGCCACCAGTGCAACGAAGGAAAAAGTATTTCGGCAACAATACGACGAAATTCGTTCTCTTCTCTTTTACAAAAAAGGAAAAAAAAAAAAAAGAAGAAGAAGAAACAAAGAAAATGTTTGAACATCAAAGGTAGGGAATTTTTTGCAGGATTTCCAAGATTAGTTACGATGCACTGTCGCGAGAAATTGACGGTCGTTTGACCAGAATCGAAGTCGACACGTCAGCCATAGTCGAGCTGCTAGAACCCACGTATTTTCTGACGTACGCTATACACGCGCAACGCCTGCACAGCGTGTGTGAGTGCGTGCGAATGTGTGTTTCGTGGCTACAGCCGCAACGAATGCTCGCTATTCCAAAACTAGACGAAACGAACTAACTCTGGGAAATTACACGGGAAAAATTTGCACTGTTGGTCGCTGTTTTAACACCGTTGATTAAACTCTGACTGTTTATGCGTTTATAATATGGAGCATAAATGTGGTACTCGCAGTAATGTCAGGTGAAACGGAAGGATCGAAAATGTTGAGTAACTTTAAGTAGGTTCTACTTGAAACGTACGTCCAACAGAACTTTTTCGAAAAATGTTAAATGAGAATTGACAAGTGATTACTGTTACAAAAATAAAAGTTTCAGACAGAGTGGAAAAAAAAACTGCACGACTTGTATCCCAGTACGATTCGTCTCACAGAAGCAACTGTTCCGACTACAAAATGAAGACGACTTTCGATCGCTCAGTACCAGACAACGCCACTCCTACTCGAGGTCTAGCCCACGCCCCCTCACGAATCAACCAATCGCTAATTTTCGTTGCATTAGCGTTGCACCTAAAGATGCCCAATTTTCTGGGTTACCCCTGCTAAAATCACTTTCAGTGATGAAATGCTTTTGTCGGAGGAACAGGTAATTCCGTTCATCGATATTAAAAAAATTCTCGATATTTGTAGCGAATACTGATACTGAACGAATAGTATTTGATGAATAACACTTGAACGTGAAAATGGACTTTTAATTAAACGTTGTAAAATAGCTCGTTTGGAATGGAACCTATTATTTTATACAGACTCTAAAATGTCTGTGCCGTGAAAAGACTACACAAAAGTGTTCCCAAGTGTAACACATCTCTTTCTATAAAAATTTCCACAAAAACAGACGAACGAAACGAAATTTTTGGCATTCGGTGAATGCATCGATTCGACCTATATATGACGTTCCAAAACGAAAGATCCCGGTAGTGTATAATAAACGGCAGGAAGCGTTCCAAATTTGTGGCGAATGCTACGAAGAGCTCGACGAATATTTATTGTTTCAGTACCGCTGAACAGACTTTCAAAACACTTTCAAACACAAAGTGAAGCTTGCGCTTCTACGCTATTCCGAATCAAAATAGTCGAAATCGATTGTTCAGAGATTAACTATTAATTAATGGCGCGACACGTGACGTAACAGTATCACATCATCAATTACTACTGAATCTCGTGTAACGCCACGGCCAAAATTCCCGCCATTCGAGGCACCGAAAATTGATTAGTTCGCACGAGCGCCGACGGTGGAACAAATGTCTCGTAGCACTGCTCGTAGGATACGGTGTTTGAACACAGACAGAGCGGATATTTTGCTTAATCGTCGCGAGCAGGGCAAAATGTTATCTTTCGAAGCGGTTGTCACGTCGTATCGCTTCATTAAACTATACTTGAACCTAGTGTGTAATTCCTACCACTGCGTACACTCCGTGCAATCTGAACGAATGGAACTCTGTACTCGAGAAAAAAGACAACAGAGTTCCGATATATCTTTGGTATTCTCGGCGCCTCTGACGAAGTTACACGCGAGCTAGTTTCCGTAGAATTCACGAGGAGCTTGTTGATTCTGTTAAGACCAAGTTTTTTCCTTCTAGTCTTCTCCTCCGAGGCAATTTCTTACGCGTTTTTTCCCCGCAATTTCCCCTAGTGTCGTGAATAGTTCATTTGCATCCTCTTTAGTCGAATAACTGCCACCCGGAGTTTCTTTCCGGGTTGAATATTCCTCGTTTGCACACACACACACACACACACACACACACACACACACACACACACACACACACACACACACACACACACACACACACACACACACACACACAGATACACGGACAGACTTCGCAATCGATCCTTTCAGACCTTATTCTTTCAAATTTGTCCCCCTTGTCTGGTCTTTACTGAATTCACTTTATTCGCCGTGTACATATCACTATGTAAGAGAGAATGATTAAAAAAATTCCTAAATTTTTCCTAAAATTCGCGGGTGGAATTTTTCTCCGCTTCTCTCAAAAGAAAAGAGGCTCCTCCCTGTCGCGGAGGAATTTCTGGTCCAGAAATTCGGCGAAAGAAACTTGGTCGGACAAGGTCTGAGCGAAGACATAACTCGTGGCACGGGAGTACAGTGATTTACCACGCTCCATTTCGGCTGCTCCCAAGTCCTCTTTTATCAACTTCAATACTTCACGATAAGATTAAGCGAAAATAGAATTTCAGCGTCGACCGTGCTTCACCGCGGATCGGAACAGAAAATTCGGCCTTCACCGTCTAAGTTCCGAGACAATTCGAGGAACCGAAAAATCACGAGTTTGAAAAAAAAGAAAAAGCATCCACCGCGTGCAAGGGCCGGGTGGATTTTGCAATCAGACACCGCAGCAGAGCCCCGTGGTATAATAGTTTTGCGAGGGAAACGTTCTCACGGAAGACATTCCGTATTGTTCGACCCTCTGATTTACACCGACCGTTTCTCTTCAACGTTCGGACACGAATTTTGTGGTTCTCTTTTCAGTCTCACCTTTTGCCCGTTCTTCGACTATTGCCTGCCTCTTCACGGCGTCACGAAATCCAGCCGCCGGAGAGAGAGAAAGAGAGAGAGAAAGAGAGAGAGAAAGAAAGAAAGTACAAAAAAGCGGGGAGAAGCCTTTTGTCCGAGACGCGGTTTAGATATATGTGTGTGTGTGTGTGTGTGTGTGTACATAAGCCGCTCGAGAGTCCTATTTTTGAGGATATTTCTCGTAAAGCCTGTCGAAAATTCATTTACAGCTTCTTACCACGGTTACGCGTGGAACGAAATAACATGATCTCTCTTTGGTACTCCATAATTAATTCCACGGGGATAATTAGCGAAACACGCTTCGAATTTTGAATCGTTCGATCGCTGTATTAACCGGTCGCGCTACGAGATGGTGAGATTTTCAACAGATGGTTGAGGGTGAGATGTTAGTAATAGCGCGACTGTACACTTTTGTTCGTTTGAAAAAAATACTCGAAAGATCGAGGCGTCGAGCGCACGGGAAGAAAGAATCGTCCCCGGAAAGAGGAGTTTCGTCAATCGGCGCTCGAAGAGCGTTTCGAGGGAGGAAACGATGGAACACGATCGATAAATACACGTTGCCGCTTGACGCGGAGGACGCGTGTACTACACGAACGCGACTGTACTTTGGAAGTGCACGGTACAAATATCTCAAAGAGGCTTTCGACGACTTCACAAAACGCCACTCTTTCTCTCGCGTAGCGCTGCCATTAACGACGCCGGCGGGGGGGCCAACCGACAAACACCTCGGATTTCGCATTCGAGGCACGACTAGATCAGAGATCGAAGTAAGACGAGATCGAAAGAAGCTCGGGATAATTAGGATCACGATATTATTCACGGCTATAACCGCGTGTGAAACGTGCAACTTCGATCGGCAGGCGTGTGTTACGATACGTGCGAAAGTTTTACGAATCGTCGAGAGAGAGAGAGAGAGAGAGAGAGAAAGGTAATAACCGAACATCTAGTTTGGAACGAGAATGATTTATTTGTAACGTCGTGTAACACCACTTTCGTAACCTGTTGTTGTCAAGCGCGCTAATGAATCCGAGCAACTGCAATGCGTGTGTTTTTACGTTTTATGTAACTTGTGAAATATTTCTTTTTTGACACTGAAGCAATTAATATTGTAGCGATTTCAAACGAACTTGAATTGTTTCGTTTCACTGTGGGTTTGATAATATTGTCAATGAAAGTGATTTTAGCGGGGGTAACCCGCCAGAAAATCGGGCCTCTTCAGATGCAACGCTAATGCAACGAAAATTAACGATTGGTTGATTCGTGAGGGGGCGCGGGGTGGACCTCGAGTAGGAGTGGCGTTGTCTGGTACCGAGCGATCGCGCCTGTAATTTGTTTTCTATCGATTCAAATGTTTCATTTCCTAGTCAGAACAGTTGCTTCTAGGCCTTTCAGTGAAACGAATCGTACTGGCGCGCAGTTTTTGAATTAGAATCAGATTAGGCAAAGTTGGGATTATGTTTGAATTCGGTTCAGGTGGATTTGTGGAATGGATCAGATTAATTGGATTCAGGTAATTATCTAATTGCAGCCACAGCTGCCACTCGCTGACAAAAATCAATTTAGCGCCTGGCAAACTCGCGGAAAAGGATCGTTTTACAATGAATTCGCGGATCGATTGCATCTGTGAATATTTATATCGTAGTGATAGTCACACCGATGTTAATTCGTCATGTTAATTCTGAATTAACATGAACGTGCTTCTTACCTAATTACAACCGATGTTTGCATTTTTCACGAGGAAAATTTTCTCGCGTTTCATCCAAGCCAACTGCAATTATCGTTTAATCAATCGATCCATTTTCTTGTCAGAGTTGAAACGTAGGATATGAAAATATCAAATGATCTTGTAAACTGTGAATTAAAAGTTACGAAATGATACGAATTTAATTTAATTTCTGAATTGGAACACTAGCTTTTATAAAAATTTGCCTTGCCACAACTACAGACGACAGATAAAATATTCTCGACGTTTCCAATTGAAATTACGTACTCCCCCCGAGGTGCAATCACAATCTTTGTTACCGTAACACGAACGACGGCCAAGTATCGCTTCCCGCGTCACGTGACAATACGTACGTCAATCGCTTACGAGATGCTACAAAATGTACACTGTTTCCTTTGATCAATTAGCGTTTAGTAGATGGAGGCGGCGGTGGTATTCCGATCGGCGGTGTACAAGCGCTTATAAACAATGATGTCCAAACATGTCAGCCGGTAATGGCACGTAGCAGTCTTTCGAGAGCGGCGGCAGGATGTGTCGCGTGTGTACAAAAGCCCGCGCGATCGCAGCGCCAAACGAGGCCCTAGCAGCGCAAAGTACCAATGCAGAGAAACGTGATTTAGCGACGTCTGACGCGATTTATTTGCGAATCGACGATCCGGAACACGCTCGAGGCAATACGCAGTCAGACGTATTCGCGTATACACAAGCGCGGAAATAATTTCACGTTCGTGGAACAACACTTGTTCACGGACGTTCCCGATTTCGATTTTTGTTTCCCTTCTCTCTCTCTCTCTCTCTCTCTCTCTCTGTGTGTGGTAGATTGTACCAAATTTTAGAGTCGAGAGTACACAAAGCGCGACTCTGATGGATTTGGAGAAAAGTAACAGGGTGGAGGTATTAAAATATAGTGTAGCTGAAAGTCGCACGAATCGTCAGCGCTGTCGTAGCGTAATTGGTTTTTTTTTTATTCATTTATCGTCAATAAGTAATCTGACCTAGTTTGAACGGTTTAGATTTTTTTCGATTGAATCGTGGAGATCGATCGATCGCAGAGTGCCCTTCCATGACGAGGTTACGCCGAGGTTTCATTCAACCAGGATAGATTTGGCTTCGATAGAGAGAGAGAGAGAGAGAGAGAGAGAGAGAGAGAGAGAGAGAGAGAGAGAGAGAGAGACGGGCCAGACGATTAAGGAACGGGCGAGGTGTATTTTCGTCGGCCTCGCCTAGGTATTGGTACCGCGAAATCGCGTTGCGCCATTCTCAGCGGTGCCTAACTAATTCTGCCAGCAAAACCAACGTAAAATCCACCCTGATTGACCTATTAACTGCCCGGCAATGTTAAAATCACACAAGGACAATATTGTGCAGGGGGAAACCGGGTTCGAAATTTTCGCAAAGACGAATCTCTATTTTTTCATCGTCATTGAAGCGTAATTTCGTCATTAATTTTGGATTCTACGACTGTAACGTAAATACAATCGGACTGGATTGTGCGTAGACACGGCCGACGAGGATGGAAACTTTTTCCCTTATTAGTAATTTAGTCAGTGCGACGGTGCAGTTGTTCTCAACGATTTTCCCTGCCCTTATGCAGGCTACGTTGCGAAAGTGTTTAACGTTTTCTTCGTATTTCTGGGGCGGCGCGTTAACACATTGGTTAACGTTTCACGCGTCACTCGACTCGACAAACGTATCCGCCGTGTATCGATTGCAGTCTGCACCGCGCGAGAATCGCTACTTGCGACTATTAATACGTTTCCAAAAGAACGTATAATACATATATGTGTATACGCGACCGAAGAACACACAGTTCCAATATTTTCGCGACCTATATTTCTCGACGAGAGCGAGTAATTTGTCACGGGTTTGAGGAAACACCTACCGAGATATCCCTCGTGTGTGACGTTCCCTCGTTTGCCGCTTTTTCCGCGAGGCGATTACATTCACCTCGGGTGAAGATTCTCGAAACGGCAAGTGGAATTTCCGCGATCTCTCTCTCCCTCCCCCCCGCCGCGCACGCAGTTCACGTCGACTTAATCTCGCGTTGAACGCGTCGAGAGCCCGAGTGAAACGGCCGCAGACAGCGCCTTAAGCTTTTTTCACGCGGGCGGCAAGAGGCTGACCCACTTGCGCCGCGGTAGAACCTGTGTGCTGCTGCTGCTGCTGCTGCTGCACGCCGTGTAAATTGCCCCCGGAGAATTTCGTCGCCGAGTTTCGATGCAACGAAAACTTGGTCGTCGCTGTCGCCGCAAGATCTTCAACGGCGGAATGGCGGTCTCGCTAATTTTACGAAAAATCGATGACGATACCTTCAAGGGCCGTGTAGCGAGCGAGCGAGCATCGGGAAGCTGCTTTATAGCGTTCGAGCGTGCATTTTCCTTCGCAGTGCGCCGATAAAGTTCCTCTGCCGCGTGTTATCGATCGCTCGCGAGCACTCGTGTCCTCAACAGGGGGGATATATCACTGTTATTACGGCGCTCCTTAATGTGTGTTATTCGGATTTGTTGCAAATATCGCGAATATAACGCCGTGTTGTCGGAGAAATTGGCAGGGTATTTGAATATCGAATTACACCGCCGCGACACTAACAATAAGTTACCTTTGTAAAGCGGAGAACTCGAAAAAGAATATATTACTTTCAGGCTAGGGTCTCTAATTTTCGCGTTCGGGGAAACAACGACACTAACGGACGAGACTGACGACTGTATTTGGGTGTCGAATTACCGTAAACATTACCAACGTAACGACACCCAACACCTTATTACGTTCTCTGACAGAGCACTCGAACGAAATTTTAAATTGTCGTGTTTCGCAACTGACACGACACGACTTTCAGGAATGAAACGCGAGAAGCGATGGTGTATTTGGGTATCGAATTACGTTAGAAAGTGTTCTGCGTACGTACCTTTGTAAACACAACTTTGGATACACTTGAGCGAAATTGCCAAATTGCGAAAAGTGCCAAAGTACTGCACGCGTTTACTATTCCAAATTTTTAGAAATTCAGTGAGCGAACGCTTTTCAACTTTTTGGAAAAATTCTCAGTGAACAAACACCGCGAAAATCTCGAAACCACGTTCAAAGTGAAAATTTTACTTCTTCAAATAAAATTATAGTATCCCTCGACAAAATAGTAGATCGTTTTGTATATATTTTGTTTCGTTTCTTCCGTGCCACCAACATTTTTCGTGAATTTCCTCTTTTTCTTCTCTCGTCATACATGGATACATCTCCGTTAATTTTACTGCAGCGACTGACTCCCCACCCTCCCCCTCCCCGTTTCTGCAATGGCGGCGCGGGCAGATTGATACGTTCTGCGAAGTCTGAAGCGCGCGCGGCGCGGCTCGTTTTAATTCGAATAGACGATGACGGTAAAATCGATCCTGTCTGATGAAAGAGTCGGCCGATTTGAAAGCTTTAATGGAATTCCTGTTTCCACGAAAACGCGGATGCGGAGTCAGAGAGAGAGGGCGAGGGTGGGGCAAGCACGGGAGGAAAAGTTGCGAATATAATGCCGTTGCCGGGGAAAAAAAGAGTTTTCCCCGCTGAAATCCTGTTTTCGATCGAACAACAAAACTGGTTTTCGCCGGCAGACGTCAAACGATACTCTCTCCGTCAGTTTTCTACCTTGGTATTACCCCACCAACGAAATCCGTCTGGTAACTGACGCACGTACTCGCCGATTCTCGAATTAATTGAACTTTCAAAAAAAATCGAAGGAGATAGGCTTGTTGCTTCCTCCGAGAGCAAAGTTCTCGTTTTTCCTGAAAAACCGAATAATGCAGTCTCTTTAACGATTTCTCAGAAATCCAGTCTCTCGCGAAATTGCATTTTAATTTGATTCGACCCCCGGAGGCATCCTAATGATCATCCTGAAACAGTTTCACGCTCTTGGATCCTGATCCAGAAACCAAAGCTTCCTCGAAGCTAAGCAGTTTCGCACGAAAAGAGACGACTGTCTCTCGAGGAAAAAATTTGCTGGTGCTTTGAAGATCAACCGCAACGATTACTCCGAGATTGCGCTTCGTCTGCTCGACGATTACCGCGTGAAGAGGGAGACGCGAAAGATAAATATGTAACAGCGATAAATATTCAATTATTCGCGCACCTGGCGATTCAAATGAAACAAAGTTCCCGACGGATCACATGGCCGCAGCGCACGCTCCCATGTGCCGTCGTAATCTCGCGTGATTAATCATAGTAGTACCACGTGATAGCATCACGTATTAAATCGATCGAACAACGACCGATTAATACTATCCGTTCGAGTAGGTTTCGCCGAATGAATTGCGGCCCGGTTCCCGGTTCCATATTGCCGGAATATTTACGCACCTGCTGCGAAAGTATCGCGCGTGTCCGCGCGGGGTTTGGGGGGGGGGAGCGATCGAGCGTTGGCAGCCGATCGCGAGGAAATCTACGCGCGACCGCCGCGCCATCTAGCACCGCGAATCCGCACCAAGATCTTCCCTTTGTTTCCCCGAGAACTGTCTGTCCGTCGTGTTAATTACGTTTGAACGCGGCGCTTGTTCGACTTCCAATTAGAGGATTACGAACTGTCAACTCGATAATTAATAAGTATCATCGAGAGGAATCGATAATCGGCGAGGCTCCGTGGTGGCGCACGCGTCCACGAAAATTCGCCCTCTTTAAAGTCGTTCGACTCGCTTTAATTCTCTCGCTGATGACCGATTGACGAACAAGTCGATCGGACTAATTGATTTGTACGAACTGTAGATTTATTGAAAGAAAAAAGGTGTTGGCGAATGGAGAGAGAGTTTGTCAAGTTGGAGTTTTGACAAATTGTTTGATGAATTATCTCCAGCCGATAAATCTGAACATTTCATCCAAGTCTTATCGCATCTTCCTTTTTTTTTCCCCTTTTATTTCAAGTAACATCTCACCACTCTGACCGATAAAAAAGCTGTTTGCTATGAAAACAACCGAACAAGAGCGTGTTTGTGAATTTTGAGTATTTGCGTAATGGCAAACGAAGGCAAATTTTTCGCCGTATCAGGAATTCTTAATCACTCGTTCGCGAGAAGTGGCGTCAAATCTCTTTCGTTCAAATCAAACGTCTTCGATTTATTTAATTAACATCTGTCGTTGCGCCTCGAGCGGAATGAAATTAATTTCTATTCCTAGCGCAGAGAAATAAAATAACTCTCCAACTGCCTTGATGTCTTGTAATTTCCAATTTGCAGTCGAAATCGAACAGTCAGAATGGGGGGGGGGTTTGATTTAACCAAGAGTCAATGATAAATAGAACGGCGTAATTAATTGTGAAAATGAATAATTCATCGTTCGAAGAGGGCGAATTTTCGTGGACGTGTGCGCCACAGCCGGTCGAATTTTTCGCGACGCTACGCGATTAAGTGCCACGCGATGGCGCGAGTTGCAAAAAGTTAATGGCCACGGATGAAATGAATAACCGTTGATTTCATTCGAGAGGGAGGAGATTCCGAGCGCCGTTTCCCCTGCCGAGCAATGAGCTTGCAATTTTCATTCGAATCGGATGAAAACACGATTCGCTCAGTCGATTTTCTTCGTCCAACTTCGCTCCACCTCTCCAAACGAATCTCTTTGTCGATCATCGTTCCTTCGTCTCTGCGGAAACAGAGATCGATTTTCCATAATTCCCTAGGTTCAAATTCTTTTCTAACCGCGCGTGTACGATTCCCTTCGATGAAATTGAAAATAAATTTTTCTTGGAACTGTATTTTTTTTTTTTTTCAACAGAATTTATTTTTCAAAGGACACACAAGGTGCGCGAGGTTCCTTACGATAACGATAGATTATACAATCACCGAGACGGATAAGACGACTCGGAAACGTCTGAATGTGTGCGAATTGGTGTACGCCTCCTCGACAAATCGATTCCGACAAAAACTAGGCGGTCCTGCGAGCCGAGTGGCGCTCAACCTACTTTTTCCGCGCGCGAGAAACCACCTCGGAAATCGACGACGAACCCGTCTTCCGTTTAGACAACGTTTACGCTGTTACTGCCTCCGTATAAACTTCTTTCGAGCATCTTCCGTTCGAAACAACACGAGTTAAAAGCTTCGTGATACACTTCTGCCACGCTACGTTTTCAATTTATTTTCAAATTTCACGAATAACGTACATTGTACAGTGTTATAAAGTTTTTTTATTTCATCACGCACGCGCAACGTGAAAATTGAAACTGCAGAGCACGTTGCTAGTCTACAGAGAAACGCTCAAAGGACAGATACAAAGTGAAGTACAACGTGAAAACTATTAGACAGAAAGTGAAAGACGAGATGTCAAGTACAAGAGGCAAAGGCAGAGAGTAGGGCAAATAAGATAACGAAAGATAAAGCAGCGTGGATGTCGTCAAAGTAGAGGAGTGAAGCTATATATAAGTCGTGCAGAATGAGAGTTCAACGAATAGCGAAACAAGATGGGGAGCGATTCGAAAAGGAGCAGTTGAGGAGACGATAGAAAATCGACTAGATTCGGAATTCGAGTAATTTCGATCTTCCAAATTATCGAAATTCTCAACAAACAGTAGCAATCGTAAAAATGCGAGAAACAAAGTATCCAGATATTTAATCTATTACGACGTTATGTAAGAGTGCGTTTGATGACGAGAGGCGAGAAAAAGAACAATGTCAGAGATGATGAAAGGAAAAATAAGACGAACGAGAAAACAGAAGTGTACTTCGCCTCGTTAAACATTTTTTCTTTCGCCAGCTCCGAGTACGATACTCACGATGAGTAGCACGATCTCTGACACTGACGCTTCAACGAGAGATCGTGATCGTCGAGTCCAAATTATCCCTCGACTTTCTTTACCGATCGCTACGCGAACAATATGCGATCAGGTAACGCGCAGTTACGTGATACGAGCATGAACTTCGATCGAAGAGCTCCGTTGCTCCTCCAACTTCTCTCCTACGTCTGCAAGCGTGGATTTATATCATACGGAGAGGGAGATTTGGAGTGGAAGATTCCAGAGACCATCTTTGACCAGAAGAAATTTTATATCGAGCGATAGAGCGAGTGTAAAAAAATATTTAACGTAATAAAATATATTTGTACAAATTACTTACTGCGCAAACAAATACACAGATGTATCTGCCTCGAGTTCGATCGACTTACTTTCCTTGGGCTCGCGCATAAATTTCGTGCAGCAACGACGTCCCGATAAGAGGATGATAAAAGTTAAAACTGAATTCTGATTTGATCAGAAAGAGGTCAGCTCTTATTGTTAAAAAAAAAAAAAAAAAAAAAAGATAACAGGACGATACATAAGAGCGATAACTTTCACGAGAACAAGGACTAGTTTCTAGGAATTAATTAAAAGACATTTTCTCAAGTTGTTCAGATAATAATGAGGGAAGAAAGGCTAGAATTAAAACGACAACCGGATTATAGCAGGGAAAGACGTAGAAGAATATACACCGCTGATCCTCTGGCTGCATTATTCACGTATAATTCCCCAAAGATTACGTTTGCAGCTCGTTCGACAGGATAAAACCGCCGGCTGTTTAACATTTTTCACGTCGCACACGTCGTTGAAAATGATGCGATTAAAAGTTTATGAATTTGCGTCAGGCACGGCGCCTGACGCTCCTTTTCTTTTTTCTCCGTTACCAAGTTGCTAATTCGAACGTTCATTTTTTAAATCAACCGGCTCGGTTGCAAAATTATAATCTCGGCCTCTTTCCAAATCCCAATTTAACGCGCTATTATACTCGCGCAAATAATTGATGTCGATTGGCGTTTTCGCGCCGGTTTACATTCCAATAATTTCTTTTCTTTTCGCAGAGAGTAATGTCGTGCCGAATCTATTTATCAGTTCGTTATCGCTATCGGAACGATTATTTCGGAATTTCCAAATTCGTTTTATGTCTCAGTATTTTTTCCCCTTTTCCTTACAAATTGTTATTAATTTCGTAGTATAATTTTTAATTTTTAATTTATTTTTATCGTTTCTTTGCATTTCAACATTCATTACTTTTCCTCTTTTCAGTGAAATTTCAAAGACACCGGCGTGTGTCCCCGCGAGTGTCCGCAGATTTATATAACAGGACGAGTATATTTCCTGTCTATGAAACAAGGAAAGCCCAGGGTAATTTTAGATTGTGATACTTGGTTAAAAAGGTAACTGCGCCTCTAATGGCCGATTCAACGGAGAAGCGGCGTTATTTGAATAGCCCTACGCACACAGGCGGCCATTAGCGCAACATATGTTCAACTTTCATGACTTGCAGCGACTCGAGGAATCTGGAATCGCACCGCGTCAATATTTCGCGTTCCACTTCCTCGTTTCCTTTCTTCTTTTTTCCTTACTCTCGACGCCTTGCAAAACGGACGAAACGCGCTAAATATACGCGGACCCGTCTTTCAACTGTAGCACTGTACAACCGTATCACGTGATAAGGAACAGCCAGCCATGAGGCACGACAAACGTAGAATCGATTTCTAATATCCAGCGAGGAGAGCCGATGGGTGGGCGGACGAAAAGGGGCGAGAATTTATGAGCGACGTCGATTTCGGGGCGAGGTGTCTCGCCTTTCGAGCATCTTCAACGACCCCATAAATATTCCGCGTCCTATAAATTTAAATAAACCGCGCGGGAACTCGTACGCGGTTAAAATGGACGGTCTTCTTGCGGCCGCGAGAATTCTATGTCTCCCGATAAAGTGCCCGTTTCATATGCTCTCTGTGTCAAATGCTCCGAAGGGACGCGGATATTTTTAGGTTAACCGAGATTATCATTAATGGACATTTTCACTTGAAGCCGGCAAATGGAGCCTCTAATGGTCTAGAAAATTATAATACGAGAAACGTACTAGAATTTTCCAACATTCTGTGTATTTCAATTGCACTTTCAAATTTCCATTTATAAACGAAGAATCCTAATTTTTCCGATTTTTTCACTCTTTCTTCTTTTCAATTAATTTGTTGAATTCAGAGTACCGAACTTTGCGAAGGGAAATTTTGTTATAAACTGGATTCAAAGAAATTCGACTTTTTCTTTTTTTAAATGTCGCGACTGCGAATGGAGATTCCAAACATTTGCTTCTCTGGATCTTACCGATGGGCTATTTTTACCTACGTAAAATATGTTTAATAAAATACTGGGCTTCAAAGTTAATTTAATCTAGTTAGATTAAATCCGCGAGGAACGATGGAAACGCGATCGCGGGAGGGAGAGCTCCGAAGAAAAACATGGCGGATCGAAAAATCTGTTGCTCGGAACGATACACGTCACTGACGCGACACATAGTCCAAACCGCACGGACTCCAAACCGTTACTCCCTATTTGCTTAATGAGTTAAGGACGCCAGTGAAAAATGGCGTCTAATCGCCTCTGGATTCTCTGACGATTCTGCATACCGCGTTACGTAAGCGGCTATCAATTTCACAGATTTCCGAAGTGGCGTGCATCAACGCCGGCCGGAATTGAATACCGTTTGAAAAATCGCAGCACTCTCTACGCACACGCTATAGTCGATACGATTCTCCCACTATACATTACTCATAATCCTCCAAACCTTCATGCTCGAAACTCCTCTCTCTCTCTCTCTCTCTCTCTCTCTCTCTCTCTCTCTCCCCCTCGAAAATGTGAAAATTATTTTCCACAATAATTGCGGAAATTATTTGAACGAGAACTGAATAACGCTGAATTTCATCATTCGAATCAATTGTAACTTTAAATATCGACAAATGTGGACAAATATTTCTAGAAACCACGTCCCCCATGGAATGTAGTTACTTTTCACACGTTTGTTTATCTAGTATACGTACACGGTAAATAAATTCCAAGGATCGAGAGAGAGAGAGAGAGAGAGGGACAGAGACGGCCAGTTAACGTGGCACTACCGTTTTTACACGCCGTGCAGCAAGTGCAATTACTGGTTGGAGGAATTTCCCGACATGTTCCGACATATATATACGATTTTCCTCGATAATCGCTGATAATTGACGGTGCCACCGGCGGATTATCATAATTCCACGACGATTCGATCGCGTCCGGAAGAATCGGTAACGATTTCACGCATGACTAATTGCGTTTCCAACAGACAACGTTGGTGAGGCAACCAACAACCGGGGACGTTGTTTCGGCATTACAATGGCATAAGACACGTCGGGGAGAATGGCTTCGGGGGCCGGCGGCTCGTGTTACGAAATCGAAACTGGTCCCCGCTTGATATGTTCGAATTACCAATTTCGAGGCGACTCGAGTGCGCGAGGTTTTCATTTTCAACGGGCGACAAAAGGAGAAAGAGAGAAAGAGAGAGAGAGAGAGAGAGAGAGAGAGAGAGAGAGAGAGAGAGAGAGAGAGAGAGAGAGAGAGAGAGAGAGAGAGAGAGAGAGAGAGAGAGAGAGAGACACGTACTGCCTCGTCGTGCAGACGTACAAATATATATACGATGGATGCAGATATACACACGCGTACACACATACAGAGAGAGAGAGACACGTATGCACGCATAAATAAGAGCGTGACACGTCGGAAATCTATGGCTTCGAGAGAGGACGATCGGAAGGCAAACGGAAATGGGAAATGCCTCGGCCGACCGATCGGAAACCCTTTTCGTCGTTTCGACTTTTCAACGTTTCCGTCGGCAACAGCCACCATGTTAGCGTTGCCGCCTCGTACCGCCGCCTTTATTGCGCAGCGAGAGAGTCCAACGTCGGGAAAAAAACTGCCCCGCGTTCTCTCGTTATCTCTCGAGCGAAAGAGGGAAAGCAAAAAAAATACGGCCGAGCATGCACGTAGACGGCGATGGTTCACGGGCGAAAAATATCCACGTCTGCAACGCGCTGTGCAGCATTTATCGGCACGGGGAGAGCAACGGCCTCCTCCTTGGCCAAGCTGCCGACTTTCGCGGTCTGTCCGGCCAGGCAAATTTCTTCCTACCGATATTTTCCCGATTGATATTCATATCTTGCCTTCGTACGAAGCAGCGTTTATTTACGTACGACACCGTGTAAAAAGAATAGCGAAACAGGATAGGGAGAGAGAGAAAAGTGGAAGGCGCGTTCAAAATATTTACAGCGTATGACTTTGCACGAAATCGTTCCGAGAAACGCCGATTAGTAATTGTAATAAAACCGTGGAATAAAGAGATCGTACGAACACGAGGTACTCGTGGTATTCGTAGGTAATCACGATTTCGACCCGTTTCCGGAACGACCTTCGTACCATCTGCGGCACATAAACAAGTACCGAGAGAGGCTATATCTCGCAATGGGCGCACAGGATTATTCGACTCGAGGCTGCTTTTCGCGGGCAAAAGTGGAAAGAATCAAACTTACAGCATCTCCTTGGCGGCGGAGCTTCCGAAGCACATCACGGTGGCAGCGGCACAGCAGTCACGGTCACAGTCACGTAAGCCCTGAGCAACCGCTACGACGTCGAACACAAGCGAAAAAACACTCATCACTGTCACCAGACTGCCCCTTTCTTTCTTTTTTTTTTTTTTTTTCCCGTTTTTCCGTCGGCCAGTCGATTACCCGTAAATATGCGTACGCACACGGTGGAGAGTCCAGGAGCGGCGCGCGTTCGTACGATATTCGAGGAAAAAAAAAAGAACGATTTTCTTCGAACGTCTCTCCCCCGTTCAGTCTGCGCCTCGTTCTTTAACCCGCGAGAAGTGAGGAATACTTTTGGAACACGGTCCGGACACGAACGATTACGGCACTGAAACTCCTTCGCACGGTGGGTGATGATAAACTCGCGACACACTGGGATCCGCCAGGAGTGGCCACACTGTGTGGGCCGTGCAGGCAGTGCTGAGAGTGTTGGAGAGGAGAGCACCGCGGCTCCTGGCTCGTACCGATATTAACCTCGCCTCGTAGCGATTCGATGCAGCCGAGTTTCTTGACTGAGCCGCCGATGCTCGCCGAGCCGTGCCCCGTGAGACGACACTGCTGCCACACGCCGCGCGCAGCCACGCGCAAAGTTACTAGACTCGCCGCGGAGGCGTTGCGAATCGCTCAGCAGCATTCTTTTGAAATTCAACGATTTAATTTTTTTCTAGCGTTTGGAGGAACAAATAAATAATGACAGATATCGTTTCAAAAACGTGGAATATTTACGTCGGTTAGAGGATGACAAATGTTTGAAAAATTATACATAAGCAAATCGTAATTTACATTCTACGTGGTCTCGTGGCTATCGTATGACATTAATTCTTCAATTGAAATTTATTTAATGAATAAATAATACGTGCTTTAGTTTGGAACTAAATGATTGAACTTAAAAAACTGCACGACTTGTATCCCAGTACGATTCGTCTCAGTGAAAGGCCCGATTTTCTGGGTTACCCCAGCTAAAATTACTTTCAGTGATAAATGCTTCGTAAATAAGAAAGAACTTTTTGTTATAAATTCATATAAATTCATGCAATAATGTTACATGCTGCAGATGGATTCTTCACACTTTGCTGCACTGCAAGTTCGTATTTGTGTTTCTTCGTTGATAATGTTTATTTTTAAGCTGCGTAAATTGTAAAACTTGAAATTGCAAAAAGCACTTGAAAATTTGTCGAGTCGTAAATTTAATATACCGCGTGATAAAATAATATTTCGAGCAAGTGGAACAAAGTAAAGAAACGCGACTGTACGATATTTGTATAACAACCTGTTCGCGGGAGAAGAGGGTCACTCTCTCTCGTCTCGTGCTTTCGTTCGCGGAAGAAGAGATCGCGCTGGATCGCGATTATTTCTTTAATTAATCTAACAAGCCATTCTTCGCACACTTGCCGCAAGAAACGTAATTACTTCACACGTAATCGCGTTAGAAGTCATCCTTAGTTCCCATTCAGCAAATTTTTTTACCACATTTAACGTCACTTCTACCTTTTTATTCACCTCGATATTCAACCTCATTCGTTCGACTAATTTCTAAAACAGAAAAAACGACGAGCATCGAAGTTCCAGTGGCTGCGAATTATTAATCACTCCTCACAACACGCTTCACTTTTTCTATTCTTTGAAATGAAAAAAATAAGAATATATTTAACTCTTCCCTCCAATAACAAAGCAACCACCGAGTTTAATTTTTATCTCTTAGCCTAGAGAAATTTCTCGACGTCACGCTGGCAACGGCCGGATCCGTGCATTGGTCATCCGTCGAAGTGGCGAACTCTGATTGGTCGGCGTGCCGCTCGTTTTAATGGCGTGGCGCGAGTCGATGGTGGGGAGAGGTGCCAGCTTCAGAACGTTCAACCGTGGTCGTCGAGTGGCTGGTTGGTTTTTCATGAGAGCCCTAACCTGTCGGTTGTGTTTCGTCTGGTTCGCGACACTTCAGCTGAAGGTTAACTCCGTCGTGCGTTCGCGGACGCGTGATCGCGTCACAACGTGAATTTCCATCGCTTTTCCATCGCGTCAGTATAGCGGGGGACAACGCTCGAGGACGCGGATGGCGATGACGGAGAGCTGAGAATACGGTGCCCGAGTTTCGTGCATGAGGTAGGCGCAGCTCTTCAACGCGCGATCGCTGTATACGTGTTTGCCTTGTCTCGTGAAAATTTGGACATCGGTGCTGGCTTAAGGGATTAATTCTCGCCTTCAAGTGTGAAGTGTCTACCTGCGGAATTAACCTACGAACCGACAAAGAGAGTTTTGACGATTAGACGCGCAATTATCAGTTTATTAACGGTTAATGTGATTGGGTCATTTGATACTTTATTTATCTTCTATCTGAACTCAAATGTCAATTTTCTTCACAATATGTTCATTCTATGTACATATTTGGCAAATATATTATGCGATATTTACAGCGTTGTTATTGGAGTGAAAAAGATATATTGTATAAAATATTGAAACATATGATTATATTACAATAAACACATCCTGCGTGTAACGGACATAATTTTTTCATAGTTTATGATTCTATATCGTTCATTTATAGTAGTTCATAGAAGGATATTCGTAACAATGCCAATTTGTTAATTTATTAACTTGTAAATTAAAATTAAAATTGAAATAATACAAATTGTGCAGATATTCGGATCGAAAGTGACCCAATCATTCCGAGAATTCATAACCGTCAAAATTTGAATTTAAAAAAGTAAATGTGTTGTAAATGCAAATATGAATGTCGAAACGTAGAAACGTTCGATTAGATTGTTCAAACGAAATTGTCTAAAATTATAAATCTGCATCAGTGAACGTTATATATGTAGTAATTAATCTATTAAATATAAACATATTTCCGAGCACTGATGAATGTATTTTTTCGACACGATGGTTATATAATTAACGAGCAGAGAGCAGACTGTTGATAAAATAATAATATTGACTGTTCGCAAAAAATTAGCATTTTGCAGGCAGATATTTATTTGCCATCTGTCACTCTTTTTTTCCACGTGACGATTAATCGTTCGATAAACTTCCGAAAGTGTTCAAATCTGTAATGAAATTTTTTATATAGATTATATACATGAAGTTTATTCGACGCTGTTGCTACAGCAAAGATTCGACGAGAATAAATACTGTCGTTCAATGCGTGACGATCTGCAGCTGGTAAGATCAGTAAGAGGTTAACGATATATTTCTGTGTGTAAGATTGTGCACGTAATCGTGTACGTGCGAAACACTTGAATTTCGAGATAATCGGCCTCGAAAATTACGCGGTTGGCTACGCTTCTCGGTGTGAGTAACTCTAAACTTTTAATCGAACGCGACGTGAAAACGGAAGCACGTTCAAAAGAAAAATTAAATTGCGCAAAAGTTCGTTGCCCTCGTTTTCTCGTAGAGAATTTGGAGTCATTCTCTGCCGAATTACCATACGAAATCAAAGATCTTAGTTTTAAATTGTTTAATTTCCTCGAACAGTTGCCCTTTGGATTCCTGGAATTTTTTTCACTTCAATTCCAGGTGGTTGGAAATTGTTGAAAAGGAGGCATAGCGCTCTCTAATTACCCTTCTTCCGTGTTAGAAAGCGCGTAGATACCGGATTTACGAGAGCTGCGCTGCATATAGAGCTCGTTGAAATATTAACCTCGCTTTGAATGTTTAAACAGTAACTCTATCTTTGCTTCGAAAGTCTGAATTTAAACTTCTCTTGTTGAACTTTGATGCCACTATCTGAGGTCTATTCAGACCGTATTCTAGATTTATTTTTAGCGTTCCACGTTTTTTTTTTTTTTTTTTTTTTAAAAACCGTACGTACCAATTTCATCTAGAAACGAGACCCAACCTGAAAGTTTTATCACGACAACCGTGTTTTCTCTTTCCGTGTTCGCCCCGTCGAATTTCCGAATCTTCGAAAAGAGGCTCGTTTGCACCACGTCGTTCACCGGAAACCGGTTTCACCGGCGGCTTTTCGAGAATTCCATTCCGTCTCTGTCGACGATAGAATTATTTCATTTGCAATTTTTCTCGGATATTTTATGAACGAGATTCGGACAAATAACAGGAAACACGTCACCGTGTGCCCTGTCTCAACTCGAACGAACGTGTAATCACCTTTGTTCGTGTGTAATTACGTGAAAATTATTTATGTCACGGCCGAGCCGATGCTGGAAAACATCCCTCTGATAATTAAGCAGAATTTAATCGTAATTCGCTGTTGAAATAATTCCAGACACACACGGACTCGGGTTCCACACACACACACACACACACACACACACATGTGAAAGCAGGATCTATCGCGCGTGCTCGAAAGTGTCAGTGAACTCAGAATTCAGCCGCTAGGTAGCCTACACTCCACCCCTCGTGCATTTTTCCTCTCACGCGCGCGCGCGTGTGTGTGTGTGTATATGCACATACACACGAGGGTATAGTCTCTCCTCCGGACAAATATCCTCGATAATCCGCGCGGCCAGCAAGGACGGTGCAAACTGTGGTGGACGAGCCATGCGAGACGGATGTAATTTCCGTTCTCGCAGAGTCGGTCGAAGTGCAGCGATAAAAGCTGACTATCGTAATTACCGGTGTCTAATTTCAGACGTTTGTCTACTGCTCACGTTACCCTTACATCGTACGCCGATCAAACGTCGCCGTGGCGCGCCCTCGCCTGTTTGTTTTGTGCAGGTTATAAACACGTTAATTGCACGACGATAAATCACTTTTGAGTTTTAGGTCCTGCGCGACAAATGAATTTGCCTTCCCTGGCAACAAAAAGCACGGGAAATTTCTTGTTTTCCTCTTATTAGTTCCTCGAAATTACTCGTCGTTTTGCAAAATCATCCCTTTATCGTGCAAAATATGTTTAATCTTTCGTTAAACATGTTTTGGATTCGCGACAATGCACAAGATTTTCAATTACTTACTTTTGGGATTTTTTCGTTTGATTCAACTTCAAATGTCAGGTAAAATCAAATATCCTGAACTTTTGCGTGGTCTGTCGCAGTATTAAAGTTACTAAGTTAGAATTTTATTGATATATATATCGAATTCGGATTGATTGAAAAATCGACGCATGCTCGTATAATAAACATTATTCAGTGTCGCTTTTAGCGGGGGCCTCTTCAGGTGCAACGCTAATGCAACGAAAATTAGCGATTGGTTGATTTGGGTCACGTGATTCGCGAGGGGGCGTGGAGTAGACTTCGAGTAGGAGTGGCGTTGTCTGGTACTGAGCGATTGCGCCTGTAATTTGTTTCGTATCGATTCAAATGTTTGCATATCAATAAAATTTTATGGCAAAAAAGTCGTTTTCATTTCCTAGTCGGAACAGTTGCTTCTGGGCCTTTCAATAAAACGAATCGTAGACAAGTCGTGCAGTTTCTATGACTGTGACGATCTTCTGCTTTCACTAGAGATCCAAAGTCCTTGCTCGCTCTGATACACAACTTTTGTCAATTTAATTTATACAAATTGGATCTATATACCACGTTTCTTCGTGCACATCGGAATTCATTAGTGAAATTATTTGTATAAATAGGCAATCACGGTGGTGTGAGTTGAGTAGTTTAATTCATTTGACTGACAATTACGATACTCGAAAGCGCCAAAACTTTTTTCAGCTTTGATTTGAATCGTAATTTAAATGATTTGTTTCAATCTCTTCTCGCTAAATTTCAAAGTATTTACAAAATCTCGCAGATCGCTTATGCACGTTAAATGTCTCTGCGATCAATTCCACGAACGCAGCTTTCAATTGTCGATAATTGGAGAGAGATTTGAATGAGAAAGAACGTAAAACTTAATCCATTTTACCGGTTGAACTGGCTTTTCAGGCCACGTGCACACCAACATCTCACAGTTTCGTCGTCTGATATTCATATTTAAATGCAAGGATCGTTCCTCTTTGACCTAATTTCGCGGAACGTTCCTTCCAAACGGCACACGGAGACGTTCTTTTCTTGAAAAAAAAAAATGAGAAACGCATCTGCGCAAGTTCTCGCAACTTTCAAACCTGCCGTGTCACGGAACAAAATGGTAATCGCCGTTCCATTAATCGAAACGATTTTCGTAATGAAACGAAGCGAGCAGAGTTCCATGGCGAACGACCTTCATTCGACGGTGCTAAATAATTGGACGTATTTTGTTATTTCGCGCTGGATCGGAATTAACCGTATTTTATGCCCTCGTGTAGAAGGCAGCGATTTTTGTACGAATTGAATTTTAAATGCTCGCGCCGATTCACCGAATCGGTGAAACTCGATTTTGTACTGGTAAAAAATTAACCCGTCGATTTAACGTGATGTGTATCGCACTATTAGCATCTCAGCATCTCGTACACGTGTAACAAATGTAACAAGTGTGTGTAACATGTATTCTGTTACAATTACACGTAACACGATACAATTATGCAAATTATCGCGTATAGTATTACATAACAGATATAATATAATAATGTGGCTATTTATATACATAATGACCGTTACTTAGCGATTATTTGGTAAACAATCATTTTACAATTGTCACGTGAGCGTTTCATAATCAGCAATTCAAAGTAATAAACGTGATATCCATGTCACAGCTTGATTTGTTTGAATACGTGTTCGATAAATCAAGTTATTGCAACATATTAAATATTGATGGTACCAACGCGTAAAATATTCCTAATTGTTTTTATGTAATCTCGTGTAATTGATCTTAATTTTGATCTGCTCGCACGTCCTTGTAACCCATCCATGGTGTAGCCATGATAACCGCAGGTAATATCTGGTTTCCAAGAATAAAACAGTTGAAACTTACGGACGCGAGACGTATTTTATCGAAGAGTATTTTCCAGATTGCTTTCGACTCGAGACGAAGTTCTCGGTCATAAAAAAATATCAACGACCAAAAAAAAAAAAATCACATTCAGGTTAGATGAAAGTGTGAAAGTGATTCTAGAATTAGAATTTTTCCAATTTTCTCTAGCTCAGAGATTCTCACATTTTTCCACTTGGCGACCCGAGCAAATATTTTCGCGATCCTGGGTCATGTAGAAGTACATATATACCTAGGAATACGAATTAAAACATTTGCTGGTAATCAGTCGTAAAGAGAATTTATTCTTTGGCGCGAGACTGGTTTTGAATTATTTTCCGGTTATTGCGCGTCCAGGAATTGTTTAGTTTTTGCTAAAGTTTCCCCTGATCTAGCTGTGACCAATACTGGACGTAGATTTATTTTATCTCGTTTGTCGTGAAACATGTTTCTCTTTGGATCGTTACACGTTCTTCACTCACGAAAATTTAAAAGTGCTACTATCGAACAAAATATCTATCGATTTCGGGTGAAATTTCACCAATAAAATTAATAAAATCGGTCTTTGAACTTCCTCGCTCGCTGATGAATGAAAGTATAAATAATGGTTTCAAGAGTCAATCCCGAGACGTTTCACGATACTCTAATAATTTACGGTGTAAAAGCAGTAGTGGAACGTGGGCAAACGTGCAATTACGATTTTCCACGAACCGGTAGCTCGCTAGTTTTACAAGGGGGACGAGAGATATAATTAAGAGAGATTAAAAAAAGAGGGGGAAGACAGACGTAAGTGTGCTCCATGGTGTCCCGCTTTGTACATAGTTTCCATCGAGATCTAGGAAATGAAAGCGTGTCACGCGACCGCCCCCCCCCCTCCTCCCCCTCTTTTGCCTTACAAATACGTGCACGCTAAACGGTTAAATTAATACCTATGTGTGCCGACATGTGTTCACTGGGAATTACGTTATCGTCTCTCGATCGATAAAGAAGATCACGATAATCTATCCTGATCTGTATTTATGTGTACATAATTGGTACGTACACCGACGCCTCTTCCCTGCGTTTAATACGGTTTATCGCTTGATGCATTGTACGAACTGTTAATAAAATATTATTCAATCAGACATCGGGCTTTCTGTTACTTTCTGTTACTTGATGTCAAAAATCTCGTCACAGCGTTTTAGACGCTATCGTTTTCCCGTAAAAAGAAATTTTCTTCAAGCGTGAATTTTCTCTTTCATACCTCGGTTGTATTCTGAGCGAAGTCAACTGTGAGTTTCAGTCAGAGATTTCTAAAATTTTCGAATTTTCCGTTTCTTGAGAATCTATGTTTTATTTATATATATCTTTCCTCTTTAGGTTCGATCAGGTTCGTAGACCTTCCGAGTTTTCGGAGACGACGAGCCATTGTACAAGAGGATGTCTCGAAATAAAAGTGATGATCATCGACTTTCACTTGCATGCAACGTCGCGCCGAGACATTAGCTAGTGAATTATCCTCTCACGTTTCAGCCTTTCTTATCCCCCAATCCCACCTCTCGTTTTCACTTTTCTTTAGAATTGACCAAATTCGCGTCACGCGAGTAAAAAAAAAAAAAACGAGTAGAAAACTCGGACAAAAAAGTTTCTTAATCTGCGTGCTAACAGCGACTTTATGTTCCTGGATTAAGTTTCACTAACATTTCATTTATGACAGTTGTAGTCACGTCAGCGTGTGTCTAAATAATCAAATAAAACTAAAAGTTTTTAGCATTATTCGAATTATAAACATTACATCCACGCGTTCAGAACCGTAAAGTCGCTGTTAGGACGCGCGCGTTAAATGTCTGCAGTGTTAAATGATTAAGAAACCTTTTGGCCACTTTTCAAGAGAGCTATTAGGTTTCTTGGAAAAGTTTTATCTTCGTAATAAGTAGACGCAAGGAAAAAAATTCAAGGTCAAGATCAATTTTGCGGCAGGTTCTTTCCATCAAATCGAAGAATTGTAGAATTCATCTATGCAAACTTTCCTTTCCGCCCTGTACCGTGTAATAATACCGTGGCATGAATTGTTTGCAGAGATGAGTGGTTCTAGACTTGGCAGGGGCCGGGGCGGCCGCCTGGCCGTGTACGGGGGTTGCGGGGTGGTGGTTATTCTCCTGGTGTTCCTCTACCGCGCCGCCACCTTGGAGATGGCCAGGCTTCGAGAACTTCACGTTCAATGCGCTCATCAGCAGGAGGCTCTGGCTGCTCAGCTTCAAGGTATGAATCAACAAATACATTGATTCGATTTGACCAACGAAAAATAGAAAATTACACTTTTCAGTGCTAGAATTACCGATGATCAAATTCTAAAACTTGGGTGTTACTATATAAATCTGGAAAATTGCGAGTCACTGTAAATTTGATTTGATCACTCTGGAAGAAACTTACAGGAACCTTTATTGAAAAAAAGGAAAAATTGTCTGGAATAAATTGTCTTGCTTTCAGTGATATTCGAGTACAAAGTGAGGCTGGAGAAGTCTCTGGCCGAGGAGAAGAGTTCGAACGCGGCCGTGAGGCAGGAACTTCAGCAGCGCGCGTCGAGGGAGAAGTCGCTGAGGGACAAGGACAGCATAGAGGCGATGCAGAGGTTCAACTCCCTGCAACAGACTTACAAGCTACTGCAGACGGAGCACCAGGACCTGCAGGAGGAGTGCAAGAAGCGCGATCAACAAGCTTTAGAAGACACCAGCAAACTGGAGACAACGCTCAGGGAACTTCGCAGCCGTATCAGGCAGGCGAGGGAGGACAAGGAGAAAGCCTTGGAACACCTGAAGAACAAGTTTCTGGAGCTGGACACGCAGAAGAACGAGCTGGAACAAAAGTACAACGAAATGTTGAAGAGCAATGGCGACACCGACAGCACAATCGAGCATCTGAGGAAGGAGGTGTTTCAGTTGAAGCGCGAGCTGGAAGAGGCCAAGGTGAATATGAAATTAACCTCGAGTCTCTGTTCTTATTGTTCGATTTGGTTCAAAGATAGTGATCCTAAGAATTAAATGTCTAAGAAAGTTCAGAACTAAAGGGAATACAAAACTTTATGAAAATTCGATGATTCAGTCCTAAATTTCAATACCTGTTATTTAGAATTGTCATCTGGTGAGTTCAATGCGAATTTTCTTTCTCTCGAAGGCTCTTCAAACTCTAAGCATCTGTTTCTTCGAGTAGAGCCTTTTTTTTTGGTCTTTGTAACTTATTTTCTATTTATTTTTCTTCGACAGAAAGCCGCGCGGAGGGCGGCTATTTCGCCGGGTCCGAGCGTGGCGAATCCGCGGCCGTCGCAAGCAAGATCCGCGGACGTGGAGAACGCGGGACAGCAGCCTATTGATCGGTCGCAGCAGCAACAGGTAAGTCCGCAGACAAGTGACGATAAAAATCCGCAGCCATTGAACGCACCGGTCGCTCAGCAAACGATCGAGGATCCCTTGCTGTCGAACGAGCAACGCCTGAACGAGATGAACGACGTTCAGTTCGCTCAGAAGAACGGCAACATTGTACCGGTCGGTCCCAACGAGATGAAGGAAGCTCAAGTGTTACCATTGCCCTACGATCTGCAAGAGAAATCCCAGAAAAAGGGGAGCGAGCAATTCGTCATCAACGTGAACCAGATAGAGAGCAACAAAGAGCTGAGACAAGTAATCCCGCCACCGAATCAGATTGACGACAGCCTCGGTGACAAAAAGTCATCGAGCAACTCGCCGCCGAACGAGATAGCTCGCGAGATTTTTCACAAGGACCGGCCTGCCGTAGTAAATGGCAGAATGGAGGAGAAACTGGAGAAAGCGCAGAACAATGTGGACGGGATTTTGAATCAAATTTTGAGGATGATCTGACGAAGAGGTTTAGTCGAAACTTGCGATCTCTCGTTGGAATTGTTTTCATTGAAAATACTGTGGGCAATTACGTTAATCGTGTTCCGTGATGGCTCTTCTTGGAAAGGATATCTGTCAATACATTGCGCGAAGACCTGACGAATTTGCAGCTAGTTTTCTTGACGATTGGATGCAGCTTCTGACGTTAGTTTAGGCCCGATGGTTGCGATGTGGCATCTCTTTGACACAACTTGAAGGTGTTTCAAGTTGTTTTCTTTTTTCTTGAGGAGGAGAACAGAATCTAGGACTGTGTGATGAATTTTTAGGATTTTTAACGTTTGTTGACGTCAAAGGAACAGCGAGCATCGGTGAGAAGATCAGCATTGATACGTGAATCTTGGATGCCTCGATTGCGTGAGAGTGTGATAACGAGTGACAAATTCACGTATCGGCTATGACTGTAGTCCACCACATAACACGTTCGCTAACAGAGTTTAATATAGGTGTAATTTTAATGACATAGTTGGTGCTTGGTGCTTAACCCATTGATGACCAAACTAGTTCACATTAGTAGGTGTTTGTTTTTTCAACGTTATCGCCGAAGATCGGCTGAAGATTCCAAAGATTGCTTTGATATTGTTAATCAGTCAGTATTTTCCTAGATTGAACTAAAGTGATTAGTATTTCCTGGTCGTTGATGGGTCAAAGAAAAACGAATATCTGTCTGTTATTACTTGTAACAAAGGTTTATTGTACTCTACAAAAGAAAAGGAAATGACGAAGTTTGGCAATTTTGTTAACGTTTCTCGCAAGAACAAGTTATCACGTGACAGTCGAGAATACAAAGTTAACGAGAAAGGAATAGATGGATCTATAAGTAGTTTGGAAAATTGGCCCTGCCAGTTCGAGGAAGTTCAAAATAAGTGCCTTTGAAGTGATATTATGATTGATTGTTGGGGAACTGAGTCTCTTTCGGCGTAGTCTGTCTTACGATATTAAATTTACACATGCACGTAATTTGCATGGTTTGTACTTGGTGCTGTAGATAGATAATTCCTCTAGTTAACACGAGGGACTCGAAATTAATCTACAGAATTGTTTCTCCGCTGTTGTTTTCAGCAAGTGGTTACAGATTGAACAGTAAAAAACGAGTAGAAAATGACTATAAACAATCTGTTGCATGATGGGTTGATCTATCGATTTTTTTTTGGATAGTATTTTGAAGATTTCGCCTATCTTTTTCTATTAATTTGTAATCGGTATTAAATACTTATTTATAATAACAAGTGGAGCAAAGAAACAGTTGAAACCAGCATTGCTTCCAAGATAACACACAGATCTTTTGTATTTGTTGAAAGATGAAACTGGCAAACTGTCAGACTTGGACAGATTGTTACGAATTTGCAGAGATATACGCAATCTAATGATAAATAAATAATTTGGCAATTCAAAAAGCTCACTAATTCAAGTTGCACTCGTGTACTTTTCAATATGGCGTATTAGTAGACTTTTCTTTGAAACAAAAATGTCTCAAATGTGCAATATCTCGAAGACAGAGTGACAGAATATTTTAGCAATTGCGTAAATGTTGTGTCCTTGTTTTTTCTTTTTCTTTCTTCTCTCCTTTTATTTCGTATCGTTGTTTTTAGCAATTTTTATAAACAAAATTAGAGCACATTAGGTTGTCAAATGACCACATGTGTTGTGTCCGTTTCTCGTAACTTGAAAAGTTCTTTTTGTTCGTAATCTTTTAAAGCTTCGACAGCCTGATGGACGGGAGAAACGAACGATTTTTCCCGTCATTTTTCTTGAATGGTTGAGAAAGAAAAACCAGTCATGTACATGTAGCTTGCAAGCTGTATTGAATGTGCCTGTATGTCCGTGTTAATCAATTAATAAATTGTTATTATTTTGATCTGCTTGCATTTTTTCTGGCACCCTCGCACAAACCTAACTAAACTGATCCGCTTCGTCGTTACTACTAGTTTTTTTTTGCGATTTAAACAAAAAAAAAAAAAAAAAAAAAAGAAATAATTAGAAAAAAACTATTTAAGTAATAAATCTCTGGTGAGTTGGTTTGACTTTGTTTTTAGTAGATTCCTTCTTTCCCCTTTTTCTTCTCAAATAAAACTCAATTGGTCTCACCAAAAAGTGTGAAAGTGTTTTACATATTGTTTATTCTTTAATTAGAACGATTTGTTTGAAATGTTTTGTTTTTAAATTGGTAATTAACTATCCGAAATGCTTTGTTAGTTCATTTTCACCCATTTGTGCGATATTGATTTAACTCGAGTAATATCTTAATCTAGAACAACTCTGTTAATTAGATCGTAGGTATTATTCAAATCAATCGGTATTTCACGCTTCAGCTTCTTTCCCTTTTGTCGAATTTTGAACGTTGCTTCACAGTAACTTGCTCTGTAATATTTTGCTGTTGCCTTTCAATTTTTCAAAGTTCAGTTAAAGCTGCCTTTTGAGTAACAAAGTCACAGTTGCAAGACAATATCGGGACATCAATTTTTTAGAAATTGAAAAATCATTTTTAGCGAAGTCAGCATGCTTTGCGCAATAATTTTTACTCGCACCCCTTCGTGACTCGAACACAAAAGAAAGGGAAAAAAGCTATTCCTCCTTGTCGAAAGAATCTCAAACAGGTAAGTCAATTTCTGCAAAATGTTGGTAATTCGTTGTTTTTCCGAAATATTTGCTCACTTGACTCTTCCCGTAGCACGTAGAATTAGAATTTCGATTGTTCTGTCAATTTAAAGCAACGAATGTATACTTTGTTCGCTTATTTCATTGTACACTATAGTGCATGCACACGTGTGAGAAGAGAGTAGCACTGTTAAAAATAACAAATTGCACACTGTATCGCAATTACAACGATGAAACGGATATTAGACTTGGTTCCCAATAAATAAATAAATCAATCAATCAGCGAGTTGTGGAAATTTATATTCCACGGATGATAAAGCAAAATAAATTTCCAATACGTGAACAAATGAACTCTCCACAAACCAAGTAAAAATAAATACTCCTGAATCGAGACAAACATCAATGTTGCTCGAATGCACGTAATAAAAAACAAAACAAAAAAAAAAAAAACAGATGAAAAGAGAGAGTGACGAAGAAGATCGGAGGGAATTATTTCTTCTAGAGCACGGTGGCGACCAGCTCGATGAAGTCGATACCAGCCGTGAAGCTGGAGACTTCAACGCCGGCGAGCAGCGGCAACCCAGCGTCCACGTCCGTGGACAAGGCACTTCCGGTCGCGAAACCAATCCCCAAGTCCAAGCTCCCCGTTGGCGTGCCGCCTATACCCGTGATGATCGATCAGAAGCTGGAGAACCGCGAAGATAGGCAGGACGAGGAGGTGGCCAGGAAGAAGGAGGAGCCGAAACAGAGGAACAACAACGCCGACAGCAAGGAGCAAGAGGGTGAGAACGGTATACTGGACCCTCCGCTTCCGGCCATTCCAGCTAGAAGATCCGACGACCAGGCTGCAGACAGAAGGGGAAACGGTTGGTTCAACGTTGGGCCAGGCGTACAGGAAATTGGAGACGAATTGAATCACGTTCGCCTACCTGGGTATGTGTTGCCTCGTGCATTCAACGAAAATAAAGATTCATCGTTGTATCGTCATGTGTGGATGAGATGATTATTCGGGACTTGGTACTCTTGATACTTTTCCACTGGAACAGATTGTTTTTAATATGTGGGCTTTCAGTTTGGACGCTGGTGCCGAGCGAATGGCCGATGTCGGTGATGATCAGTACGAGGGAGTCGAGTACGACAAAGAACCCCAGCAAAAGGACAGCGACTTGAGGCTAGTTGAGGGCGAAGACGAGGGCGAAGGTAAGTAACCAAAGTCGTTGCTCGACTCATTTCTTCTTGCGTTACTTAATCTTCTGTTTGCCTCTTTCAGACGAGGACGATCAGATAGATTATCTTCACAACTTGAAGCCAGAGAAAAGGGAATGAAGAGGAGAGACACAACGAAAAGGGATTTTTGAGAGAACAATCGCGAGTCCTGTTGACAAGGAAATCAATTAGTGGGTACATCTACTGTCTAATCAGCGTCTACTGTCTTCGTCTACTACTTAAACGAACTGACCGCGTCTGCCGACCTTGGTCCCTCGCGAGGAAGATGGAGCAGCAGGGATTTCCAACGATAGATGCACCGTTTTACTTTTTTACCTATACGATCTTTTGGAGGAAACCTCTCTTTGGGAGATCTAGCCGAGAAAGATTTAGATAGTCTATATACTCTATACAGATGCTATTTAAACAGCCACTGCTCGGTCAACCGTGGGTAGATTGTATTTTTATTCGGGAGCTCGTCGATTGGTTCGAGCAGTGTGCGGATAGAACAAAAAAAAAAAAAAAAAGAACACAGACTGTATTTTTCTAGAGATAATCTAAAACAACTGTCGAAGCAGAGATTCGCTCTTTCATTGGCAGAAAAAAGTGGAAGGATGACGGTACTTCGTTTACTCGGTCACGCGATATTTGTGCATTTGACGAGACGTTTCTTTAGGAAATTTCTTTGGATTGGTCATTGTTACAACACACGATCAACCAAGTATTCAGCAACTGAAATTGTCCGTATATTTTTATACACTGATGCAAGTCCAAGAGAGTGATTCTCTCTTGCTCCTTTTCATTTCGACTGCACTTGACCCTGCGACTCGGGGCAATTTTTCCTCGACGAGGCCGCGAAGAAGACATGCCTCTACCAGTGAAAGAGTCGATGGCCGCTTACTGGCGGAGCTGCGACTTAAATGCACTTATTACTTAATAAGCCGTCACTGCTGGACGATTTTTTTTTTGAAATATGGATACTCGAGCACTTCGATCAGCCGACTGTTCTCCGACGTCGAAGCCGTGCAATAACGATCAAGGTACAAGGGTACGCGTGATTTATTTATTGCCTATATCAGTCGTCGTTCCGGCGCTAACAATCAAGACTTAAACAGAATGAAAGGAACTAACTTTAAGGAATTTATCGAGGATATATAGATTAACATTTGTTATGACGAACGTAGACATTTACTTATACACTGGCGCGAAGAAAAGTGATCCATATGTACATAAGAGTTTTTTTTTTCATAATAAAAGATTGAGAAACCTCGGTTCTCTTCTTCATTCACCGCCAAACTTGGTGTCTGGAAGTTGTGACCATTTAGGTTATCAGTTTTTACAAAAATTTACATTTCCAGTTTTTTTCTCATCTTAATATCACCGTTTATTTATTGCTTTTCTTTAAATGTGCGTAAACGCACAAAAGTCTGCAATGCAGTTTCAACACACAGAACTGTTTTCAGAGTGTTTTACAATTATTATTACATACATTCAACGTCTCTTGAACATATATCCACTTTTTCCTCTCGAGATTAATGGGCATTATCGTATAATGCAGGTTACATAAAGATTACTCGGTATTTTACCCACACATATGTAGCAGTGCGTTATTTATGTCCGTGTTGATACGCCTGCGGAAAATAAAATATCGGAGAATAATCTACACTGTCCCAATGACCTTTAACTGTGATACTCTGAGGACATCATCTTCTTTTTTTAACAATGATTGAATAAACACGATCGATGATTATTCGAATCACGTTGTATATTAAACGAGTGGAAAATAAACCAGCCAGTCTGTAAAGATTTCCAGTCCCATAAATTACTAAATAAATCTCCACAGAATATCTTTTCTTTTAGATAGAACGTACGAAACGGCAAAGTTAATGCGTCACATCGTGAAAACCATGCACTGAAGTGAAAATGATAATATTTTACTTTACTTTTTCTATTGATCATCTCTGAAAGTTCCACGATGAATCAGACATCGACCAAATTTAAACACGGTTCAACTGATCAGCCAACAAATTTCTTATCAATGTGTCGTCTATTTTCACATTTGTAGAAGATCCTTTGCTCTATACCTAATATTTTACACGCAGTCAATATGAACTTTACTTTATACATTATTTTTGTCACCACGAGCGACAACGTGAAGAGAAGGAGGAGTTAGGATTTGTTGGGAGAATGGTCTGGTGTTATGGTCCCTCGTTGTCGACCGTGTTACAACGGTGTGATTTTGTTGAATCACGCGGAACATGAATAATTTGCTCGCTCGTGATTTTATTTGCCAATGAGTCAGACGCGCGCGTTATGCAAGCCTGCAACGCGATACACAGACGACGTGAGACGACCGCGGTTCCTAGAATCGCATTTACATTGCGCCCGAGTTTTACAACGCTCGAGTTTCTCGATTCTGTCTTTTTCTGGAACGTACGGGGCAGCTTCATCTCCTCGGTAGTTTCGAAATTATTATTTCCTCTTTCTTCTTGTTGTTAGACGACGATGTACCGTTAAAATCATAACTCGCGATGGTTGAGGGTTATGGTGATGATCAAACGTAGATACTAATTCTTCTTTTTTACATTTCACCGAATTGTGTCTCTTTTTCACTTTACGTTGCAAGAACGTCAACATAACGTTTGTGACGCAAGAATTTCAGCTCTTTTGTTTTTTCCAGAATGCGTGAAAATTAGTGCCGCACTGGTAATTGAGAAGACACTGAAGATCTTCTTCTACAGAGATCACCGTCCGAGTTTCACACAAAGAAAGAAAAAGAAAAACTATTCGAAGAAGTAATTCTTAAAGATATAGAGGAAAATTACTACAGAGGATAATAAAAAAAATTTTTTGTCGATTCTGAGAAGAGAACGTACGATATATTACATAAACGAGCGTAGAAAATTCGAAGAAAATATGAAAACACTCGAGAAGAGTCTTTCTCAAACTCAAAAGTTACTTCGTGAGAGCCTCGAACGAGAAACTCCGTTTTTCAGATTAATTTTCAGATCTAAATCTTCTTCTTCGTGTTCAAAATCTAGAAAATATAAAAAATACGAAATATCGAAATTACCAAATTTGTTAAAAATCAAAGAAATACTCGAGATTTAATTATTTAAAAATTTAATTAAATTTGTTAAAAATCAGAAAAATTTTCGGAAGAGTGGAAGAAAATCTGTGTAAATACTAGGATTTGGGATACTATTTTTTCTACAAAACCGACAGAGGGCATTCTCCTCTCGGGGAATCCCCAATATTCACAAGCATCCTTGCGAGACATCGCGATAAGGATAATTTAAGCAAGAGTTCGAGAAGGTCGGGAGACGAGAATAAAGGACAGCCCGGAAAAGAGAAGGCTGTCACGTCGCGCGCAAATTCTGGAAGGTTGTTCGCACGTGAATTGGCAAATACGCGAGTCGACTCGCGACGAGGTAATTGAAGATGATTGTGTGATACGTACGAGATGAGATCACGTTTCATGTGGGTCATATTGGATTAATGCGAAGGAAGTAAGAATTACGGCGGGCAGACTGCTTGGAAACCTAACCTAAACCTTGATCGATTCGTTCCACGGTGTTTTTCTTGATCGCGCGAACGAGAGCAACCAATCCAGATCGACGAGGCAAACATTGTTAAACGAAATTGTACTTTTCTTTTGTTACGAATACTGGTCCGAGATCGAAATATTCGAGACAGAGAATAATCCTTTTGAACAACTCGAGGTAATTTTTTGTCAATTACTTTTTTTAGTAGTTCTAGTTTTATTTTTGCGAAGCTATCTTTTTCATGTTATTCCAATGGGAAAATTTCTGTACGTGGTTTTCTTGTTTGTCGTAGTATCTCTGTTTGACTTTCTTATTAGCACAGCCGTTACTTTCAGTTCGTGCTTCTTCGCATCAAACAAGCGACGTACCCTGTCATTTCGTCTCTCTCTCTCTGTTCCTCTTTCCTTATCATATTTCCTACTTATTTATTCTTATACTACAAAATATTATTAATTCAGTAGTATTCTTAATTCGTGAGAATTATTTTCAAAGTGTTTGGTAATTCTGAGTTAACTGTTGACAATCATTCTCCGGGACTTGGAATCGTAAATATTGAGAGCGAACGAGATCTTCTCGTTAACGCGATAACCCGAATGAAAGGTTGCGTCTGAGATTCAGGGAAATTACTCATTTCAGCAGATAGCTAGCGCCTGGCAAAATAACACATTAAATAATACGGTGAGTGGCAGCAGCAGGGAACCTACAATTGACTTCTTATGATTTGCCTGTTGGAGGATACGTTAATGTCCCATTAAGAGTCTCTCGCCGTGGTTTTCCATCACATAAATTACTTTAATTCGCTTTCACTTTGATCTTACTTCGTGTTTTTAATTATTTTTTCTTCGTGCAACGTTCTATTTTAACAAATCGATATCTATAAATATATTATAAAATATATGAATGAATATTTTAATAAATTTTCATTTTTAAATCGCTTGAACACGTGAAACATAATTTTACAACATTTCATTTAACTTTGTCTGTAGAATGGTAACTTTTAAACAATTTTCATTGCCAATGACAAAGCTTCATTACAGATTAATTGAAAAGTGCAAAGAAATCTGAACGTCATGAAATATTTCAGATTTGAACAACATAATATTTTTAACGTTCAGAATCTTGCTTCTCTCGAAACCGAAATGAAAGAGAATCTCGTTACATCACGCGAGTCGCAATTATACACGTTGATAGATATGTAACCATCATCTGTGAGTTATAAGGTTATGCCACCTATTCCCCGAAATCGATCCTATTATCTAGGTCTCGTTCGCCGTCGAGGTTCCGAGAAACATTTTGGCCCCCTCCGTGGCCTCGGTTTCACGACCGAAACGATCGTGTCAACGCCGATCGAGAAACGGTTTCGTTGACGTAAGATACCCAGCAGCCCCACTACCTCGACCGTCGGACCAGGCCAAGGTATCAAAGTCCCTGACGAAGAAATCGCCGCAGACAGTCCGCTTCTTTCTTTCGAAAAGGTAAGACGCCTTTCAACTCACTCACGTCTCTCCACATAATTCTTTTCTGTTTCGTCGTTTTCGAATTTAAAAAAAAAAGAAAAGAAAAATACGATCGACCTTGGAGTCTCTGTTTGGCGTCCTAGTTTCTTCGGAGGTTCGTGTGCTTCGAAGTGGTGGCTCGGATCGTGTGCAATTGGATTTATTTGAATATTTTTCGAAGTAAAAATTGAAAAAAGAAAAAATATTCGTCGACGCGTTTGGTCTTCTCTCTCGGTGTTTTTCAAACTACTTGGTGAATTGAAGAATTTTTAGAAATTTTCTTTCCGCTTCAGAAAATTATTCGGTTGAATTTCGACTAAAATTTATTGCAAAATTGAAATTATCATTAAAATATATTTTTTTTTTTTTTTGAAACGTGACATCTCCATTTGAAACGTGATATACTATTCTTTAAAGTATAATATGTTTTCGCCGTCACGTAATTTCGCTGTGCGTTAATTTACAGAACCAGTCTATGAGAATGAAAGTGTTAATTTTCGCCGTTGTTGCGGTATTCTACGTTCAATCGGCACTCGGTGTCGACACGCATGAGCACAATAAGGTCGTGTGTTATTGGAATAGCACGGCCTTCGATCGACAAGGTAACGTTTCTTTTGATGTTCCGTCAACTTGATCAATTTAATAAGATTCTGAAATTTCTTATCTGGCAAACGTGAATGTAAATTCATTTAAATATTTTTTTTAATATACAAACATTTCAATACTGTGGTAATTTGTTCAACAGAAAAGAAATTAAAAATACTGGCGATTGTTACAGTCCTGGAAATGTTATTTCGTTCGAATTTGTCTCCCTGAACTTGTAGAAAATAGATAGTAATATAAATTAAAAGTATTAATTGTTCGTTATTTAGTCTAATAATAATTCTCTATTTAAATTAATAATCTAATAATTCGTGTTTCTTTTCAGGGCCAGGAAAGTTCCAGTTGGACGATGTTCGCTCAGCCTTGTCTCTCTGCACACACCTTGTCTACGGGTTCGCAGGGATCAGTCCGGACTCGTTCGAAGTTGTCCCGTTGAATCCAACTTTGGACACTGGAGTCGGGTACTCTTACTACAAGCTCACCACGCAATTGAAAAGAAGCTTCCCAGATTTAAAGGTTTACCTCAGCATTGGTGGCAACGCTGATCCTAACGACGACGCTCACAAGTATCTCGTTCTTGTAAGTAACATAAGTTGTTTGTACGATTATTTTGAACTCTCAAACTGACGAAATTATAAGGTATAATTATGTATCTGTCAATCTAGCGAATCATAATTCGTTCAAGTAGAAATAGATTATGAATGTTGAGAAGTCAAAGCAAGTTCCGATAATAATCCATAAAAATCCCTTCAAGTCAGCAGCAGCTCTACTTGTCAGCCCTACCTGCTCAATTTATTGCATTTAATTGCCATCTTCTCAGTTCCCAACGCTACACTCAGTATTCTCAATTGTTTCAGACCGAGACAGCAGAATCCAGATCCAAGTTTATCAACTCGATCAACCGTCTCCTCAACGACTACGACTTCGACGGGATCGACTTGGCCTGGCAGTTCCCAACGGTGAAAGTGAAGAAACAACGTGGCACGTTCGGCTCCTTATGGCACGGACTGAAGAAGACCTTTGGCTATGGCAAATTCAAGGACGACAAGGAGCAGGAGCATCGCGATGGCTTCACCATACTGGTCCGTGATCTGAAGGCTCAGCTCAGGCCGAGAATGAAGGCTCTGACTGTTACCGTGCTACCTCATGTCAACAGCAGCAGTGAGTCCAGTTTCCATTTTCTGTTCTTTTTTCTTTGATCTCTGAAATTTGTCAAATTTCTGACGCTGGGCTGCTATTTTTGAGTTACGGAAGACGATGATCTAGCGAGTGACGTCGAGCGTAAGATTAATATCCAGACGTAGCACGGAAGAAGGGAGAGGGAATTAATGGGAATTACGTCGTCTGTTTGTGTTGAAATTAAGAACGTGATGGTGCCACCTGACTCGCTTTGTATCACCTTATTTGTGACTGGACGTGTAACTAGCCAGTGTCACGTTCCCTAAATATTGAACTTTGGTGAGAACCCGGTAGTCGGGCCTGTAACGTGTCCCAACACGCGCTTCCGTGTCAGTAAAATGGATTGCAAATAACACGCCGCTATGGCCGTTATTAGCACGACTATTCGAAGCTTCAATGGAGATTTGCCCACGCGACGATGTGTTTAAAGCTGGATTCTAGAAGCGATTCTGCGATATTTTGAAAATATTTTGAAAATTGTGGAGATACTGTTTCCCCTCGTCGTTGTTCTTGCGAATCATGGACGCTAAGAGCTTAATTTGAACACTTTACAGTTTATTACGACGCCAGGTTGCTGGCACCCAACATCGATGCCGTGCACCTGTTTACCTTCGACCAGAAGACGCCGGAACGCAACCCGCAAGAAGCTGACTACCCGGCACCCATTTACGAGAGTTACGGACGCGTTCCTCAGGACAACGTTGACGCCACCACCAGGTGAGCAATTGCATCATCGTCATATCAAAAGTCCCAAATTACTAGAAATTCACTTGCTTTACCAAACTCTACCCCAATTTCTCTAGAATTTGCAGGGATTCCTCAGCCTTTGAGCAACCCGAATCCTCAAAATTCCCTAGAACCCTCATGCGCGTGGCGCAATCCAAAAATATTCGTAAAGTATCGATTTGGTTTCAAGGTACTGGCTCGAGAATGGAACGCCAGGCTCGAAGATAGTCATCGGAATCCCAACGTACGCCAAGACGTGGAAGCTCACGTCCGACAGTCAGATATCAGGGGTACCACCAATCGTTACCGACGGCCCGGGAGCCGAAGGACCGCACACGAACATACCGGGGCTTCTCTCGTACGCGGAGGTCTGCTCCAGGTTGACAGAGTCCGCCGTGGGACGTCTGAGGCGCGTTGGTGACCCGTCCAAGAAGTACGGCGGCTACGCGTACCAACCTTACAACGAGAACACTGGCGAGGATGGCATCTGGGTCGGCTACGAGGACCCCGACACCGCTGGTAACAAGGCTGCCTACGCCAAGGCGAAAGGTTTGGGCGGCGTTGTCATCTACGACCTGTCGTTGGACGACTTTCGCGGTGTCTGCACAGGAGACAAATTCCCCATCGTCAGGGGTGCCAAGTACAAGCTGTAAGAACATTCCCAGAGACAGACTGGTTGCATACCCGAGAGAGTCTGACGTGGCCAATTCTCGTAACCTACGCTGAGAAAAATGTATTTTGTTTTTTCTTAGTTTTCCGAAGTAACTATCTAGTTGGCGTTTTCGTACTCGTTACGTGGTTTTAGTCTCTCGCGTATGCTGCGTTTTAGAGGCTGTTCAGCGTTCGTTTGGAGAAATTGGAGGAGAATTCGTTGCATCGAAAATAAAGATGAAGTCTTCGGAGACGTTGTTCTTTTCTCTTTTCAAATTCCCCGCTCGTCGAACACTGTGATTAATTGTAATATCCGCGTGGTCATAGCGTTATCCATCAAGAGCAGGGATACATACACGTAATGCAAGACGAGTATTATATTTCAATTGCAATGAAAAATAGGAGTGATTGAGGACATCGTGACCTTGGTACGTTGATCGATCGGTAAGGTGGTGATCTATTAAAAATACCTGCATACATGTAGATATAATATATATATATATATATACGTATGTATATTTCGTGCAGTCTATGAGTTCTGATAAACACATTTGCTCGGGTGTGTACGAAAGGTTTTCATTGTAAATGGACTCGTTAAATATATCAAATGTTAGGAGTTATGGCACACGAGACACAGTTAATCCGTAGTAGCCACTCTCGTACGTAGAAACGAAACGTTCCTGAAGTTTCTTGCACGTTCGTAGTAAGTCCCCTCATTGGATCGATGTTGTTTGTCAATTGAACAGAAATCGTTTCTCACGCTTCGTTCGAACTCGCCAACGCTTCGCCGAGAGACACTCGTGCACGAAGTACAGTATTGTTGGTACAGTGAACGCGGTACACGTCCGGGGACATCTTTGTTCCATTCAATTCCTGCGTTTCGATTCCGTCGTTCCGCCAAGTCGAAACGATACCAATGACAGACGATTTGTTTTTCTTTTTTCTTTTTTCTTTTCTTCTTTCAACGAACGAAATTCGTCAAACGGGCCAAACATACATGTACGTTTCTCCGTCCGATATAAAAATTGAGAATTTTTCGAAAGCGGCACGTTCGCGTGGTTTGAAATCGTTCCGAGAGCGGAACGGGAGATCGAAAGCAGTCGCAAGCGACGCGAACACATCCTGCAGCGGTAATTACACGATACTTAGAAAATACTGGGCGTGGTAGTTTGGTGGAACAGCTTACACACTATGGTACAGTTAATAATTCGACATACACTTTAACAGGGGTGAGGGATGGGGGGTGATAGGGCACTCACGTTACATTACATGAAATATAATATACGTTAACACAACAGTTATCCCTGATGTTTAAATCCTAAACTGTATTCCGAATCTTCGGTCCTCGAAGTGGTTTAGGTTAGGTTTCGTCGAGCCGCCACGTAAGCACCGGGAAATCTCTTCGTCGGAATCGACGTTGGATCATCGCGTCTCCAGCTGTAATTTTCACTCGAAAAAATTCTACGCAACGTAACGGATGGAATTTGATTGTTAGCGCAACAAAAAGTGCACGTGGAAATTTTGTAATTTTCATATCTTCGTCTCGGAGCGATTTCCCGCGTCTCGCGGGGCGAGCTCGACGCGGTCGAAGAGGATCGAAGGGCTCTCTAAGCAGGAACAGGACACACTCGACGAGATTACGTTGTCGAGAGCATATCTGTGATTCAGATTCAGCTCGCCACGAGGTCGGACAGTGAAAAAATAAGTACGCGGATTCCCTCTCTCTCTCTCCCTCTCTCTCTGACGTGGCTTTCCTCTATACTTGAATACTGCGTGAAACTTTCTCTCTATATCGAATACTTGTTTGGCGTTTCGATATTCTTCGGAAAATGGATTCTTTTTTCTTGGAAACTTTTGTGTTCGTGTGTCGGTGTTTTTTTTTTTTTTTATTTCTTCAAGAAACTAAGAAGCAGTGACGAGACGATTCGTTCTATTTCGTACGGTTTATTACACCGGTGGGAGGGGGAGGGGGTGGGGGGATGATACATATCTGCTGATTTCTCGTTTCAACTGATCCGTGATAATTCTAAGAAGTTACTCGAGAATTTGTCTTCTACGTTTTGCCCCTCTACCGGAAATTAATCTTCGTCTCTATGGTCTTCCTCTCCGGTTCTCCCGTTTACGAATAGTGGAATGAAAATCTTCAACGTTCGTTATAATATTTCTTAGAGTCAATACGATGCTGCTCTACAGGCGTCCCTGAAGACTGTATCCCAGAGTTTCATATCTACTCAATGTTCCATTCATTTTATACTTTAAGTTCAAACTTCGCAACTGAAATTGGATAAAGTTTTACGTCACGTTCAAATCCCATGTTCCGTTATTTGACCAATTTGTTGGAATTGAGGCGTTACGTATCTTCAGAAACGACCTGTAGCAATAAATGCATATCAAGTAAATGCGGATCACGATAATTGGTCAACTCCTCGGATAAAAGTATCGCTGCGTTATTAAATACAGTGGCTGTTCTATCGATAATGAATCTTTTCGAGTACGTTCGATAAATTTAATTAGTCAATATCGCATCGTTCCTGCAACGCTGACGAAATAATTAGCATTTAACGATTCTCTCTATATATAACGTCGCTACGGAAACGAAGCTCAGGGAGAGGTGACGGGAACGTTTATTTCTTCTTTCTTTTTTTTCCTTTTTTCTTTTAGAATTTCACGCAAGTACAGAACAAATAATAAACGACGAATTTTCATCAGCTTTGAATGTTTCTCGGGGACGGAATTGGTTGTAAAATACAAGCGTGTAAACGTTAGAATTTTCGATTGCCATTCTTTTTTTTTCTTTTTTTCTTTCCTTCCTTTTAATTCGGCTGTGGTGCGGTGAGAGTGTTTCTGATCGTGTAAATCAGAGGGAAACAACAATTTTCGGAAACTTTCGGCAAGTCGACAATTTTTCTTTTCCTTCAAATTGAAATTCTTTTCGCGGTTTGGAGAATTCATACCGAAAGGGAGAAACTTTCTAACGACAATCGAATGGAAAAGTTTAATCAACGCGACGAAAAGAAAGTCTCTTTCCTGTTTCGCGTGTATTTTATCGACGGGGGACTAACGACGAGGAATTTTCATTTCGATGCGGAGGGGGACGAAGTTTGGGAATTCCTGTGACCAGCTAACGCAAGAGGAGACCCCTATTGGTTCTACACTTCTCTTCTATGATATCCGACTTTTCCTCAAATCCAAGCATCTGTGTGTTACGTTTCTCTTCACTTATCAACGACAAGATAAATCTTGCTTACACAAATATATACTCTTTCGATAATAACGATTGCACCATAAACGAAGCTTTCTAAAACCAGCTCGTCGCAGTAGAAACATTTGAACGAAACACGTATCTCACCAAGATTAAAAAAGAAAAAAAAAAAAACGAACAGTTACGCAAGTTAGCAAAAAAAAAAAAAAAAGAGAAAAAAAAAAACGGTAACAACGAAGGAAAACAACGACACGTGATGTAAATGCACAAGTGAATGACTATGATCGTCCTTGTACGGAGAAGACACAAGATCGCGTTTCTCGGATATCATTCCTTTCAAGTTACGTTCACGCGAACTGTCTAGCTTAAAAACGATATAAATACCGATCTCCCCGATTTTCGGTGATTCTATGGAACTCAATAAGCGATCGATAGCACTAAGATACGAAGTCACACCGAACGATTAGCGAGACGCGTGTCGCGCGTCTGTACGGTTGGAAACCGCCGTTTCTTTGATTTCAAACGAGTGTTTGAGGAGGAGAGGCCTGTGTTTTCGAGATAAATTTACTGTAACTTGTCCCCCTTTAGCGTGATTTCAGCACGATCCACGATACTTTGACAAAAGTCTTCTTGTTGTTCGAAGAGCTGGTGATTCAATCTGGAGCTAAAGTGTATCCGAATCGTGGCTCGTACGACACACTTTGTACAGTCGTCTCAGAAACGCTTCCTCCGCTGCTACGACATCGTATTTCTGCAACGACTGCACCGTGCGAAATCAACTAAACGTCCCGAATCTTGCGAGATTAACGAATTTTGTCCTACCTAACTCGAAGGAAAGCACCTGTTGACGATGCCGCGAGCCTCTTTCCCACGGGATGACTCTCCTCCGGTCAAGCACCGCCCCCCCGAATTTCTTCAGCTTCCCCTAAAAACGCGGATCGTCTCTACATGACGGAACACCGTGTGACGTTGTACCTAGTATCTTGGTCCACATTGTTCACGCTGAGCACGCGCAGCAGCCTCTCCGTGTCCTTGCACGCGTGCTTGTTGGTCTGCTGTTGCTTCATCAGCATCATCGACGTTTTCTTCTTCGGCCTCTTCTTCGTCTGCGGCAGAGTCAGCTCGAGCATCTGCTCGAGCCTCAGCCGGATGGGCCAGCCGGTCTCCTTGTACTCGTCCTCCTCGTACGTCGACTCGCCGGCCTTCTGCAGCGTCTGGAAGGCATAGTTCATGGGCAACAGCTTCCTCGGCTGGGCGAACGAGTCGTGGACGCGGACCGGACGAGCCAGGGACGACCTCTTCTTAGCCGGGGTCAGCGGCAGCGGCTGATGGTGGTTCTTCATCGACCTGGCCAGGCTGCTGCTACTCTTGGCGTTCTTCAGAACTCTGGTCTCGTCCAGGCGAGCCAGTATCTTGGCGTTCTCCTTCAGTGACGACGAGTTCATGGAACAGCTGGTCACCCGGTAGTTGTTCATCGCGCTCTTTGCCACCAAGCTGCTGCTGCTGCTCTTGGCGCTCTTTGCCAGCTTTAGGTGATTGTTGTTGTTGTTGTTGTTGTTGTTGTTGTTGCTGCTTGCGGCGATGCTCGGATTGTTGTTGTTGTTGGTCACGTGGCGACACTGCTCGGCACACTGCAGGCAATCGTAGTACTTCTCGACCGCGTTGCGTCGCGCCGACGCGGAGAACCGCTCGCGAAGGTTCGCGCGATTCTGACGCTCGCCCGGCTGGCGAGGCTGCTGTCACACTTCCTGGAGGTACTTGAGAGGGCACAGGGTCTCCTTGTACAGCACCTCGCCCTCCTTGCCCGTGTGGTCCGCCGATCTCACGTCCGCCGCGCAGCGAACCATCGCCACGCCGTCCACCTCCTCGCCAACCTGAATCACGATCTAGGGGAGGACGACACTGGGCGTGAGTATTGCGGCCAACTGTCACGTGCAAGGGTCACGGAGCTTTTGGATTCGGTCTTGCAACAACGATTACAGAATGGACTGATTGTACGGAGACTTTTCAGGTTCTTTCTTTTTGAAATAAATAAATAGTATTGGTAGCAGGAGAGTAAAGTGCGTGTTGGTCGTGTGGGAAAGTACCTGATCACGTAACAGGGTGATCTGATCTGTCAGTTGCAGGTTGCGAGTAACTTGAAGCGTCTTCTGTCCAGACTCCACTCGCATGACGTACGCACTGGGGAAGTAGCCCACTCTGCCACCCAAACACTTCCCCTTCCACCAGTCCTTCTCCGATTTGTCGATCACCGTCACTTTGTAACCAGCTCTGCAACACGATCACGTTTCGAGTATTAGCAGAGGTGAAACACCTCTGTCGTTCGTCATCTTTCTATCCTACTGCTGCACTGATAACGAAAACAAAGATCATCTCTCGGCTATTTTTCTAGATGCGAAAATGTGTGAAGAATAAAACAAAAATGTAACTAATAACACGCATTGTGTTGTTTGCGTTGTTGAATGATTACTTCAAGTCCAACTCGTCCCGATGTCGCGCCTCAAAGTTGTACAGCACCACGTACAGGTTATTGGGTGGCAGAACGCGCTTTCCAGGTGGGTTCATGTGGTTCTGATTGTTGGGATGCGGCGAGGGGCAAGGCGAGGTGCTTGCAGACGAGTAGGACTTTTCATTCTCATCTGGCAGCTCCATACTGGACATTCTGATCGCTCCTCTGACGTGCTTGTGGACGCTGTGGCCCTGGCCTGGGCTGCACGGTGCTGCAATCGAATCGTCAAGGGTCAACAGATAGTGACGTATACTCTGACTGAGCGCGAGCTGATTAGAATTTTTTTTTAAATTATCTCTTGATGGAAGCGACGCAGTAAAAAGGTCAAGAAAGTTGCAGTTTTGAAGCTAAAATTGCCGACTGTATAGATAATAGTTAGCCGTGTATTCAGTTAGGTCGTAATAGTTAGTTGGTGTAATGGTCAATTACGTGGTTTTGTCCTGTGATGTGATACGAACAAAAATTCACACGCCCAATTTTTACGATCGTACGATAAATTAGACTGGTTGTCAGCTCGAGTGTTTGTTCTCCAGCAACTTTCACGGCTGATTAATTTAATAATATTACCCCGTACTCGTGGGAGTATTCGCGTTTAATAAGTTGCATCCGAGCGAAGACCCAATTAAACTCGACTGATTAATTAACACTCACATAATCTGTTGATGCTTCCGCTGTCGGAGTGTCTCGGTGGCGTGGACTCCCTCTGGCCACCGGTATAGTAATCACGCGGACGATGTCGGACGTGAGCGGTCCCCTCCGGAGAATCCAGGCTGAGACTTTTCATCCTTAGGTTCAGCCTCTCTCGTCTACGTTGCGGACTATGCGGCGCTTCATGTTCCATAATGAGCGATCATAGCAAGTTAGCCTTTGAGGTTAGCCGAGTAGCTCGACATTGACGCCATTTTGCAAAGCGGTGTTACTTTATCGCTATTTTCTTTTTCTTTTTTTTTTTTTTTTTTTTTTTTTTTTTTGGCACGTCTCTAATTGGCAAGCGGACAGTCGAAGAGAAAAGTTGGACAGAGTTTGCTTGCAGGGAGAAAACACGAAGAAAACATCTTGCCAGCAAGACGTTTACCTACCCTTGTCGTCTCTTTGACGTTACGTATCTTTGAAACAACACACACTGTCGCAGAAGAGATTCGGGCATTTTCTTAATTTTTTAAGATACCACAGAGAGACAGAGGAAGCGTAAGAAGTTGCTATATCGAACACAGTATTTGTTCACACAAAAGCGCAACTTTGATCGACTGATAACAAGTAAAGTAAAGTGGAGTAAACCAAGCTGAAGAGAAATTACTCGGGAGAGAATTTTTCGAATACTTTGACTCAAAAGATTAGTGAAAGCAAAATGGAGGGTACGCGATTTTTAACAAAATCCAAATTCACACAGTCAACATATGCGTGCAAGAAAAATTGCAGAGTATCCACGCTCACACACACACACACACACACACATATGTGCAAATATGGAGGTGCATCGTTCTTTCAATCGACGGGTTTTTTTTTCAAGATTAATGTCCATTCGGGCAAAAATATTCGTTTGGCGTCAACGTCGAGACCGGAAGTGAAAACACATACAACGATACAGAAACAGCATATAAATATACGGTTACGTCACGAATGCACACAGAGAAAGTGTTTCTCTCGCCAGGTTTTTTAACGCAGAAGAGAAAAAAAAATTAAAAAAAGAAAGTGAAAATAAAACGAAAAAGGAGACCAAAAAAAAAAAAAAAAAAAAAAAAAATGGGACACGACTCGCGCACCAAGAAGTGAAAGCAGAGGAGATCGCAAAAGAGAACGTTTTTATTTACAATATTTACATGATTTCTCCCTTTTTCTTTTCTCGCTTTTTGACGGATCTCGAATTAATATTCCACGCAACACCTTCAGCTTCATTTTCGTTCTTCTCTCATTTTTTTTTTTTCTCCCTTTTGAAAATTCGTATTAATTCATGCCTTAACGTTCTCGCGAAGGAGATAATTAATTTAACAGAAGGAAGCCAGGAGATCGAGATTTGAAACAACGTTTAATAACACGGGTTCGAGAAGTTACACATTTTTTTTCCTTTTTTTCTTTTGTTCTGCTTTTTGCTTTTGAACTTTGCAATTCGCTGAAACACTCCCAGATTCGATAATCGTGTTAATGAATTTTAATCTTCAAGAGAAGCTAGGCTACTTGAAATTGTAGTGTGTTATTCGAGCGATCTGAAATATTATTCCGATGTAATATTTTGTAATTTTGGTGGATTCTTACCTTTTCGACGCGGTCTTTTTTGACACAACCTGTACGTAAACGACAAAAATTCTACAAATAATTTACATCGATCCAAGAGCTCCTGTCGCAATTTGGTCATGCTGAATTAAAAAAAAAAAAAAAAACGAACATCTTGCGCATCTACACCGCGCGAAGATCAAAATTTATTCAGCAATTCCAAATATTTCCAACCCTCTACGAGACTTGAGTAAAAAAAAAAAAAATTTGTTCGTTGGAACTTAAACTACTGAATCGAGAGCAATTCCACCTTTCTACTCCAATATTCTTGCTGGCAATTTGAGGAAAAAAAGAAAAAGAAAAAAAAAACGGAGGAAAATTTAAACGCAAACGCGATCGATGGAATTGTCCCCAACGTTCCGTTCACTTTGTCGCGATTCCAATTTTTCGACTCGTGTGCGACAACAAAGCTACGTATTCGAAAGAAAGAAAACAGAAAAAGAAAAAAATATATATATATATATATATATATACGTGGAAGTCGATCGATCTTCGTTCCTCTCGTTCTCAAAGCGAGAACGGTTGCAGGACGCCTCCTTCCACGTTCGTTACACTCGTCGAACAACTCTGAAACTTTGACCAACCTACTCGAACTTGTGTCTCAACTCGAGGGTTGCTCGTCGATTTCGCGCGAACCCCGCAAGTTTTCGCGGCTCGTAAAAACGAGGGGTTTTTTTAAAACTGAAAATTTCCAGTCAGACTTTTCACACCCGCGATCCCCCGACTCCACGTTCTCCGCGCACTCGCGAGCGTCTCTTCGCCGAAGAAACCTACTCCACAGTCCAAAAACCACGAACGACGGAGCGCGAGCGGCGTCTCCGTCAATCCCTGGCGGGTGGAAAAAACCCCGAGGTCATCGTTTCCTGCCGCGAGACCAGCGGTTAGAGGGCTCGGTGGTTCTCGGCGACGACGTCGACGGTGTCTCTTGGGCCATCATCAACACCAGCGGCTGCCCGAACGGTCTGGTGCCCGACATCGACCCGCCGCTGCCTCGTCCTGGTCAATGGAATTGCAACGATTCGCTTTCGTTTCACGCCTCTCACCCGAATCCGCGGCTCTTTCTCTCTCTCCACGCAAGCGCGCTTCTCGTTTTTAATTCACACTCTCGCTTTCTTTCGCTGGCGACTTTCTTTTTTTAGTCGTTAGTACGCGCGATTCCGTGAAATCTCCGGCCAGTGGCTGGTTGTCTCCTAATCAGCCGTGTTACTACACCTAAACGTTCCGTGACTCGTTCTCCTCTGGAAGTCGACTTTGGCGGTTTCTAGCTTCCGGCGACGAGCTTTGTTAGTCTTCTTTTCTTTCGATGGAGTTTGCCGAGAACGTTGAGTTGTTAGGGATTGAGTTAGACTCTCAGAGCGATTTCTTTGTTACTTATGATTTTGCGTTCAAAGCAGCGGGGTGCAAAGCGGAACGTTTCATGGCGGAAATTCAAATTTCGGCGGACGTCTTCCTTCCTTGCAGGACGTTTCTTTGAAGAGACCGGATGATCGATGGGACTTCACATCATACATACACATTGCACGATAAGAAAATAATAAAAAAAAAAATATTTCTTTTTCTCGTAGTAGTTGCAACAAAGGAGCGTTCACTCCGTGAAACGATGGTTCCAACGATGGAACTGCCTCGGCGAAAAACACTCTCGAGATCGGGAAGATCGATTCGTTCGGGCAAAATCGACGATCCCGGGAATGTGACGACCGGGCTGCAGACTTTCACGCGCGTTCACATCCTGGGATTCTCGCGTCATTCGCCAAATATCAACATGCACGAAAATCTGCAGTCCAGTGGCGAAGAAGAGCTCGGGGAAATCCCCCGAGTAGTACAGATGGCGCGCGGATAGAGAGGAAGAATGAAGATGAAGCGGGAGAAAAAGCAGAAAGAGAGAGAGAGAGAGAGAGCAGATGGGAGATACAGAGAAAGAAAAGAGAGGCAAACTGTTACGAGTCATGTCCCTGAAGAAGAGCACATATACTTCCGTCTCTGACAAAACGAACAAAAGAAAGAGAAACAGGGTTACGTGCCACCTTGAAGCAGAAACTGCCCGGCCATCGAAACTCGTGGAGTCACTTCAGTGTTGCATCCTACTCTTCCTTTTCTTTCATATTCCAAAGTAAAATTCTCGTCATTGATCCTTTGCTCGAATCGCAAATGTTCCACCGTTCCCGAGTAAAACGAACCGAACGGAAGATTGAATTCGTCTTCGACCGTCTCTCTCGTCTTAATTGGTTTCACGAACCAACGGATGCGAAACAGCAGGTTTTAAAATCGAATCTCGTTTCTTAATTACTGCAATTGAGTATTTCTGCGGAATCTACCGGGTGAATCTACTTTGAAACAAAATCTAAAACTAACCTAAACCACTAGCTAGAGAAGAAAATTTGAGAGAAATTCTTCTCGAAATTTTCCACCGCTAAAAATCGAATATGTTCCATTTCTATATAGAGTTCAAGGATCGCGCGAATTGAAAAAATTTAAAAATCTTGTTTCTTAATTGTTGCGACCGAGTGTTTGTGCAAAATGCGTTTCTTACCGGGTGAGTCCAAAATTTAGGAATCCTCAGTATATACAGATAACGAAAGCGAATCACGCGAGACACCATCTCTCTTTTCTATAATCAAATGACAATTTGACGAAACGGACGTTCGTCTTATCATTCTGTTGGTGAAACGTTCCCGTAAATTGAGACGAAGCCTCTCTCAACTTTCAAACGTAACTCAACGCACGCTCTCGGAGATTCAACTCTCGGAGATCCACGATTTATTGCAGCTTCGACGATTCGAGCCATTTGTCAGCAATTTCCCTTGTCACGGTAGGATGCACTCCTGAAGAGCACTCCACTCGCTCGCAGAATCTAAGAAACGGAAGGAGGAAAGGGAAGGGGGGACGGGGGGAAATAGAAAAATTGGCGCGCATTCCTTTCGAAAGAGAAAGAGAGGGCGGGACCTCTGCTTCAAGGTCGAGAGAGGAGCCGGTGCCTGTGTCTTACCAGAGGTGGACGAGGAACAAGGGTGGGAAGAGGCCCTCGCTGACGAAGGTGCTGGAGGATGATCTGCTGTGGGAGGCGTAGGTGGTGAGTTTGTCGAGTTTCCACGGATCTCGCCTGCCTGCTTCAGCACCTGGTATATGGCGTCCACGTCTGCCCACACGAGATATACAGAGACATCGCACGAGGTGCTTTCTTTTCTTTCATCTCATTTCCTTTCGTTCGTCACACCTTTCTCCACTCTTTTACGACTCGAAGCAACCCGCTCCTTTGGGCAACAAGCCTCTTCACGCGCTACTGTTCTATTTTCGATTATTTGTTCGTTGCAACGGAGTTTGTTTGGTCACGCTTATACTTGAGTGAACGAAATGTTAAAGATACCTGGGGCCCGTGGAAACCAGGTGCTTCTCGTCAAGAGTCGAACTTATCGTTATTGTACACTGACGGCGCGTTTGTGTCAATTGTTCAGAGTCAATGAGCATTCTTGGGTTTCTCACGAGAACAACACCTACATCTCCGTCCAAAAGTTTGGATTCTAGAGCCATTTTTCTTTTTTGAAACGAGTTACTTTTTACCATTTTTGTACATTAAATTTTCAATTGTAGTTTTTATTTTACGAACGTGAAGTTGGCTTCGAACCTTTGCTCTTTGTGCAAGAGAAGATTCGAAATTTAAAAGAGAGCCGATAATTCGCCGCGTTTCGCGTTGAAATTATTCAACGTCAATTTGCAACATCGCTGGAGCGAATGACGAAATTGGGCTGACAGTGATGCCAGTTCGAGTGAATCAGGTTAAAAGAATCAAACAAGTCCCAAGCGATTAAACAGAGGCCAATCGTCATTCCAATTTTCCCATCGAGAAAGTAGTTTTCGAAGAATTTGGAAATTTCTGAGCATTCGCCAAACACTAAAAAATAAATACGCATAGCGTCTGTGTTAGTAGTTAGCACTCGCGTGGCGCTAGTAGTCTCATCATTTCAAAAACTCACGCGAGATCACCGGGAAACGCTTAGAAAACTCGCTGTATTTCTTCGAGTTTGTAAACTTGAAGGCAATCCCGTCTCGGGGGCTGCGAATTTATCGACTCAGTGAGAAGCCTCCGAGTGATCGGCTCTTTTTTTTTAGCTTCAGTGACTCTAAACGAGGACAGCCACGACACCTGGCCACACAAAACACCGAGATACACCATAGAGAAAGAGTTCTTTTTTTCATATTTCGCAGTCAGGGACGCGAAACGGGGGAAGGGGGAAGGGGGAAGGGAGGGAAAAAAAGAAGGCCGAAGGGTGAATGATCCGATTAATTGGTTAACAGCGATGGACAGTGATGCACACCATGATCTCTGACCCTTTCTATGTGCCTTGTATATCGATGAATCGTGATCTGGGAAGTCGATCGAGGTGAAAAGATGAGGAAGAGAGCTTCGTGCAAAAGTTCGATTCTTCCTTCGCTCCGGTACACATATTTTTCTTCTTTTTTCAAATTTCAACTTGCAGACCGATCGATACTCTCGTACAATGAAACTGAACGTTCGAAAAGACTTCTCCGACCCGTTCGACCAGTTCACTTTTGCGGTTCGAGGGTAATTCGCTAACGGGGTAAACTCCAGGGTAACCGGCGAGAGCTGAACCGCGGAACCGAAAATTGATCCAGAATTAAATTTCAGGCCATCAGGCTTAAATTTCAGTGTAACGATTCATCAATTTCACGCGATCTGTTTCCACCCGATTTCCCTTAATCCGGGATCGATAATCAACCCCCTAATCCCCGGGTAGTAGCGTCCGACTTTCTCCCCCGAGTTTTTCGGACGACCACGTCGCGGATTTTCATCGTGAAAATGATGAACCGATCTTGCTATCACCAAGACGTTCGAATTGACTCACGCAGCGTAGATCAGTCCCATTTCTTAGAGGATCGATCGTCCTCGACAACGAGAGAGAAAGAGAGATAGACAGGTAGACAGGTAGATAGATAGATAGATAGATAGATAGATAGATAGATAGACAGAGAGAGAGAGAGAGAGAGAAAAGAAATTAAAGAACAAAAAAATCAACTTTCGACACAGTCACAGTCCCTAACTGGCGAGTACTTACTGTATTCCGCGGCTGCGGTCTCTTCCGCTTGTGTCTGAACCTTTCGACGAAGGATCCCGCTCTTTTTAGACGCCGGGCACGTGGAAGGCTGCACCTGATTGATGCAATCGGTATGGGCGTTCGCCTTGCACCCGCGACACCTGACACCCTGCCGACTGTGGCCGCGCAGCACCTGGCCGCACGCATCGCACGGAGTGATCTTCCGGTAGGTGTACTCGCGCCAACAGTGGCCTCCCTCGGACTCCAAGCTTTTTCTGCGAGAAACGGTACTTTTGAGCTCTTTTTCTCTGTATAGAGTAATACATTGTAACTATAGTCGTATTAATCTAGCATAGAACTACATTTCATACCAGTCTAGTATAGAATATTAATCTAGTGTAGAATTAAATTAGGACACTGATCACAATGTGACGACTGGTAAGAACACTTTGAAATTTTGACGCAAGTAAAGGAGGCAGTAGTTGAGACTGTGTTTTTTGAAATTTTCATTATTTATTTGCACATCTTTGAAAATTGTAGTGCCTATGTAAGTGGTAGGCAGTTAGTTTCTTCCAACGAGGATTGCAATAATCGTAGAAAACAGGATCCACTAATAGAGTTGTTCCAAGAAATTGCGATTTAATGTATCGGCGTTATGCATATTCCACAGGACAGATGGTTTCTGTTCACCGCGAAACAAGGTTTCCAGATCCGTTGCTACAGCTGTTGCTAGGAACTGGAGGATTCACCGCTCTCCACTATTTGAGATAGCTTTTCCAATCTTTGCTTATGAATCCTATCTAGTCGCGATTAAACATTAACCTAACATTCCGGCGTGGTAGACTACTCACCTAGACATGGCGACGACTGTAGAAACGGCATGGTACATCGCTTGCTTCCCTCTGTTAGTGAAGCATTGACAACAAAACACAACAATACCGGTTATTCAAACGCAACCATTTCTGTTAACAAAACTCTACAACAAAACAGCTTATCTAAAAAAAAAAAAAAAAAAAAAAAAAAGAAAACTCCATGAGAACTGTAGAAAACAAGAGTGAAAAAGAAAGGAGGAGGAGATGGCACGAGTCCATTCCTCATTCAGCTGAAAGTCCATTCTCATCGAAATGTCTACTGACTTGTCGGCTGATGGCGGAGTCGTCGGCGAGCTGGTCTTCAAGCTCTTGAACGCTTTCAACCATTTGTGCTTGGTACTTCCGGTCGAGCCATTCGACATCTTCCGGCTGCTCACCCCATCCGGTTGGCCGGTCTCTCCCGCCCCGAACAGCTCCTTCTGAAAACCCAAGCGAAACGTCACTCTGTAACATCTGTTCTCCGTCAGACGAGAAAAACTTTTAAATAGCATTCAGTCCTCTCCTAGCGCCGGGAAATTTTTCGAAGCTAAACGATTCTCTCGCAACCATTTTTGCCAATCGTTGCAAACGACCATCGACCATGAGAAATTAAGTAACTTTATTTTTGGATTTGCTTCGGGAAAATTTGCAACAGGGAGAGTCGAGGATTTTAAATAATCGATCTCTGATCTTTTTGCTACTTTTCTTCCATTGAAATTCGATTCTGTTCGACGATGTTTCCCTGAATTTTTGCAGTTTGATACGCAAATCCCAGAAATGTAAATAAAGAGACAAATTTATCAATAAAGACTCGAGAGTTGCCGTTCGATCGAACTGCCTTTTTCCAATTCCTTTCTTCGTCCCAAGGCTGTTACAATAATGGAAAATGTAAACAGAACCGGATAGGGGCTCGTCATCGCGGCGTCGGGACGCCGGATATTGGAAAACTTTTCAGAAAACTTCTCTCTGTCTCCAAACGGCGTGACAGCGTAATCGCAATGGGGGGATAGCCGAGTTTTTGCACGAGCCGTCAAGCAACTCGTGCACGACCGTCCGGTAAATAGATATCCGACGAAGTAGGAAGCCAGAACGGTTTTAATGCGGCGGCTCGGTCCGCCATTAATTGGATTCTATTGGGAACACCTGATGGCCTGATCAGGTAACACCCGGTTTATACGTTTCTCCATTCGTTTTCTTTCGTTCTCTTTCGTTCTTTCGTTCTCGTCGAACAATTTCAATTGAACACGATCGGATAAATGCCGTCGCGTACTTGAATATTTGAATACATTTCAATGTCTCGAAGAAAATTCTGAAATAAAATTCAGCGAAACGAAAGCGAGAATTAAACGCGCGTTTAATTTCGTTTTCAGCTATTCCCCCGGCGACTGGTTAGCTGGTTTAATTTCATCGGACGAAGCCGCTAATTGAATCGAGGCGACGAATTTGTCGGATGATTAAAATTGGGACGAGCATCGATTGTGTTCCAACTACAGAGATTCCTATCGATGCCCGACAGACCTATCGCGCGCGCCGAGCACGATGGGGTTTCATTCATAAAGACACCGAAGGAGCATCGACCATCTTGCACTCCGTCACTCGCTCGTCTCCGATTTGGGGATCTAACGACGCAGAAACGAAACGGACAATCGATCGAGCAAGAGGAGACGAGAGAGAGAGATATTTTATTCAACGCAGTTCGGACACTTAATTTCTGTTCGAGATCCGTCAGAAAGTTACCGAAATTCTCAACAACGGCAGCGGAAGACTCGTGTTTTCTTCCTTTCGAAATTGATAAGAACGCGATCAAGTTACGTCAGTGGTGTTGTGCACTCGATCGAAGTGACGTAACGGTTATTTACAAGCGGCGTTACGTTGCTTTAAATTAAACGGATATTGATCAAACAGTGGCAACGGTAAAATTTTGGAGGGCATCCAAAAACTGCCCAGACCCTGTATCGATTTCACAGATAGAACTGAAACAGTTCGATACTTTGCAAATGATTATTTTGAATAAAATACTCTGACAGATATTTTAGAACGGATAAACTCAATCTTATGCCTTAAACTCAATCGGAGGAAATAGAAAATTGCTCCGACTGCTCTCTCAACTTTGAACAGTATCGAGTCTCTGGCTCGACGAGAAGAAAGAAGAACTCTGCTCGAGACGAACTCCTAGGAATCCCCGTCGTAGTTCGTCAGATCCCCGACCCAGCGTGTTCGTCAAAGTGTCCCGCGAAGAGTCCATTCTGCCAAGCAAGGAAAGCCACTCTCTCCCCATCGGCGTGAAACATTCAATCACACGCAATTCCGAGCACGTGCGGCAGAAAAAACTCTCTCTCCCACATGCGTGTGTGTTTCTGTGCGAATGAACGTGTGTGTGTGTGTTAGCCACGGGGAAGCGCCTCGACGCTTCGAAACACCATGCGTCACGTGTCCAAACACCATGCATCAGCTGGCCTCCAGACCTAGCGGGTGACCTAGCACCCCGACATAGACCTTCGCCCGTCACTCGATTTCCTACAGGATTCCACACACACAGATTCAGGCACAGTTTCACTAAATACACCGTGTACGGACGTGGTTACGGGGCAGCAAGTGCCGGAGATAACCGCAGTGGAGCCGCATAGCAACGAGGGGCGGCGAGGATGCCACACCAGCGCGAAAAGGCACGCTCTGCGCTACGTGCGAACCGAGACTCGATCACTGGCCTGGCCGCACACGGACGACGTCGTTGCCCGCGAACCGTCGGAAAGCGATAGCGCCAGAAAGGTGTGTTTCCTCGTGTGAATCCAGGTGTTGTGTGTTTCAAACGGCGATACTAACGACTTGTGTGCGCAGCGTTGTCCAGCCCATTTTCCGCGAGGACTAGCCAGGCTCCTCCTGCCACCCTGACCTAGGAGAGCGGACTCGAGGCCAGGAATGGATTTTCAGACGGCCGCCGTCGGAGGGTGACCCAGTTGTCAGGGCGCATGTCGCGCGATTGCGCGCCCGTATTTATTCGGCCGACGTGCCGCGTCGCGTCCCGCTGCGTGTTTACGCGTATCCGGTTTTCGTTTCGTTCCTTTCTCACAGTTCTCATTGGATTATTATAGACTGTTACTGTTACGTGTCAAACGAGTATCAAATTTAAATTGTTGAAATTGCAGAATGTACACTCTCGGGACAAGCATGCATATTTGTATAACGAATATAGTGCGACAAATGTAAATTGTAAATTGTGTACGAGAAACGCAATATGTGAATTATAAATTACACGATCTAATATAACAGATTGTATACTCTATTATATATACTCTAGATGGATGTAATATAAATGTATAATTTGGCTTTAAATTGTTAAAATTGCAAAATGATTTCTGTACACTTTCGCACAGAAATCTCAAGACAAAAGCAGTACGATAAATGCAATATTGAAATATAAATATAGTATAATATATTGTATATAATCTAGAGGAATGTAGCATAAATGTATAACAGATTATATACAATATAAATTGTATTTGCAACAAGTATAATTAAATACAATAAATATATTGATATACTTCTGTTAATATATAAATATATCATATTATTATATACTGCATTATTGTATTATTGCATATATTGTACTATAAACTACAGATACACGACAATCCACGACAAGTACCAAATATTGAAAATAAATGTGTCTCAAGACCTTTGAGTGAGAGTGCATACTTGTTTGTTAAAGTTATTATTAATAATAATCGTCTGATTATTATCAATCACACCCATTTACACCCTTTATAGGTTATTCTGCTTACTTTCTTAACTCACTGTTTCTCTGTTTATCAGAGGGCCCGTCAGTCTTCGAGATATTTTATTTATTTAATCCTCCATTTTCGTCCTTTATTTATTCGTAAAAACTATCGGTCCCTAATTTCTAGGTAAAAAGGTAAAAAGTAAATATTTTATTCACCTAGTCCTTCATTTATTCGTAGGATAGTTCCTTTCGACTAATTTCTAGGCAAAGGTCCAAAACTCTAATCGACCACAAGTGTTTTTCCTGACAGCGAAATGAAATTCCATCTGCTGGAAATCTATCGGGTCTATGAGAAGTATATCAAAAGATTCGAACGAATTCTGATAATTAAGGGGACTTTGCTCTTTTAACTTTTAAATTCCCGAACACTTTGGATTCTTGATTAAGATTAAGACAGTATTTAAGGATTCTAAACACAAGCGGTTCGTGAGTCGCCGTGGAATTACTCTTAGAACAGGAAGTTCGAACGTTTGAAGGAAGTTGGGAGGTGATTCTATTAATTGAAGTGCCATTTTTTCGTCATACCTTTTGATCTCTCGACTGAAACAATATTTACACGTTCCAGGAAAGTTCTGATAATCGAGGAGGCTTTAAAAAAAATTGACAGAACTGATTCAACGTGATTTCTTTTAATTATTTCGATTTCTTCTTTACTGAGAACAAGGGCGATTTTTAGAAATTTCGACAAGGTTCCGATCATCACGGAAGTTTTAATGAGTAATTACCACGATGAGGTAACAGTTGTTCGAACATGGCATAATCTTGCTAATTAGAGAATCGTATTTCGATGTCTTTATTGACTGAACTTTTGATTGAAACAGTTTCTGGAGGAAAGTTTTCAAGAACCGATACAACCGAATTGTCCGCAAAGAGACAATTCTGCTAATTGGTGTGTCGTTATTTGACACAACTTTTTCGTTTTTCAATTTAGACCTATCAATATCTTAACTGAAACCCACGCTGGGACGGTTTCAAAGGACCGGAGCAACTTTTGCTATTTCACTCCGCTCTTACATCGACCGGAGGTGCTTTTTAAATATTTTAAAGAGCCATTTTCGACTCGGTCATATTTCACGCTGCGTCATTCAATGCAAAACCCTCTGTAAAATACCTTCTCTTTCGAACACAGAGTAAAATTCGAAACTACATGAAGAATTTGTCAGTTTTACGTTAAGACTCTATGTTACACTTTCCTTCTCCTTTTTCGTTTCACGGACCGTCTTCGGACACTTGATCTTGTCTAAACTGACCTCTAAATCTTCGACAGACGACAGAGAAACGATCTTTCTTCATCGTCTTCGCTCGAGAGTGATTGAGGTTAACGGAGAGACCTAATGCAAAGAAAATTGCCAGCAGGGATCGGAGCAAGCAATTATCGATATCTGGCCGGTTCCATAGACACTGGTATCTGGTGGCCACTGACAGGTCCATTAGAACGTGTCTTGTTGAAAATTTCAGTAGGACTTGGCCACGATATCGATCCCCCGCTGGTGAAAGCGCCCTGGTCGGTTAAACGACCTTCCCTCAATCTCCAGTCTCCCTGACTACGTGCCCAATTCTCTGGATCCACGGAGGATCATTTTATCGTTTCGCTATTATCGAAGACATTTACCAGCCACTCTGCTCGTCTAATTAATCGGTGCTCTGTGCCGAAGCTCAGCAGATTTCATTTGAAATCGTGGGCAAAAAGATTTACAATTACTAATTAATTTAATAATAGTGCTGGTGCAAATTAATTACTAGTAATTATGATACTAGTGTAAATTGATTGATTACTAGTAATTGTAGTACTAATATAAATTAACTGCTAGCAATTGTAATACTAGTATCAATTAATTACTAGTAAAAATGTGGAAAATCCATTGTTCTCTCTGACATGCAACGTAAACTGGTCAATTTGTGGAGACTGAATTGCAAGTTCAATGAATCTCAAGTTTAATAAAAGTATTTGGCAATTAATTTATAGTATTTGTATAATTACTAATTAATTTGCGATACTAGCCAATTTACAGTTAGACCAATATCATTATTGTGAATTATTTGTACTATGGATATCTGCACCATCTATCAGTCAGTTGCACCGATTCACCTAAATGCCTGAATGTTCATCGTGGTAAGAAAAAAGTTGGCAACGTCACAGAGAGACAGACAACGTCTATTTCAGGAGAGAATGGAGGCCCGGATCAGCCTCAGCACTTAGGCATTCAGTCATCCTTGGCGTGCCAATTGAAGGATCAGGACGCGTCGTTATTCAGGAATTTCACGGATGCTCAAGTGGAACGCTCGAATCAGGCCAATCTTCTCCTAAAGGGCGACGCGTTCGACGAAAAGTGTACGTGTTTCAAAGTTGTACGTGAATCAATATTATCGAATGTGGCGATACTTGCACGCTTCACGTGCCTGCCTGTCGCTTGCGGCTCAAGAAGAAGGTACAGAACAAATCTTCCCTCACCCCATTTTATTTTTCGACTCGTAAATCTAGCTTTGTGACTTTTATTCGTCACCCACATTGTCACTGTCCCATCCGAAATATAGCAGTTAAAATAAATGTACAGTGAAAATAAGAAAGAATGTTTTTTTTTCATTCGAGACTTAAAAATCTATCGAGCACGCTCGAGTTTATGTTAGTTAATTCTCAACAGGAAATTTACGATATTTAGTTTACTCCAAGTGGAGAAATGTAGAAAATGTAGAAATTATAATTAATTTATGGTACTACTATCAATTAATTGCTAAAGTAATAGTAATACTAGTATAAATTACTAGTAAAAATGTGAAAAATTCATTCTTCTCTCTGACATGCAACTCAACAATGTGCACTGACCAATTTGCAGAGGTTAGATCGCAAGTAAATTCGACGAATTTCAAGTTTAACAGGGGTATTTAGTTTGGTCCAAAGTTGGTTTACGGTGTAGATCATACAGATTACGCTAAATGCGATTCGGAATTTTAGTGGAATCTTCATTTGTCACGACAAATCTAGGATAATTCAGACTTGGGATTCAGTGTCTGGATTATGTCTCTACTGCACTAATTTTAACGTAGCTTACGCCCTATGTATTGCCATTTGTAAAACGGATCAAAAGAAATCTTGCGTCACTTGCCATTCTTTTAACATGATTTTTCACAAAAACGCTTCGATTACGATTCCACGGAGAATTGAAGCATCGATAGATGGGCTGAAGTATTCCGGTTCGTCAAAGTGAACGTTTCTCGAAACACGTACCACGTACCAACATTCCTCACGTTCGAGTTATTTTCGCGACGCGGAAAGAGGATCGCAGATTTACGTCTTCTTGACTCGCAGACTCGTTTCACGATCTTTCGTCTCCTACCCCACTTAAATCATCCACCTTTTTTCCTCCAGGAAACGAGTGGCTCGGGCTTGAAAAATCTGTCTCGCGTGTCTTCCTGTCTCTGCTTTCGAAGAACTTTGCGCTTTTCGCACTTTCTGGCTCGGGCCAGTTTTTTTAATTTCGCTCCAGCCTCTTTTGCAACTTTATCAATTTTATTTCAGATCTGACAAGATTTCACTTCGATCTCGAAACTTCACTAGTGCCTATTTCGTAACTTTGTCCATTTTAGAATTCTCCAAATTCTATCAATGCCAAGGACTATTCAAACGTTCCTCCAAAGCCCTCTGACGAACATGCATTAAATTAAAAAAAAAAGAGGACCCTTTTTTTACTCTTCCATCTTACTTTACTCACGTCGAGGGATCGGTTATCAATTTCCAATATGGCGTCTTATTAGCGGCGACCGGATTGGCACGAGAGTACACCGCACGAGAGGAGGCACGAAACTGCCGGGCATTTGCATCACGTGCAGGTGAACGAAGGCAAGGTGCATTGTACCTATTCGAGATGCCCGTGGAAAAGAACAATGGGGAGGCTCGTGCTAATTTTAATCGGCTCGGCCACTCGACTCTCTCTCGAGAGCCACGAATGCGGTGAACCCGAGTTCTTTTCCGCGCGGCCGAGATCGACACGTTCCTTTGTCGCGGCAAGACTTGTTCGATTGGGCCTCTGTGTCTGAGCCCCGATACCAAAGTGTCACGGATTCCTCTCCCCCTTTGTCGCTCTCGTCCACTCGACTGGCGCTGGTTAGCAGTGGTTGGACTGCTGATGAGGATAATGCTTTCTGCTGACAGCTGATCCGTGATACCAAGGCTTCTTCGCTGGCCGATGATGACAAATTGCTCGCCGTTTCGAATTCACACCGGATGATTCTCGTCGAGTACACTTCTCCGAATCGCTCGAAGAATTTTCTAAGTACTCGAGCTGCTTGATGCACCAGACACTTGGCATTTGATTTTCCTAGCAGATCTGTGGCTTCTCGGATGATTTATAGACACAATGTTTGATAAAGTATGACAGAGAATTTCCTCGATACTTGCACTCTTGGTGAAAAATACTATTTAGGTTCACGTGTAGCATTATATCACGTTAGTACAAAGATACTCGCTTAATTGTGTAATTTATAGATAAGAATTTTGGGTGGCTGATGTATCAAACATTTGGCACTTGACTTTCCTAACTGATTATGGTACAGAACTTCTTAAATAGTTAGACTTTTGGTAAGAAAAATATTAAGTACACGTAAAACAGATACTCGCTTAATTACACAATTTAGTTAGATAAGAATTTTCTAAGTACTTGGGTACTTGATGCACTTGGTTTCCCTAGTTGATTATGATGTACATACATTCACGGCTTCTTAAATGGTTTGTAGGAACAATATTAAATAAAGAATTTTCCAGATACTTGCAAGATGCTCGTTCAATTACGTAATTTAGTTATCCTATTAATTTCCTACGCTAGTGTGTGTATAACCACAGACACGAGTGCCAAAGTTTGAATGGAAACGAGAACAAAGAAACAGCACATCGGTGCTGTACAGGAGAACAGCGGTGTAAAATCGGTAATTTTTCTCCTCCGCCAGATACACCTTCCCTCGGGGATCCGTCGCAAATCCAATCTCGTGGTCGTCAAACGATTTTTCGTGCGCGTACACAAAAGTCTGGTTTGCTCTCTGGTATCAGAAAGCCAGAAACTTCTTCATCGTGAATGAAAAAATCTTCCCGGTGACGTTTGTCACGATTTTCTATACATTTCTGAACGACTCCGAGATCCGCCGGTGGAAGTAACAAGTTTTTAAAACTCGAGCGCGTGAAACTTCCGGCACGATTTTCTTCTTCAAAGACATTACGTTGATAGCATTGACAGGGCACCAATTTGCGATCAAACTCCTCGGTAATCTTTTAATAACTCTCCCCGTTCTCTTTGCTATCGATCTCCGCGAAAGTTCATTTAAAAAGCGTATAAAAGAAAAAAAGAAAGAAAGAAAGAAAGAAAGGAGAAAAAATGGGGAGAGAAGAAGTTACTGGGAAAGTTGAAATTATGAAAGTGAGAAAAGTGTGGACTGAGGTTCCTCAAAGAGCGTGAAGCAAGTCTTACAAGTTTCAAGATACTTAACGTTCTAACTTCACACGAAAGATATTACATATTTTTTAACGGGCGATGCTTTTCACGCTCTAGAATTAATTAAACTTCCCTTCGAAGGCGTTCATTCCAAGTGAGTGAATCTCTTCGTTGAAACTTCCAACTCCAAACAGAACTGTCGGACATCGCTCACAAATGAACAATATCAATCGAAATACCTGTGCTTGCACAGCTGCGAGGTATAGTTGCGCCTCGCCGAGCTCGAAACGCTTCATGGATATATCCTCCTGTAGCTCGGCCACTTTCGTGTAAAGGTTGCTCTCGGCGCTTCTGGAATCAAAGAAGGAATAGATGGTTTAGCGATTTGCGCTTCGTGGATCAAACCTTGCGAGCGTGTCGAGTGTCTGCAGGTAGAAAGCTACCAGCAGCAGCTCTTGAGAATCCTGTGGCCCTTTGTAACGTGTTTACCTTCGATAAATTGAACCAAAAAGCCAACGAAAAACGGGACAAGGGATAATTAGAAAGCGAATTCTTTTGCCCGGCGTTAATCGTTTTTCCCGTGTTTCTTTCGATTATCGATCGAGCCTGGGTTCGCGGAGCCAACAGCGCAATTACTTTCATCAAATCTTGCATGAAGGGTCCCTGAAAGAACCTAACAGGTTTCGAAGATATCCATTCGTGTAACCAGATTCACGGGACTCCAGAAAGGCCTACTGAATTATAAATTCTCTACTTGGGGTCGAAAGGTCGACACATTTCCGTTTGACATCCGATACCCCAAAATTGGGCTACCCTCGTTCCGCTTATAATTCAATGAAAATCTAATCTATTCGGGTCACCGGATTCTACGTACGATCGCAGAATGCTCTATTAACTCGTAAATATTTCATCCGAGACGGGATATAACGCACTTTCGTTGCATGCGGATCAACGTGTCCAAGGCGTCCTGGAGCCGCGTGATCTCTTGAGCCAGGCTATCCTGCTCCCGTCGTAAATCTTCCATCAGGGGTAGAGTACTGGTCCCTGTCGGGACTATTTCGTCCCTCAAGGACGGTATTTGGCTAATTCTTTCCATGGGAACTTGCTCCGGGGGACCTGGCGCCACGAACAGCCGTCTGGAGGGCTTCTTCGACGGGGTCGCGGTGGCCGATAGGCTCCGCGCCAAAATCTGAAAAACAACATTCTCGCTTTAGTGTCGGTGGAGTAATAACTTTATCGATGCTCAAAGTTACATTTATAGTAGGTTTCCGTAGCTCAGAAGTTCCATTTTTAACTACCAAAATGAATCTAGAACTAGAGCTTAACCAGAACTATCAAAGTGATAAAAATGACCAATTTATAATTTTTGTTAGACATTTCATAGACGTGGAAGCAGTGTATCTTTAAAGTAAATAATTTTTCATAAAATATACGAAGGAAGACATGTACACTCCGTTGTATTATAAAGCTTCTCTACTTTTTTTACCTTCAATGCCTCTGATGAAAATTTTATTATTCCTTTATTCTGCATCTTCCCGAATCTTTTCTATCAAAACACGTCAATTGAGAATCTCGACAATGAATTCTATCGCCCCGTTGCTTCATAAATAATTTATAAAACACGGAGTAACGATCCACGCTCCCTAAAAATAAGATCATTTAAACAAGTCCACCTCACAGTTATTCCCACCCCTGAAAAGCAATGCTAAACCGAGTGTACAGGAATCTAAGAAACAGCTTCACGCCCTGAAGACCGGGTATAGCTCTCGTCGCAGTCCTAATTCGACTGATAGGATTACTCCCTATCTCTTATCCATCGCTCGCGGTGCACAGACGCTAGTTTCACTCGAGGCTCGCAGGCGAAACGAGAGATAAAGGGTCACATAATTGAAAGGGAGGGAGGGGCTCTGGCATTTCGACGTACTTGCAAGTCGTTCAGCGGAGCTATCACTTGAGCCTCCTTCGCCACCGCCTGATAACGCTTCGCCTGTTCACCCGCCCTCTCCGCGGCCGCCTCCGATATTCCAGCCACGCACTTGCAAGCCAATCCGCATAGTTCCTCGTATACTTCCGCGATTTCGCCGAGCAGGCCGGGCAGGCACTGCGACTGGTACCGTTCCGTGATGGCATTCGTCGCTTTCAACTGAAGAACGTACGCGTTGTGCGCCTCGAAATAGGCGCGCTTCAGCTCCTGCTCGCTTCCGCCATCTATCGTCAACAGCGAAGCGTACGCGCGCTTGTAATCAGCACGGGCACGCTGCAGCTTCTCCTCGGTCTTTGTCACCACCTGTTCGTAGGCTTCGCGATGCGTGAACACCTGGAACGTGTCGTAGTTGCTTTTTTAGAACCTTGAAATCATTTTTTTTTAAATTTTCGAAGTTTTTGGATTAAATAGAAAAATATATTAATATAATTATACGACGTGCCAAAAGACATAATAGAAAGCGAGTTATTTGAAGATAGTAGCGATGACAAATTTGTTTCTGATTAATGTAAAACTAATTTGGACAGTGACTGTTTTGAGACATCAATGATAGTGACGTTGTTCTATCAAAACATAAAAAAAGCAAGAAGACTTAAATTTAGTGATAGTGAGAGCGGGCCAAAAATTTCTTTCCATCTACTATTTTTAATAAAACATAAAATCAAAATATAAGAAAAAAATTAATTTTACTAAGTTTAAATTACATTCAAGCTCAAAACATGATTTTAGCAACAGGTGATTTTTGGCCGACCCTATACACAGTGAAAATTGTCTGTTCAGCACGTTTGAAATTTTCTAACGTCGTCGTTATAAACAATAATTCAACATTCCGAATAAAACTGTTCGCGAACTCTTACTTATAACTTTTGCTTTCAAATAAACAATTTGCCAGATATGCGTAAGAAGCCGAGAAAAGTCAAAGTGTTTGTAAGAAAAAGTTGGAGTGCAAAAAGTTTGTTAGAATTCTTTCAAAATTTAACATTCTGTTTCTTGAAATTACAAGGGTGATTGTTGGTTCTGAATTGGAGTTTTCGAAAATTGAAATGGCTTTGATCTCGAGTGGCAACCGACTGGGAAAACTTGATCCTCTTCTTCCTCAACGGTTGCTTTCGATTTCGAATTTGAAATATCCGCTTTGATTTCGGTGGTGGAGGAACGATCAGATTTAGATCGAGTCAGTTCCGAGGAAAATTTGGGTCAGCTCGCGGGTTTGTATTTAGACTCCACTTCGGCCAGAATCAAATCTTACTTGTTAGACTCACTTGTTAGACAGAGAATGTGCCATTCAATCGGGTTTAAATTAAATTCAGATTGCCTCTCTGTCGGTTTCGAGTTTCGTTTCATTATCGCGAAAAGCCTGTTCCGCATTTGCATCGGATCAATTTTCAAAACCACCGAGACCCGCCACGGGAGTACAAGGAAAACGCGCCCCAAAGAGAGTTCCATTAGAAATTTTCATCGGTCTTCAAAGGAAACCCACTGACGCCCCAACGAAAATCGAACTCGAGGCACAACCTCAAAGGGGATAAAGCAGAGCAGCCACGTGCAATTTCATCGTTTAGAAAACTCTAGCATTCGGAACCATGTCAAAGACACGCTCAATTGTCTTGTCTTATATTTAGACTGCGTGTCTAACAACGTCTCTTTTCAAATCCACGGTTTGAACGCTCGTGGATTTGGACAAACGTTTTGGAGGCTTCGACGATTTTCAAGGGGCGACGAATCACCTTTCTCGACTGGAGTTTCCGGTGAAAGCTGGCCTCCAAGGTGGGTCTGGACAGCTGCTGTTGAAGAACCGCGGCCAGATCTAAGTGAGCTTCCGCGTCCGACTGCACCTGACGCAGCAAACTTTCCCAAACCCGACGCATCCCGCCGGAATCGACTCTGGTGTCCCCGGAACGGCTTCGAAACTCGTCGACCAGCCGTCGTACGTTGATGGAGTGGCTCTCCATCGCCGCGCCCAGCTCCTGAGCGAACTCTGACACTGTCGACAGAAACGATTACAAACGTGGTCAAACATGGTCAAACAGAGTCAAACGATTCCTTTCAGCGAACGAAATTGATGAATTTGAAGGTAGATCGGAGGTGACATATCAAGTGGCTACAGAAATTTCTTCGTTTGGACCAGTGTGTGATAATTTGTGTTGAATTCTCACAATTGGTGTTCTCGAGGTCCCAATTTTGAGGATATCTTCATCAACGATACGAACCTTGTTAATAAGAAAAAAAAAAAAAAGTTTATTTATTTACAACACAGACAAAGAAGAAAAGAGGGGAAAAGTCAACGGCAAATCGATCGATAGCGCTGCCGTGCCTTCGACGGACAAGTTTATTTCGTCAAGCGACGTTTCAATCACCTGCGAGCTACCGACTCGATTAATTAAACGGGGCCGTTGTTTAGAACGTTTCGACGGATCTGTCGAGGCCGTGGCCGTTGAATGGCGGCCGTTTAAAATCGTCGAAGACAGACAAGAGGGTATGTAATGTCAAACACACATATCGGCCACCGTTGATGATACACAGAATACAGCACGAGTCGTCGAGTTCTCTTCAAATATTTCGAACTCGGCTCACTCTTGTATCAATAAACAATTACCAGCCGTGAGTGAACTGCGCTGCGGCATCAGAGTGGGGGGAGGGGGATGCATTGTACGCCAAAAACACAGCCGAGTGAAGCTATTTGGGCGAATTGCTTTCAGACAAAAACAGTTTGTCGGGTCTTTTAAAGTCACAGAGGTTTATGTTTCGCGCGTAACGTGTTCCACTATTTGATCACGTAGTCAGTGAACGAGCTTTGTTTTTAATGACAGATCGCGTGAAAATTGCCCGTGGCCAAATTTGGCGGATCACTTCAACGAGTCACTTCTTCGAGTTGTAGTTAGCACGATCTTGCTTTATCTGTGAAGGAGACTCGTTTGAAAATAGCAGAGAAAGAGAGAGAGAGAGAGAGAGAGAGAGAGAGAACAATCAGTGGGGTCCAGGGAATAAATCGATCGGTTCGTTAATTATAACGATAACACGGTCAGCGTGTTGGTCGTACGTTAATGCGAGGCTGCTTCGTTAAAAATTAACGAGATCTATCAGCCGGGACACTATCGCCTATAATGGCACTAAGCGTCAATTAATCTAATGGGCTACGCGAGTTTGGGGGACCTCGAGTGGAGTGTAATGAATTTTCGGGCTCGTCAGCAATTCTATTTGAATTTACGGTATCTACGGGAACATATTAAGTTCATATCAAGCTCGATGATTTTTAGGGTTGACAATACCAAGAATATTAGTCTTAGTGAACGAAACTGGCAGACTGATAGATTAGCTGATGGATCAAGTGGCTATAGAAATTTGTCAACAGGAAAGTATAGGTGGATTTAGCGTGACCATGACACGAATACTAATGCCACATGATCTCTAAAATGTTTGATAATTAATATAAGAGAGTTTTAAGCCTCGGACAAGTTAAAAATCGAATGCCAAATTTCAGACTAATATGAGGAACTCATCGTCGAGGCTAGGCGAGTTAAAAGTGAATGAGTGACTTCTAGGATTTCAGTCTGGTAGTAAACGATTTTATACAGTAAAATTGGATGCTTCTGAATCATTTAATTTACGTAATCTCGAATTTGATGTCGTACGAATGACCGAGCTAAATGGTTCAGTGTATTCAGGATTTAATGACTGATTCTTATAAATTAGTTTATACCACCGATATCGGGAATTTATTACCAGAGTTAAACGACATGGGCGGTACTTCGAATTCTGAAGTTTCCATTTGCGGAAACGACGCATTTGCATCGGCTAAATATTTACGTGTACAACGATTCGCGCGACTCGTACCGCGGTTACTTTCGGCGGGGACTACAGGATGTTTCACGATACACGAACTCCGAAAATAAATACATATTTCACGTAATCAAATGGTCGACGTGACTCGAACGCAACTTGGCCAACACCGATTTGGCAGAGTTCTCTATCTCTGACGCGAAGTCGATCGAAATTTTTATTTTCCCATTGTACTTGACGTAATATTAGATCTCCTCAAAATATATGCGCGAAATGCTCACCACACAACGAATTAGCAAATCGCAACGTCATATCAAGATGTTGATAAATTAACGTTGCGAGTTAAGGAATTGGAATATATTAGATTTGAAATCAGGTTGAAAACTGGGAATTCTGACGCTTTTGGGTAGGTATTATCGAATCACGGCTATTTCAGGTTATAGGTCAGGATATTAACTAACTTAGATTGCAGGCAATAATACGATATTAGACTGTCAAATGGTTATTAATTCGTAATTTAGCTGTTTAAAGCTGTCACGACTAAAAAATTGAGGAGAAAGCTGTTGGACTGTGATTCCTTTCGTTAGAAAAAGTTAAACTTAGATGGCGAAATAATTAGGCGTTTGAGTGCGAAATTGCGCAGATGTTTTTACGACAGAATCATCGACTCGATTGTCAGATCAGACAGCAATTAACGCGATTGATCTGTCAAATTTGCAGAGTTAGGCTTCACGTACGTTTCGATTGTGTTCGACGAGGGCCGTTTTCATTTAGTTTTCCAAAAAAAGGTTATTTCAACACCTGGGCCACGGCTCGTGCTGGATATCAATCGAAATTCAATGCTTCAGCAACGAAACCTTCGACACCGCGTTGCGGGCAAAAATTTATTTTTAACCGCGAAACATTTCGAAAAATAATAACTGGTTCGCACGTATCACGCGATATATTACGGATGTTACACGTCGAAGGACGCACTCGCGTTGCGTTCGATTAATTTTCGCCCTTTCAACGATCCCGATTATTCCGCAATTTGAAATCGGCTCTGGGTCGCGCTTTTAATTTTCCATTGTGCTCCGAGTTTCGATATCAATTTTACCGGACTTTCTTCCCTTTTATTTTATTTGCTCGTCCCTTTGATGTGTCGCGCGGCGAACAATCAAGCCGTTTTAATCCCATAGAAATCGAGCTTTACACAGGAGAAATGGAGAGGAGGTGCTTGGCAAAGATTGTTTGGTGTTTGTCAAAGACAGAAACTGTGACAAGTGGAAGACGAGGAGGCAAATGATTTCTGAGTTCTTTGTGCTGATAACTTGTGCATCCTCGGGTTTTCCAACGCGGATGTCCTCCTTTTTCGACAAATTTAAAATGAAGTCCAACTGAGGGTGTTAAAATTGTTTGACTGTGGTATTACAATTATTACAACTATTAGAGCATCAATGTATCATTGTACCAAGTATCATGTTTCGATATATCAACTTCGATATCGAGTTACAATTTTAGTGTCAAGTATCAAGGATTGAGTATCAAGTTTCAATATATCAAGGCATCAAGTTTCAAGTTTAGTATCAAGTATCAAGGATTGAGTATCAAGTGTCAAGTTTCAGTACACCAGGCATCAAGTATCAAGCTGCAATGTATCAAGTTACATTTCAGTCTTCAGATTTTAAAAGTCATTAGACTTTACCATACTTTATCATCGACAGCAAGTTTAAACAAAACTGTATATTTCGATTCAAACGCTAAATTTCCAGGAAGAAGTAACTCTTCGAGGAAACTTATTTTCTCGAGAATAATTACATTGAAGCACGTGCCTTTCCCATTGAATTCGTTGAACTACCGTTGCTAAAGAGACAGGATCCTCGTGAAAAATTTAAAGTTTGTCATGAGGAGGCCGGTTTGTGTTGCCAACAACTTCGCCTCGTTAACGAGCACGGAATTGACATTCAATTACGCAGACGTGTTCTAAAAATAAAAGAACAGGCTCGATTAATTCCACGACACGGCGAACTTCGCGTCGGTCCAGACAAGCAGCGCGAAGTCACGCCATCAAGTATTTATATTTTTCTCGTTGCAGCTGAAGCTTGCAACTTTTTCTTGATTAACTCGCGACAGGTACAGCTAGCCCTTCGTCGACAATGTTTGTAACTACAAACGAAGCTACTGGGCTGCTGTTGGCAAAACTCGAAATTTTCCATTAGGGCAAGAGCTGTACCGTACAGTGTCGTCCAGAAATTTAGGGCACGCGAGAATAATACGAACGAAGCGTCGCGTTGAAACAAATTAACTCGCAATTGAGTGATTTAACCCTTAAAGTCGCCGTGATTGCAAGTCAACTTGATTTAGAAATGACAGTATTTTCAAGGCCACTGCCAGGAGGATCGAGTTGCAAAACGAACCAATTATTTTCCTACGTTCCTGCGGATTCAACTCAACTTCAACCTGGCGTTGGATTAAAATTAAAGTGTCCCGACCTCGGTCGGGATATTTCAGAACTTAATACGTTCAGGTACGAGAGAGAGGCGATTAACAAATAATTAAATAACACTGGCCCAAGGGAGAGAGGACAAAATTACCTAAATGGAATTTAATTTAAAATTTCAAAATACGAAAAAATAAGATTACATCAAATTAAATTGAAAATCCCATAAAAAGACATACGTTTAAATTAAAGACAGCCACAGTGGCGCGTATTATCGTGTTTCGAAATAGCAGTTTCTCAAAGCATTCGGACGCAATTGGCCAGAATTGCGTCGTACGTCGCCGAAGAAACTATCGCGGTGAACACGAGACGTCAGTCTAAGTGGATTGTATTTGGAAACGGAAAGAACTTAGCGAACTTTCGACTCATCCCGGCAGTGGATGAGTTGGCTTGTCCCAGAAAACTTCCAGCGCGTTAAAGAACCACCGAGCACGACAACCAGCGTCGTCTCGTCCCAACCTCCATTTTTTTTCCCCCTCCCCAGTTCAACGGTGAAAATGTTTCCTTCGACTCTGCCCATTCCCAATTTACTTTTATCGCGGGTATAAAACTATGTTTGTCGACGGAGTTCACGCGTGGTTTTTACGATATCTGGCAATCGAGAGATAATAAAAAGGGGACAAATAAAGGAATCTTTCCCCTTTCTTCGAAGAACAATAGATGTTTTCAATTTCTTCTGATGAATGAACAATCGCGTTTTGTGGTAAACGAATAAATATTAAAAATGAACGAGAAATGATTTTCAAAAGTTATTCAAACGAACGATTAATCTTGATGATGGATTAATGGTTAAAAAAAAAAAAAGAAAAAACTCGACGCGATCTTACGATCTCTGATTTCCCCAAGTTTCCATAAGGAATTCACGAGGGAATGGCTAAAATAATCTTCTCTCTGGCTCTATTGAATATTCCATGAAATCATTACGCGAGAGAGAAGAAGAGGTCTGCCCTACCAGCCAGAGTAGATCTGGTTTGGTTGGCCCTATCATTACGACTTGCAATTTTCTCGTAGCGAGACACTCGAAGTAAGTGATCAGGATTTTCTCCCAGTTGTTTCGAATATTACGTTACAAAAAAGGAGAAACTGTTGTTCTATGTCTTTTCTTATCTTCTCAGTCGTCCAGCGCCATTCCATAAATATTCATCGCTCGAGGCAAAATTAGGGTCGTTTCTAAAATTTCTTCTCCCAAGTCCGTTTAAACATTAAATAACAGGAAATAGATCTAGAAGAGAAGAAGCAAGAGAGAAATGTCCTGGGAATCTCCCGGGACAGTCACTTGGGTTATATTTGTTTCATCCAGAAAATGAAAGATATCTCTCTCTATCGCAGTAGAGAATAAAAAAATTTAAGAGAAAAAGAGAAGAACCAAACTACGAGACCTCCACAGAGACTGCTGGAGGGACATCTCAGTCGATATTTAATAAATTTGAAACACTTTTTGCCTCATCAGCGACAAACGAGCGTTCTGCCTGCGTTTTCCCATCCGAACGTTACAAGAAATCGATGAAAGGGAAGAAGGCAGGTAGAAATGGCAGAAGCTTCGCCGAGCCAGTTGCCAAGGGTTACCACCGGCAGGTAACGTGAGCCGATTTCGCGGAGATTTGTCGTTTAGACGAGTGCTTTCATTACGGCCGTTGTTTGAATACCTCCAGCTCGGCGATCGATGTACACGCGGCCCGTGTCACCGTGTTCCCCAAGATAACAGGAATCGATTATCCGGACGAAGCTGAGTAAATAGGCCCCCCGCGTTTTCCACGGCCTCCCCCGCCAGTGGAAATGCACCTGTCTCTCTGCTAATCGATTCTTTCACGTTCACGTGGACTTTTCAAACACACACGAAGAGCCCTTTTCGAGTTGACCTAGTTGGTAATGGATCGTCCCTTTTTTGGGGAGGGAGGGGGGGGACTGTCAAATACTATCATGACTATAATGATGGTATTTGACAGTTACAGACGGTGGTGTGGTCTTTCAGGACTTTAGGCTACCACGATCTAAGATGATCTAGCATGTTTCAGAGCTTCGATTTATAAGTAACTAATTCCTTTTTTTATAACTTTTACAAGTAACTAACTTCTCCCCTTCTTTTTTTTTTTCTTGGAACTGATCGTGAGACCATAACCCTGTTCTTATTCCTTTAGAGGTGATATTTAGGAACTATATTTAATGTAGTTCCCAAAGTTCCCATACTATAAGTTATATTTTTGTTACATGTCATTTTAGTTTTTAACTTTCTAAATCATCTTTTTTTCCGAACGCAATTGGGTCGTGTTTAAAAACTTATTCTCGCGAATCTTGGTCATTGGAGCGCGTCTAGTTTGGCAGGTCCGAGAGACTTTTAATCGCGTGGAGGAACGATCCTCAAATCTGCTCGCTATTTGACACCTTCAATTATCCTCGTACGTGTCAATTCCAGTGGGCAACCAATCGATACAGCCGCGCGTTGTACGCGCACGAAAGCTCGCGGTGAATTGTCATGGATGACTGATGAATATAGAGCCATCAGGTCAATCGTACGGTAATTAGCCGTAACCCTGGTCGATAATCTGTCCACTCGTTTTACATTTTCCTCTTCTCTCTTCAACTCCTTCAATTTTTCCCTTTTCACTTTCGACAATCCATATTTCAATCATCGTAGAAATTTTATTATTCGCATTGTCTGTTCATAAATAAGAGCGTTAAAAAAAGCGACGAGAAAAAAAAATTGTAGGAGAACGATTGAATCCCGCATGAAACAAAGTGAAACAAAGTTGTAACAATTTGGGTCAAATTTCACCCAACGCAATTAGAGAATAGCACAAAGCTCGCAACGTCGTCCTTTCACACCAAACCTTGAATCATCAAGGGACTCGGTGTGAAAAGGATAAATTACACCCCGTACGATCCCCATTAATCGTTTCGCCGCGCTGTAATAATAAATAAAAGAGGGACAGAAAGAAAGATGAGTCTCATCCAGAAGCTACTAATCAACTCTTCTCAACAGATACGATGACAGACCAGATATAGGTTGGACAAATTGGATGATGAAGAATTCACAAAGGGGAAAAGGATTCACAAAGAGAATTCTTATATTTCTGAATATTTGACTCTCAGAGCGTTGTTCCAAAAAGCAATATTCTTGTTTATTGTTTCTCTTATTCTACCGACAACTGTTTGCACAACTGGGATTGTGCAAACTGTCTGCGGCCAATATCCGTCACGCGTCTTCGAGGAGGGCAGGCACGAGGCAGCCCGAAAGACAAAGATCCGGTTCGTGACCGAACGCAAAATCTATAACGAGAAGTAATTCCTAATCCCGGCAAACAGACACGAAGCTTATTTGCCTCGCCGGAGGCGATATCGATCGCATGAAAATTGACGTGACAGGGTTAATTGAGAGGACGGGGGGACATTCAGCCCGCGGGGGTTCAACCATCGGATACCAAAGAACCGTCAATTACGGTCGTAGCAAAACGGCGAGAGTAATAAACGCGAGATGTCGTCTTAAATCACTTGGATTTCACGTCTATCGACTCTCTGTCACAGGCAAATCGCCCTCGTAATTGATCTGTCCCCGATTATGTTTCGATCTGCGCCACATGTCATCGTAAAAAACGAAGACATCTCTCGACGAATGATTTCTTTTCTTTTTGAAATGTTTTTGTCAATGTCTGACATTCTAAATTTTAGATTTCAAAATAGATTTAAAAATACCCTCAACACAGTTTTAATTTAATTGATTATTTTGAACGTACGTCTGTTGATTGAGATTAACGTACACCTGTTGTGTATGTTAATTATTAAACATATATTTGTTCTTTTACAAATAATGACACATAACGATCTCATTTGGACATGTGTTCTTATCTTTATAATTGCAATCTTTGCATAATAAATACGTATTTCGATGGGTTTCAAATTTAACCAACATAGTCAGGGCATCACACGAAAAAGATCCAGGGATTTTCGTAAACCATCACAGATTCAAAAATGATAGAAACCTGATAAACAGAACAAATTCAAAATGATATATATTTGACACGTTTCTACTTTATGTATCTACTATATTATCCATCGGTACTCCATCGAACAGAGGAAAAGTCGAGTAATTAATAGCGAGCCGCTAGTCTGCATCCGGTTGAAAGATTATTCGAAAAAAAAAAAAAAAAAAAAAAACCGAGCCGGAGGCAGAAATTTTTCGAGAACGCGCACGCGCACGCAAGAGTCGAAAACGCAGTCAGAACGATTTATAGTATCGCCATTCGTCCGGCCTGCTCGGATATCGTGAGGAATTACAGCGACGTTTCAACGGATCGCCGAGATACCATGGGCCATGGGGCGATTATTTTCAGGGGAAGCGCGCGGTGACGCGTGGCTTACGCGGATCAACAGTGAAATATGATGAATGACGGGCCGATTAATGCGAGCCCGGTACCGAGTAATCCGGCCCCGATCCCTCTCAATCCCCGACTTTTCATCGCCATGGTGAATTATCGCGTTCAGCGAGAACACGTGAGGCCTATTAACGCTGCCCCATTGACGAAAATTTGCCTTCCGTCCTCCTCGTTCAACTCGCAGAACGTCGAAAGGTAAACTGTGTTTTCTGAGAAACTCCAATTTAGAGATCTTCGCTTTTATTCTTCTGGATTCTTTTTTTATTTGGAATTTTGATGATTTGAATTTTTTTTTTTTTTTTTAATTGAAAAACTTTCGAATGACGTTTTAATCTTTAATTTCTAGGTTTCGAAGGTTTAACCACTTGCGCTGGCAACTGATTGCGGACCATAACGAGTGACCAAACCGTATACACACAATAATTCGTTGCTTCCTTTTTGAATTAGTCGGATATATGATATCACTGGATAGAAATTATTAAGAAATAATAAATTTATTATTTGTTTCGCCTGGGTTATACTTGAATATACTTAAAACTGAGAAAGTATTGTAATTTTGGGACAAAAAATTCTTGACGTGCGTGACGCGTCATTTCGGCGCAAGAGGTTAATTCTTGATTTCAAGGTCAAAAGAGAAAGAGGAGGAGGAGAATATTTTCGAATGTTCCCTCTCAAGTTCCTTTCTACAATTTAATTTAATAATCCTAGCTTTCTTTCATAGTTTGCGAAATTTTAATATATTCCTCTAATGTTGGATCACAGAGTTAATTTTCTTGGACAACGTGGTTCCTAAATCCAAAGACGCACGCTCCAAGGATTTTCAAAATTTCCTTCGCGCCGGAATCAGAGTCAGAGTTTATTTTCGGCGCGCGTGTGGCGACAATCGCACGACGCGGGGAATGCGAATGTCCCATGGCCAGGAAGTGCAACAGTCGCGCGACAGTTGATCCCCAGCCAAAATTTGGCTAATCGTCGGGCGAGGGACCGAGATGTGGCCATGAATCGTTTATGGCAGCTGGTCGAGAGTGTACTGACACACAGAGAGCCTGCGAAACGCATCGAAACACTTAACCCCGAATACGAATTTCAACGAAAATGGTTCTTTAAAACCGTGCCCATTTAGCTAATGTCGCTGATGAAAAATCGTCGCGGACACGTGACGAGAGCGACGATCAGAGATATTCAGCCAAAATAGATATTCAGAGATATTCAGATCCAAAATACGCTAGAAGAAACGCTAGAGCGTTCTTTCGTCCCAGTTCCCGGTTCGTGGGATCGCAAGATTTCTGTCAACATTGACCCCGAAATGCGGCTCCAAGTTCCTCCCCTTGTGGGATCAGTGGAATTGAAATTGAAATCAGTGGACATTATGACGGCATAAAATGTGGGGAAGATTCAATTCGTCAGATGGAGCTGGAGCACGAGATGAAAAGAAAGAAAAAAAACGAAAAAAAAAAAAACAGCGTTGTATCAGTGCAGTTCAGTAGTTTGTTCGGACTTGTTTCAACTGTTTCAACTTCGGGAAAGACCGAGCTGATTAAGCGAGTATCGTGGGATTTGCTGGTGCACGGGTTAATCCGGGATCAAACTCGGCTCAGCGAAAAATTAAGCGTCGTTAGAGGAGATTGGTAGTATCTGGAACTAAGCTTCCAGGGAAATCCTCGAATCAGATACAGAGACCGGTTGACAGGATGAAACTCTGTTAGATCAACTGCGAGAGAATTCGGAATATGTATGTCGCGGGTTGGAGAGATCAGAGAAACTGCTGGATTATAAACTTTGGTGCGTACAGAACGTAACGCGGATTAGATCAACGGGGATGCATAACGAAACGTATGAAAATAAACTGTTGCCACTGATCTAGATTTCTCAATTTCTAGAATGGAGCTTCTGACCTAGACACATTATAGAATATTGCTCGAAATTTGATCCGAGGTTTCCCAATTTTTAGGTGTTCGAATCTGGCTTGGACCCGATCTGGTTACTCCTCCAATGTTTCCACGACAAAATTTGTTACTCCATATCAAGCATTATCGTGGCCCAATTACCAAACAGATTGCTCTACTATCAATCTAGGGTCAAACACCAGATTGCTCGAAATTTAATCTGAGATTTCCCAATTTTGAGGCATTTGAACCTGGCCAACGAGTACTCGATCTGAATATTCCCCTAACGTTCATGGCGAAATTTGTCAGTTCGCGTCTCAAGCATTTTCGTGACTCAACTACCAAACAGATTGTTTTAGTCTCAATCTAGGGTCAGACACCAGAGACGCCAGAAATAAAAAGAGTCAAACATCAGAAATAACCTGTCGATAATCCTGCAGATACCCAAAGAAAGAGAGAGGAGGAGGAAGGTCTATCGGATCAATTGTCAGGCGATATAGACGTAGACTTCATCTGTCAATTCTGGTCACCGGGGGATTAAAGTTCCGACCCAATTGGATCGTCGCGGATGAAGGAAGAGTGAAACTTGGCCGGACTGCAGACAAAAGGTGCAGTCCAAAGCCTCACTCTCCAGGAATTTCTCTTCAATCTCTTGCTTTCCTAAAGTCTTGGCCAGGGGGCGCGATAATTGGCCGATAATTTTGGCCCAAGTCCCTCGAGTCTCGTCCTTGATACCTGGCGCCCACGGGCGCTCGTGACGGCGATCGTATTATAATTATAGAAGGAATGACGAAATTCCCGATGCACCCGGAAAAACCTAGCTGGCTCTTGTCCTTCGACCGGACATTGTCTATTTTGGCCAACCTATTTGAACCACTACCACGACTGGAATCTCTTGTCATTTGTGAATCACTTCTCTTTCGTGATGATATTTTCGGATGCTATTGATCCAGAAAAAAAAAAGAAAAAAAAATCGTTGTGAAACTAATGTGAAGAAGAGGGACAGTTGGATGAGGGCAGGATCCTTGAACGTTCAAGTGGTTCAGTTTCAACGTTGGAGTGCAGTCCTTCGGGTCAAGTGCTGTCAACTTCGTAAAATTCGAGTGTATCAGAGAATGGTCTGAGTTGCAGACGTTTCATTGGGTTTATTTTATATTGCTTGGCCTGGATTCGATGCCTTTATTATTCTCCAGGGCTAGTTAGCTCGGATTGGCGGATATATTAGATACCAAGTAGTTACTTTCATTCCATTTCATCAGACTATTTTATACATAGAAACCAAGATGTGTAAAATTTTGTCCACGCTCCAGGAAAAGATTAAGTCAGACAATTTCTCTGAACACAGACGCGTGTAGCTAGCATTAAACTGACTGAGGAGAGTTCAAGCGGAAACGAGGTTCTTGCGCGCGCAAAATTAAGTCTGAAGAGTGCGGGATAAACATTTTTTTTAATTTAGAAATCTTGTTTTCGAGGGGAATTGAGTTTGTAGGTGTTTAGTCGGGCACTTGGTTCTTGAATAATTTTCTAGAAACGAGGTGACAAGTGGAGAAATTTTATTCTGAACGTGTAGTGGCGCACTTTGTACGCAATCAGTGTCGCTTGTACTCTCAAGAAGTTATCAAACTAATTTTTGAAAACTGATCGAGTTTGATACGAGTTCGAAGTTCGACACAATGGCATCGATTGATTTCCGAAAGTCTTCTTGAAGCTTAATTTCAATTCAAAATTTCCAAAATCTTCAAAATTTTTTTGAATTTTCCAAATTTTATCTCCGAAATCTTTCGAATTTTCCAATATATATATTTTTTTACAGATTCGAATGATTTCAATTTTCAATTTTCCCTCTGTGTATTTTTCATTTTGATTTCTTTGATCCAAATTTTGTGTTCACTTCCTCAGCACTTTTTCTATTCAAATTCAATCAATTTCCCGCGAAAGTTCAAATTACGAGCATCCACTGGCAAGGTCGACTTATCAATAGCGAAAAGTATTGTTAAAGACCGAAAAAGCGATTTTTTATACTCTTTGTTAGAGATATCCTTGAAAGAAAAGACTAACTGTTTATTTACACTGACATAGCTCAATGTTTCATTAATGCAACTCTTGACGAGGATAGAAGAAGTAATTAACAAGGCACTTGCGAAACTTGCGAACAGTTCGCTCAGCCTTCTCGTTCCATGTTAACTTGCTATCAGCACGGTGTCACTTAACAAATTAGTATTTGCGATACTGTTTAATTATCGCCGGCTATACTCTCCACTTCCGTGGATCGATCTTCTGGAACGAAGCGACGAAACGAACACACACGTTGGATAATGCCACGACAAACGATAGTTTGGTATATCATTCAATTTAGACCACCAATTAAAACAACTGAGCCGTGAATTAAATCACTGGCTATCGAATAATGTTTTGAAAAGATTGGAATTGCCTGTTCGTTGAAATCGATGTTCATTGTCAACCGAATGGCGAACCTCGAATGAAAACTCTGTGCCACGTTTTGGTCATTTTGACCTGATCCATAGTTTTTTATATTCTTATTCGAAGTTGATTTGAGCCGAAAGAGCGAAAAGAGTTGCCAATCGAGATTCAAACCTAATTAAAACCTGACCCTGATTGAGTTCGATCACTTCGAATCTGGATCTAACCTGGGGAATGTCTACGAGGGAAGGGACGTAATCGGATTGAGGATGAAACGCAGGTTAGTTCCAACCAAGTGCCAAATGAAACCAAAGTGTCGGTTAAATCTGATCTAATCTGACATAATCTACACCAATCTGGTTTAACCAACTGATCTCTGACCAATTTGTGTACATGGACAATATATTCATCCACCTTAAACCTAACCCAACTTACAGTTCAGTCATTACAGTTCAGAATGGATTACAGTCTTTTTTTACTTCACACGTAGATCAATCCATCGAGAGTCTCTGTGGATTACGAATTTCAACTGACAATATAGCAGTTACAATATTGTGATAAAGAATTACAATAGAAAACCCTATTGGAATCAAACATAACCCAAACTTAACTCATTGAGGCCCAAGTGATTGCTATTGAAATTATCTCTGGATTATGAGCTTAAACTTACAATATAATACTGTATAATGTACAATATAATACAATATAATATTGTGATAGAGAGTCACAATAGAAAAACCTGTCGAGATCAAACATAACCTGAACTTGGCTCATTGAGGCCCAAGTTATCGCTATTGAAATTATCTCTTATGAATTTAAACTTACAATACTGCGATAGAGAGTCACAATCAGAAAAACTTGTTAGATTAAACATAACCTAAATTTGACCCACTGAGGTCCAATCTATGATTTGGGCCTTAATAGATTAAGTTTAGGTCACGTTTGATGTTTTCTCGGAGTCAAGAGTGTGGCGCGATACGAGGAATGAGGCATTGAAATTCTCGATTTGAATGGACGAAAACGAAGTTTTCCACCGGCTACTCCCGTTAATCGTAATAAAGTTGCACGCCACGCCCTATCAATTACACTCGTAACAGGTTGATCGATTTATCAGCCGACTATGGCTGGCCATAATGGCATTATTTAACCATATTATTTCGTCCTGTCGTTTAATCGAGTTTCCATGTAAGCTGAAACCTCGCCGCGGTTTCTGCCTACGTTTTCGTTTTTAGAAGCCATCCTAAATTTTATTATCCATCCGGCGCAGCCCCGCTACGTTTGGCTTCGTTGTTTATCGTACGAGAGAAAACTCGCAGACTTCGTTAGAAATCCAGTTTTCAGTTTGATTGATGTTACACACACAGTATCCTTCGTTTCACTACCGAGCAAACTTAAACATTTGCTCCGTCTTCTTTTTCCTTTTCCTCTCTATTGTTCTTAGTCCTCTTTTCTTTCGTCCTTTTGTTTTCTTCGTCTTTTATTAAGTTTGCATTTGTAAATGATGCTTTTCCTTAAAACATGGAAGTTTCTCATTGTTTCTCCCCGAGTATTACATTGTTTTATATTCATGTAATTTATTCGCGTATATATATACTATTTAAACACATCGAGAATCGTGCCAAATCTTTTTCCCGTCAAATTGATGATTAACAGTTTCCTATTTTTCGAAGAAAGAAGAATTTTTTTTTTTGTTTTGTGTTAAGTTTGTTCTGTGAATACACGGAAATATAGAAAATCGCGAATGTTCTGCCTTGCATATTTTCAACTCACGATGTTTTCTCAGTAGAAATCCTCTGAAGGATCATCAAAATATTTTTTTCTGTTAAATTTACTTTCGGACGAATACGCGTTTCACGCGGATTCGAGCAACGCCGCGTCACCTTTCCTTCCCCTGCCCCTTTGAAGAAACGGCACATACCGCAGAAGAATAATGGCCAGCTCTCCGCGGAACGAAATTACCCAAGCATGCGCGGATTTTTAAACCGGTCGACATTAATTCGTTTAATGCGCGGTACCGCGATACTCTCGCGAACTTTTCCAACGCTCTAATAACCCTCTGATACGTTTCACGAACCGATGAAACCGACCAGTCGAAGCGGATGAAATCGATCGTGGAAAACATCCGGACAAGCGTGCAACGGCGGATGAATTTCGTTTAATTGCTGTCACCAGGCTTGGTTGTCTTCCCCTCCCATTATCGTCCTCATCCTGTTAGCGAAAACGTTTGTGACATCCGATAGCTTCTCCTCTCTATCTCTCATCAAGGCGATCAAGGCGCCTTCAACGTCGATTCGTTGTTTAACTAGCAACGCGAGTTAAACGACGGTTAAGAATGGGATCAAGTTTCGTTTCGTCGGTTTCGAACAGCACTCAAAGATGAAAGCGCTTCGGCAAGTACACTTGCAACGCGTGTTCATTTCGTGCAGTGTTGCTTTCGAAACCTCGGAACGAGCTTGATTCGAGTTTCATCTTCCGACTTGAGCTCACAGAATAATACAAGAGGAGAAGAAGAAACACAGCACCGTGGAAGAATCGAAATTCTTTGAAATTTATAGTTTTACTGAACATTATTGAATTATTTCTCTTTGATTATCGCAGGTTTCAAGAAAGCAACGTGTCAAGTACAAATGACAGTATCAGTCTGTGTCTCTCTAACGCGAACACCACCCCGTCGGGAGAAAGTTCCCGGAACTACAAAGAAGTCCCATTTGCATCGTAATTGCCGCAAAAAGGCCAGTCCAAACGAGGCAAGTAAATCAAACACTCATTTCGTATTTTTGATCCATGTTCGATGGTTATCTCGGTTCAGGTGGTTCGACACAGCCATAGCAATGCTCTGAAGTTTCTTTGCAACAGGAAGATAATTTTGATCGAACGTTGTCAGATCCTCTCTTTGGGAGTTCTAGATTGAACGCTTCTTTCTTTTCTTTTTTTGAAACCAATGCAGAATTCGTCTTAATTTCACGTCGTGCGCAAGAGTACTTAGAGAGAACGGGGAGATCTAGGGACAAACGAGGAACTAGGGAAGCGGCCCGTGAGCCGCGCAGAGTCCCTATCAAGATGGACTACATCCATAATGCATGACGGTCGCGTGTCTCGCGCGTACAAATGGTGGGGTTGGCACGAGAGGTGTGTAGCGGATTGGGAGGGGGAAGGGTGACTAGGCGAAGGTCGGGGGAAAAATCCAACAGCGCCGGTAGGCTCGGGTGAACGCAACGGAAACGGACCGGAGGCCTCTCTCCCTCGCGCTGTAACACGGGGCAGAAGGTGTTTCAGTTCAGGGGCTGACCTGAATTCAGGTGGGCTGAATCAATACCGCGCTCGTTCACCTCGCAGTTACCGTGGCAACCAGACTCCTTTATTAAATATAACCTGCATCGGTGTTTCCTGTGCGAGCCCGTTAACCTTCCGGACCACCTGAATACAGTCGACGACCTGTGTGTTCGCTCCTTTCTCCTCTCTATAGAAAAGGAAGAGAAAGAAAGAGAGAGAGAGAGAGAGAGAGAGCCTTGGCGGAGGACGATGGTCTTTCGTCTCGGGGTTTTTCTCTCTTTCTTTCTCGTTGGCGAGCCACGATCGAGACGACCTTGGCACCGGTGAACCGGAGTCGGTGCCAGGTTTCAGGAAGTGCACACGCTCCCTCCCTCACTTTATCTATATGGTCGCTCGTTCGTGCTACGACCGAGTTTAGATGGGATTAGAGCGTGTAACGTGATTTTCGTGGCTAACTTTGAGGAACGTTGGAGGATGAGGGCTAGTCTTGATGGCTAATGTCACCGGTGTTTATTGTACGTGTTGTTAGATGTCGGCCTGGTATCTACTCGTTCCTGGCAACAGCTTTGTACTACGTGACACATAATTTATGCGTTTTCGTTGTCTGATCGTTCGGTGTGCTTGTACCGATTGTTGGAAGTGACTGTATAACGAAACGCTAAATTTGTTTTAGAAACTACATACGTTAGCTGATTCTGTCTCATTGAACAACCCCTACAGGTAACATCTGATACGATTTAGGTGCCCAATATGATTTATGCTTGTTATTTGATAATATATTGTATTTAGACGAATTCAGAAATAGCCAGACACGTTGACTGACTTGACTAACTTGGGTCTTATCGATCGATCTTTGAGAGTAACTACCGGCTGCAATTTTTCCTTGTTAATCCATAAACTTCGTAAGCCCAGCCTCATTAATTTACGTAATCCAAATTGCCCGACACAAACTACCCAAGTTACCTCGCTCCTCAAACTTTCCACGCTGAATTAAAATCTTTCTGGAGCTTTCATTGCTGTTCAATCTTCCCAGAAGGTGTTTTCGTTTAAAAAGCAGAATCCTCGCCTGCATTTGGTCCCCTCCAAAAAAGACTGGCACTAAGGATCTCCTATTAAAAACATCTTGTTTTGCACCTTGTTTTGCACGTGGCTGGCACAAGCGAATCCCTCTTCGTTGTTCTCTCAACATTGAGCAAAGATTCGCTTGTAACAGGAGCGTCTGGTCGAGTGGTTGCCCAACTAACAGGTTAATGATGTAAATTCCTGTATATTCCATGTCGTTCTATTCGAAAGCTTCTCTCTGATCTACGTGGTCTGCTCACGTAGGGATCTATTTGAAGATCCTCGAGTGTCTACTCTTAGTGGTCTGGCCAGGAATCAGTTTCACTCAGTGATCCCAACTCTGTGATTTGTAGCTTCGCTTCTTGACCTACTGCGTTGGCTTTTCTTTTATCCCACTTTCATGATTCCACTCGCTTTGCTCAGAGATTAGGGAAATAACATCGAAAGTATCAAAAGTCGAGCAACGAGAGGGGAATTTTGATCAAAAACTGACCAAATCTGATCCTAAACGATCACAAATGATCGTTGAAAAATCTTAAAAGGACTTCTGACACTCTGGAACAGAATCACTTTGTGACAAAATTACAATCAAAGATTCTGAATGATTCCCGAGGAATTCCAAACGAGATGAAATGACCCGGAAAGACTCGAAAATACGCCAAACAATCTCGAATCAGATTAGGAGACTCCTCCGAGGGATTCCTAAATGACCTCGAAAGACCTCAAATAACCCCGGATGACGCTCGGAGAGACCTCCGGGTACTCGGAATAATCCTAAAAGATCTCAACACACTACAAAAGGTCTCTCTCTCTCTCTTTCTCGAGAGAGAGAAACTTTTATTTACCGTGCATTCCAGCGTTACACGCGTCTACTTCAACTTTCTGCAACACTCGACGCTTAATTAAAGTGAACTTTGTAACAATAACAACGTCGTGTGATCTTTATACACAGTTCCATTAACCACCGTGGGTAATGTAGCCAACGATGCTATCGCTAATTTTGCATACACGCTCTCTCGGGAGTAATTAGAAGTGTGTATCACGGCGCTGAGCGGAACACACGTTTTTGAGAGGGTTGCAACGCGAGTGAATTGCTTGCGCTCTTGTTGCTCTTTCGCGCAAGTGGAAATTAATCTTGGCCACGTGTGGCTGTAATTCGAAGGAAACGAAGGGACCTGGCCTCTGACAAGAAGATAAACTTCCAGATATATTTCGACGAATTCTCACGAATGCTCTCAAAATTACTCTCAAAAGTTAATGACAATCGATTTTATTTTGCATTTCATTACATTCCACAACTCAATAAATTTGAAGCACAATCACATCTTCGTATTGATTCAAAAACGATGAAAAATCCTGACAGACACGTGTGCAAAAGTGTGGAGCTTGGGAAGGAAAAAAAGAGCGAGATCACACTTTCCATTTGGAAATGGGAATTTCCATCTGAATGCATCCAATGTATAAAAGTGCGCAAGATTAACGCAGATATGCGTCAACAATTTCCACGTCTAACTGATCTCGGAGATCCGAACTTGAAACGTCCGGTATAAGTTCGTTCAAAATTTTATGCCGCTCGAGTATCCTCTCACGGATTTGACGTTCTTGAAACCGTTCCCCGATTTCCAGGCCTCCTCGTAATAAACCATGGGAACAGCTTCTCACTAGTCGGCGAAATTATAATCTCAGCCTGGCTTTCGTTGCAAATCCCGCTCGCTTCAAGCGAACCAATGAATTTTCTGATATCGGAAACAGTACGGGGATCTCATGAATCTTTATAAACCGCTTAAATTACATTATAACACTTTCGGATGCAACAGAACAGGAAAACGTCTATCGTGGTATGTAATATTGACTCGATGCGGGGTTTCAATTGAAACCACAGAATTGCGAGTGTTGAAATTTAATTTAGACTAATTTTATTATTTCACACTGATTACAAATTTAGGCTTCATTCTAGGTCTTGTACGAAGATAAATTATTTTCTTTCATATTTTGTTTTTGTTAATTTAACTAAAAGTCCAAGTCCAAGTCTCTTCTTAAGCTATGTTTATTTTAACCTTAATTTAGGCTTAGTCTAACAGAAACAGTCAGAACTTTGCTTTGAATTAAAGACAAAAATTATTCCAGTTTCCTCTTGGAACAGGTTTTTCTTATCTCTCGCGCAGGTACAAAGATAAAGTAAGCGATCAAAAGTATCAGAGTCATAAATCGGTCTCGCTGAAAGGCCCAGAAGCAACTGTTCCGACTAGGAAATGAAGACGACTTTTTTGCTATAAAATTTTATCGATATGCAAACATTTGAATCGATACGAAACAAATTACAGGCGCGGTCGCTCAGTACCAGACAACGCCAATCCTACTCGAGGTCTACCCCACACCCCCTCACGAATCACGTGACCCAAACCAACCAATCGCTAATTTTCGTTGCATTAGCGTTGCACCTGAAGAGACCCGATTTTCTGGGTTACCCCCGCTAAAATCACTTTCAGTGATAAAAAACCATTTAGATCAAGACTACATTATCTACGTACCATGACAAGGCTGAACTTTCCGTCCAGCTCCCCTAAATATTCCAAAGTTGACAAATTTCGATCCGTCAAGCTACAAAGACTCCTTTGTCCCATCTTTCGTACAGTTGGAGGAACAAACGGAAGAAGAAAATAGGTATGTACATAGATCGCAGGCGGAACCCGGGTTGAAAGCAACAACCCGGCGCCAATGATCTGAATAAGCATCCAGGTCAGCACACGTGACAGCCTGAAGATTGTTTGGACCCGTCGCGACCGCCACTCTCCGCGGCTGTTAAACTGAATCCACGCCAGCAGGAAGACTCTATTTATACCGTGGTAACGAGGTCTTGGATGCGATCTTACGAAATGCTCCGAGGAGAATTCGTTTCCACGGGAGGAAGACACCGAACAAATCCGCCGTTGCCGCGACATTCCGGTTTCCACTTTTCCCCACTGGAAAAACTCGATCTGTCCGCCTCATTTCGCTGCTCGCCGAAATGAAATCGGTCATGTCAGACTGAAATTCGATTACCAGCCACGGTTCGTTCAAAGGGTAACTCGGTTGACGAACCCCGACACGTTTCGCCGCAACCGATTCCAGAGTTAAAATTGGTTTCTCGATGGACGATCGTTGGATCGTGGTTTGTAATCATTGAATTTCACGCCCATCGCGATCCTGCCGCCCTCTGCGTGCCCCAAAGTCCATGTTTATCGCGATCGTCGCGCCAATAGTGGTTTTTCTTCGCCCCCCAACCATCCACGACCGGATAAACGTTCACGAACGGTTGATCGAACGGGGGTGGGAGTTTTCGATGGTGGCTGTAGACGAGATTGGAAAGATACTGATTTCCAAGACGCAGGAGTAAAGGTCAGGATACACAGTTGCGGAATGATATATACGAGAGGAAGTGGAGCGCTTGCCAAGCATTCGCGGATCGTGAGGGCAAACAACTCGAGCCAATTCGTGACTCTTTTTTCTTTTGTAAATAGAGGCTCGATGCGTCGTTCATAATCTTTTTGCTAGTTACTATTTACTATCTAAATTGCCACGGTGTAGCATTTGAAAGTGAACAGTACGAAAGATGTTACGATTCGAAATTTATTTTCGAAAAAGATACGGAGACAGAAGCGTAATATTACTGAAATTTTGTGACAGATGAAAACATTTCTTTTTTTTTTACATTTGTCACGACAAGCAGAAATACCATGGAACGCATAATTTTAATTCTATATAGGAGATTGCTTTTTCTCGGGGAATTTTCGATCCGCCCGGTCTATGGGAAAATCCCGAGGATGGAAAATATTACTGTCGAACAAAAAGGTAACTTTCCAAAGCTGTTATTACGCGAAATATCATGTTTCCTTTTCATCAACTGATAACCGTTTTATCTTTTAAACTAGCTGCAAGGGAAATATTAAAGCACTTTTTATAAATTTCGCGACTGAATTATAAAGTCGTATCGGTACAAGTGTATTAAACGGTGCTCGGTTAATTAATTCATCTAATTGCCAGGTTTTGTTCTGTCGCTTTGCAAAATGCAAAGCTTCTCATTTCTCTACTATTATTGAGGTTTCAATCTCTCTCAAATTTTAACGTCCGTTTTTACGTACCAAGTAATTAGTCGAGCTACGCTCAAAGAAAATTTCATATTCCTTCGTTGTTTCTCGCGTTATCAAAAAAAAAAAAAAAAAAAAAAAAAAAATGCACTTCATTTCTACCAGAAGCTGGTGGAGATCGATAAAGTGTCAATTAGCAAGAATGTGATAATTAAGCGGATAACGGTGTATTCATTACATGCACGAGCAAGAGAATGTATACTTACACACGTACACTCGAAAGAATTGTTTGCAATTCAACAATTTCACTGTGACGTGTTTACTGCCACATTTACGGCGAGTGCCACGGGCAGGTAATTTATTGCCCGATATATGTAACGCGTCTCCGCGTTAACAGCATAACTTTTACAGATTATCTTATTCCAATATTTCGCTTTCCCACAAATGTCGTATTTTTGGGTAGGTTTGCGTATATTTTTCTACGTCAAGCTCCATTTTTTTCTTTCCCTTTTTCATAAGAAACATCGCATTTTTAGGTACCCCATAATTTTCTGTTGTACTCGCACAATTGCGTTATCTGAATTAGACTAAATTATACATTTCCATACACGGTTCTATCTTCACGACACGACGAAGGCAGAATCGGATGATCTCAATTTACAGAATCCCGATTGTTCCGGGTTGCAGCCAATCAACTAACGGCCCTACTACTCGCGTCGTCAAGCATGGAGAAAAAAGTCGTTGCGAAACGAAGCGAGCGCACGCGCTACGTGCGAGAAAGGAAAAGAAAGTAGGAAGAGGGGGGAGGGAAAAAAAAGGGTAATAACGATAACGGCGACTGCTCGAGAAAAGTGGACTGTCGGTCGCGTGACGCGACATTTGTGTCACCGGGACACATGGTGACACGCCGTTTATATCGGGGATAATTATCGTCACTGTTTTATAGCCACGATTTTAAAAGACACGTATGCAAGATCACGTTTCGAGATGCGCGTGGCGCTATAATAATAACATTCGCTCCCTTTGTTCGCAGCGAGAGATGCCAATCTGGGGGAATTACACACATGCCGAACCAAATGAAACAAGCCGATCCTAAAAGTTCCACCAATTAATTAACGTTCGAATATTTTTAAAAAAAATTTTGAAATTAAAAGTTCACAGACTCGAAAATCAAGAAAGTTTTCCCTCGCTTTCGCGTGAAATACGGCCGCGAAAAATTGGCAAAATTTATTATCTCGTGACCGGTCGTCGTCGCGTGGACGAAAAGTTAATCAGATCGCACGGTCTGCGACCGTAGCTTTCGACGCGATAAAATCGTACGCGACAGAGACCGATGACGGAAATACTTCCTAATAGAAGTGGCGAACCCTTGGCTCTGGCCCCGTATAATTAATCTTCGCTTCGTACCGGCGTGATTGGTCTCAAAGGAAACAGGCTAGCCGCGAAAAAGTGCAAACCGTGGGGAAAAAACGAAGAAGAAGAAAGAACGAAACAAGTTTCGGTTGCATTTCGAGTTCGATGACCCTCTACCTGAAATTTCCTGCCCCGGTTGAATAATGAATCTCTCCGGTTTGGCGCGAGCTCGAGGTTTTATTGTTTCGCGTTGCGCGTGAAATGGACAGTAGTAACGATTTGTTCAACAGAGGAGACCTTGCAGGTTTGGCAGAAACTTTGTCTGCAAGTTGACACGATCGCAATCCAATTTCATTCCTGTGGTATCAGGTGTCCGTTGCGCTGCTTCTCCTCGTCGTTCAATTTACAATTTGTTTCCGCGTCGGGAGTCATGGATATCTCGATCATTTTTATCTCGACACATATTGTGTTATGTGAATCCTCATTTTCCCTTTCAGTGGCAGCATCAGCCCCTTCTCAAAGCTGTTTGTTCATTCAATATTTTTCTCACGCGAGTGCTTCCAGAGCGCAGTTACAAAGAGAACAAAAGGCGGCATCTTCAGTAACAAGATCGAGGCCAACTCGAGGCAACTCGGCAACGTGTGTTTGCTAATTCCTTTGATAATAAGCTTCGCAGACTGATCCAGACGGCGATCAGACGGATCGTGATTGCTCGTAACGTGCTCCTTCCAACGGTGAAGAAAGAGCCAAGGAGGAACACCGTCGTTCGAGACACGATAGCGGCGGCAAGGGAATTTATAAATGGGGGAGAGACTTGCCAGACCATTCAGCGCGTCGTTTCGCGAAGCACGTATACGACGTTTTATGGTAGCGATAACTTACAATTATGTCATCGAGTTATTTTTGCGCGGCACACGCGGGCCGAAAATCACGTTTTTTTTTTTGGTTCGCTCTTAGTCAACTCCATCTGTTCTTTTTCTCTCCGGAACAGAGGCACCAGCTGGCAAAGGGATATCCTTCTCGCGTCGAAATTCCGCGATTTTTCCTTTGTGAGACGTACTCCGGGTTGGAAAACTGAGAGAAAAAGGGAATCGGAATATTCCGGGGAAATATTGTCCGAGTTCTGAATTATTCTCGTTCCTGAATTATGCATGATGGATAAAAACCTGAATTTTAGTGGAAAATGTTTTTCTGTATTCCGAAAAGTAATTTATTCTTGCTACTTTCTTGTTTTCTTCTTTTTTTGGTAAAACAAAAAGATTGTAATTTCAATACAATTATAAACTTCTATTAGTTGGTTAGTTCTTCGTGATAGAATCCACGTTTAACGTACGATATTTTTTTTTTTTTTTTTTATATATATAAATCACGACTCTGACGTATAATACAAAATTATAGAATTATTTTGCAAATTATAGAATTATTTTTCGATATTTCGCAGGTCGGTTCTTGCGGAAATGCGGAATTGATACAGATGGCTGGATTCATGGAATATTCAATTTTTGTTGACCGCAGAGTGGTTTCGCGTGTTCCACATTTCACGTGGACTTTATCCAGGCTCGCTGGAAGGGCACCAATTCCACGGACTTTGAACTCCGATGCCGCCATCGCGGAGACAGTTTCCATGCCAACGTGTTTTCCACGAAACTTCCTTTACAACGGGCGTCACGGACGTTAAGATCGCTGGAATATAATGTTGAGAAACGTCACGATCTAGAAATGAATTCGGCGGAACCGATGCCAAACTGTCTGGTCGACGTTCCCATCTCTCTCGCGTTCGCAGACTCTTTTATATCCAGCGTTAGTTAAAATGGCTCTCATCGATCATGACACGATGTTGGCAACACTGGACGCACGAGTACACTCTATATGATAATTGAGATCGTTCCGGAGATTGTAAATTTTCATCTCTCTACGTATTTCACGCACATTCGAGGTCTTATCATTCGAAACGTTTTGCTTTGGGACTAAGTAACTGGCAAAATCAGAATTTTGAGCATGACTTTTTATAATTTAGCTTCGTGCTTCAGAATCACATTCACATTATGAAATTTATTGTTAAATTTGAAGAATATAACAGTTCTTATTTCTTCTGTATCTTTTCATTAGCATTTTTCTTTCTCTTATTTTCTTTTTTTCAACAGTGATTAAAATATTTTCCATAGATCATTTCACAATGTTGGCAACGCTGAACACACGGATACTATCTGGGGATTAAATGGCGATCAAGAGCTACCAACTGCGAATTAATCGTATTTAACGTATTCATCGAAAGGGAAGTAATTGAATTAACAATAATGGTGTCGCGTAATCATTTGCATATTCAGATTGTGTCAATTTATAAATTCATAATGAGAGAGTGTGGACTTTTGTTTCCGAGGTTACGTATCTTTTATACGATCGTGAAGATACTGTAATTGTTTTTCTTGACTCCTCAAATAATTTCGCATCGAGTTCAGATTTGAGAAATGTGAGTTTTTGCAACTTTTTTTAACGAAGAAATTTTAATAATTTGCTCCTGTAAAAATACGAGTTTGTACCTTTCTCGCTAACGTCGTTTCTGGTGTCAGTTAAAAATGTTCGCCATTAGTCTTTGGCAACATTGGCAACACTGAATTTCCCAATTGAAAACATTCCGAGAGTTAAACAGTAAGACTCAGACTAATTCGTCGTTTTCCAGAATTTCGAAGAAATAAAGAAAATGTTAATCGAGGTGGTAAAAATTCCCTAAAATTTTAGGTTTGTTCACCGAAGCTAAGGAAGAGAAAAGAAATTCATCAAAAATTTGACAAATTTGCCCACGAATGTAGAAAATTAACTAAAATTTTATGTTCGTGTCTGACAGAAGGAAAAAATCCCAGATCAATTTGGTCGATTTGATTACGACTCTAGGGAACTTGAAATCTAAAATCATAGACCATGTGCCTCTAACAAAAAAAGAAATTCAAAGTTAACAGATTCAATTACGAACGAAGGGAGCTGAAATACGCCCCTTGGGACTAGTTTGCACTTCAAATAGGCAATCCTACGTTTAGGGCAGTCCTGATGTGATTTACAATCCCAGAACACGAAATCCTCGTATATGTCATGGGGGTCTATGGTGTACTAGCTCAGAACGATAACGAACAATGTCAAGTACAACGTACAACTCTGTTCTACTACTAAATACGAAGGAAAACAGCCTTCAAACACGGAAAGGTGCATGCACAAATGTATGGGGAGGGAGGGTTTGGTTTCCTTTGATCGTGGCACATATAATCACGTTATTCACGTTCGAGTAACAAGATAATGAAATGCTTGTCTGACAGTTTTATAACGTAAGAAGAACGTTAAGTTTGTTGCCTGGTACAGAAAATTTGTTAAACGTAATTATTTTGCTTCGATGATGTGTAACCCATTTGAGTTTTATTGGACTAAAGCAGGGCTGAGTTTCTGTTCTGTTTTTCGGGAATTCTGTTTAGAACAGGTTTGGCTGACTAAATTTCAACTACGTGAAAGGATACGACGTGATACTTTTTTTTTTACAAAAATTTAATTTGCAATAACAATACTATAGCGAGAGTAATTGCACATTGAGATTATATCTGTTGTAAAACAGCCCGCTCCCCCTCCCCTAAGCTTAAAATAAAAATTACTGGTATTTCTTTCCTGAGGGTGGTTACCACGCAGCAAAATTATGCATACATATTCAAATATGGAATCAGATCGCTATAGGCAAATTACTTTGGCGAGTTTCGCTGAAAAGTATTTCGTGTCACGAGCTCGCCTGCGAAACCTAATATTCCGTACTACGGAAACAATGGAATAGTTGAAGAAGAAAATGCATTCTTGTGCAGCGTCTACAGTGGCTGGATGCATAATCCGCTGTTACATTCCATTTCCAATTTCCTATAAACTTATTAGATGTAATTTCAGCTCTAATTAACTTTTGAAACTTTAATTAACCCGCTCGTAAGATTCACTTCGTTGCAATAAAAACCCAAGAGTGATCAAAAGTTGTAATTCCGAGTGTAGCTGCAAATTGAGATTACGATCCTAATTGTTGTTGTTATTCGTTGGCTGTTGAACTTTTAATGGGTATTGGAGTCTTGACCTTGAGCCAAGTTTGAATGCATTATGCATCGTCTGCGGTGGCAAATGTATCTCTCCTGGCTGCATTTTCTGCTACATTAATAATTCACAATACGCCATGAACGTCGTCGTTATCTCGTCTTCGTGTTACGAACAGAGTAAATAAATAAGTTCGTGATGAGGATCGAAAAAGGCACGACTTTCATTATCCCCCGACTACTTGCAATTTTAATCCAATTGCGTTGCGTTGGAATTATGTAACGTCACTCAATAAGACTCCGGTCTAGCTAAGAAAAACAAATTTTTTTTTAGAAATTCGACTTTATTCGTCAACATGCTCTGCTTCAAGAGTGATACATTCATTCCAGCGCTCCTCTAACTTTTCGATGCCTTTTTTATAGAACGATTTGTCTTTGCTCTCAAAATAGGCCTCAGTTTCGGCAATCACTTCTTCATTTGAGCCAAATTTCTTTCCCTGGAGCATCTTTTTGATGTCTGGGTGGGGAAGCAATTCGAAGCGTAATTCATTCAATTTTATTAAGCGTAATTCATCATTTTCATGGATCTGTGATGAACGCGGGGCATTGTCTTGGTGAAACAGCACTTTTTTCTTTTGCACGTGAGGCCGTTTTTTCTTGATTTCTATACTCAATCGATCCAATAACGCCATGTAATATTCGCTATTGCCAGCTGTCTTTTGAGTTTTTGGTCGCTTTGGACGACTTTCACCGGCTGCTGTCCACTCAGCTGACGATCTTTTTGATTCAGGTGTGTAGTAATGGATCCATGTTTCATCCATTGTCACATACCGACGCAATCCTTTTTATCTCGCTTGAACAGCTCCAAACAGCGCTCTGAATCGTCAATGCGTTGTTGTTTTTGGTCCGGTGTGAGCAAACGCAGCACCCATTTTGAAAGCAACTTACGCATGCTCAAATTTTCGTGTAAAATTGTAAAAACATTATCTTCTGATATCTTTAAGATGTCAGTCACCATAACGCTTATCAAGCCACTGTTTGGCTTCAACAGTATTTTTCCCCATCAAAAAACAATGTTTAATCAACACACGAAATTCTTTTTTATCCATTGTTTTGAAAATTACAAAACTGGGATCACTAAAACCACTGTAACCTATAAACTAATTATCAGAATGTCGTGAAATTTTAACATGTATCGTTTGAAGGATGCTACTATCCAGAAATCACATGGGTCTGTCAACAGTGTTGCCATATATGTGTCAGACCGGAGACTTATTGAGTGATATATTGATATATTACGAATATTTTTAATATTATGAAATTTGACATTGTGACTCGGAATCATTCAGAAGTTGTAGTACTATACACTATTATTAAAGAAGAATAAACTACTCGTACTACCAAGTTTTCAGTACAGTATTCTACTGCTGAAAATCGTAATCAAAACTGCTGAATAACTGAGTAAATAAAATTTTCAATTTATCACGAAGAAAGGAGTGTTAAAACACTTTTTGGAAGCAGAGATAGAGAGCCCCTCAAATTTTGTCAAACCCAACCTAGTAATCCACGTAATCCCATGTAACCAATTCAAAAAAAAGGGGGGGGGGAAAGATAGCAAAATTAATAAAACATCTCGATTTACAAACCTAGCCTGTGAAATTCAAAAATTACTAAAACGCAAGGTTACAGCGTACTTTCAGCATTAAAAAAACCCAGCGTGTCAACTTGCTGAGATCGATCTGCCCTGGTTCTCAATCGCTCATCGTTCCAAGTCCTTTCACGACGCCATAAACACGTCAGGTCCCGTTAAAGAAGGAAAAAAGAAGAGGAGAAACTGGAAATGGAAGCAAAGCACTCACCGGTCTGCACGAGCTTGAGCGTGGCGGCATTGTGCTGTTTGAGCGGCTCATTGAGCCCTGGCTGCGTGAGGTCCTTGAGAGGATTGGCGGCATCCTCGCCGGCGCCGACACGACTGTTTTGCATAGTCCTGGCGTGTTGCTCCGGGCGAGTACTCTTCGGTTGCTCGTGGCTGCGCGGAATCTCGTTACGGTTCGCCCTTCTTCTACGCGTATGTCCTCCTCGTTCCCTTCGCCTCTCCTTTCTCCTCTTGTTGCTGCTGCTGCTGCTGTCTTGCCCTCGTGGGCGGTCGTTTCTCTCGTTGACAGAGATCACAGTCACCTGACAACTCGGCCGACGATCCCCGGTCAACACTGAACTAGGATCACCGTCTGGGTTCTCATAGATACGCAACAGCTCGTCTGCCGGGTAGATGACGTACATGCCCAGCCGATGGTGTGTCGTTCGACCGATCGCGTGTCCAATCTGCCGATTCGCTGGCTACCGTGGCTGCTGCCTCCTCCGCTGCTGCTCCTGCTGCTGCCGCGTTTCTCGGCTGAGCCAACATCGCTGCCCGCCAATTCATCGTTTATGAGTCCGCCGCGAGTCACGCTGCCAGGCCACGCGAACAGTCGCATTTTCTTGGCACGCGAGCCACCCTCGATGTCTCTACGGCAGTTACGTTCCTCTTCTCCTCCGTGGCGACGTGGCAGCAGCTTCCCTTCAGCCTGGCAAATCGGTCGTTCAACGTGCGTGCGTATTTATCGGAGATTCGGCCGCTAGCTTGGTCGATAGTAGTTGTTGGCCTGTAACAAAGAACACGAGTTTTCACTTTTGGTAGTTTTTCACTCTTTGGTGAAAAATGATTCTCAATTTTACATAGACTTTGATTTACAACGAATCGTTACAATCTGTCCCCGGGTAAAATTGGACCGACAATCATTCCTCAGGGTTAGACTCTTTCCCTGCCGATTTAAACAATGTCAACTATTTGGAGAGGCCTATTACTGGCTCGACTACCTCACTCGTTAGTCATACCTTGGCCCTATGTAACGTTCTAAATCCTGATACAGCTAACGGCAGCGCTGTATAGCGTTGCTCGTCCCAACGTTCCAACCTAGAGATTCCTGGTCTCTGCAAGAATAGAACATTCAGTACGTCCTTTTTAGCATAATATTCACGATTCTCAATGCACGTTTTCGTGCATTGTTTCACAGTTTACTTTGATCCCCCCCGGATCGAGAACGTGTTTCCCGACTGTAAAGTAGATCCCCTTTAAAGGATATTTTCGACGATATTTTCATTCCTCCAGGCTGGAGTTCAATTCAGTATTTATTTAAATAATCGCCGCGCCACGGCAACGGCGCATGAATTATTAACGAAGTTCCGTTTTAACTTGGTTAAAGCTCGCCTGAACTAGAAGCGTTCTGTTTACAAGGTAAACGACTTATTCAGCGTTTTCTGAATAAAGACGAGGGAACTTCTTCTTATTCCACGACTGGAGCACAGACGTCGCGATGTAAATAATCCCCAGTGATTTAAACCTAATTTCAATGGTTCTTTTACAGAACGAACGGAGATGTACTGAATTGATCGCATATTCGACTTTATTTGAAGACCACTACCTCCAGCCATCTATAACCTCGACGTGAAATCTATAACTCTTTGCGAACAGGGGACGAAACTTTACTTTTATCTTTCGGTCGTGTATCTTCATCTCCATAACTTTAGATTTCTCTGCAAGCAGATATGGAAACACCTCCCCTCTGTCGATTACCAATAAATATCCCATTAGAGCATACATGCATAGTCACTGAAAAAATTTGTCCAATTGTCTTCTCTATAAAAAAAAAAAAAAAAAAAAATTTGCACGACTACAGAAAAGTCGATCCATCAATCAATCTAAACGTTCAGATGTTGCTTCTTTATTCTGACGAATTACACGCCTGACATAGCCTGTCCAACAACTCGGCAGTTACAGAGACAACATAAATCACACTCAATTTTGAACTTTCTCCGCAACACGATCACCGAGATGCACATAAATTCTGTTCAACCAGCCAGGTTTCCTTATTGCAGTGGCTTGCGTATTGAGCTACTTGTTGCTGAAACAATCTGACTCGGGGAAGATTCTAATTCTGTTCTGATGAACTGCGAGCCTGAGCCAACCTACAGCCATCGGTTGTAGAGATAGTATCACTGACAAATTTGGGAAATACTCGTCAGATCGTGAGACGGCTCGGACTAACTTCAGAGGAGTTACCTGATTATGATTAGAGTGGCTCATCTGGAAAACAAGATGCAATTAATTTAACTAGATCGAGACGTGAAATTGTCCTTGTTTGTCCATGAGAATGCATCTAGCTTAATAACGTCTGCCAAGATTACTAACTCTGATCTCTCGAGGGAGGATCCATCTTCTTAGAAGCCTGACTCGTCAAAGAAATTCTTCCGCAACGAGTATATCACGATTTTGCCTTCGTCTTCGATACCAGTAGACGTAAACGGGTCAGGCATCGAGATTTTTCTATTCTGCCTTTACAAAGAAACGCTCTCAGGCTCGATAAATCATCGATACCGCGACCCTGCTTCTCTTTTATCGTCGCTCCACCTCCTGGAGCCGTTCCCTTCAACTACGACGAAGCCACTCGTTCCCAAGGATTCACCTTGTTTCCTGTTAATTGCTGACTTTGCCACTTTGCGATGGCTTCCACTATTTCCCTCCATTTCCTAGAATTTTAAAAGACTTGTTCAAATCCTACTTCTGATCTCCATCGTAATTCTACCGGTATTCTCCTTACAATTTCGACCCTAATCGGATCATCGATTTGCTGAAAATATCTGTCGAAGATAGAAATTGGCAGCGTCACGAGACGTGTCTGGTCAGAGGACTCTTGTAACGCGACAAAATCCGTTAAATCCCAAGAAGAAACCACATATTTTATTTACATTATTTTTGTCTATTTAAATTCCAAAAGCGTACACTTTCGGGTATATTGAAAAGAACTGAAGACGCTTATAATTTTGCTTAATAGAAAGCAGCAATTAACATCAAAAACTTTCTCTCTCAGATGCTATGCTAACCCATTTAAGGAACAACGTTGCGTTGACGCAACGCATTTGCACTTGCAATATTTTTCAATTTCAAGTTTTTTTCAAGTTTAATTAATATTGTGGCTATGGAAAGAAATTCCCCTGATAAGCTTTCATTATTGTATTCCCCATAATTTTCATGAAATTTCAAGAAACCAAAGTATTTACAGCATGTGATTTGTTATCAGTTGGTGTTACATGTTGGAAACTTTTGATTTCCTTTTACAAAAAGGAATTCGAAGAAATTTGCAGAGTAATGATAAATCGGAGGCAATTTATCGAGGTACTCTGCTCGATTCAAAGGCCAAATTCTTTTAACAGTGCGTGGTTGAGCTTCAAAGACCGCTTGAGCGAAGAGAAAACCTAATTCATTAAATCGGTAATGCGACACACGGCTGAAATCAGACGGCACTTTAACGCGTCTGGAAAGTTCGGAAATCACGTTACAATATCGGATTAAAATGCAGCCAGCCGACCGTTCCATTCGACGACCAAATAATTGGAGCACTCGCTCTCAATTATCCCGCGCTTTTTCCCCCCCTACTACTCGCTGAGACAGCTGCGGTGCCAAGAAATCCCCCGGCTGCTTTTTCCGATAAGCGTTACCAACCAGTCGTTCGTCGACTGTCGCCAATTTAAGTCGGAATTCATCGCGAGGAATCTCGCAAATGCGTCTGAGCGATAAGTGGTTGAGAGAAACATTAGATAAAATCTTCAAATGAGATGGTACTTTATTCTGGAATTTCAGAAATCTCGCCTCGTAGAATTCTCGCGCGTTTTTCTAAACACATTCGGAGAATTGATGAAATTTTCAAACGGTCCTGCGCTTTTTAGCGCGCAGAAATAAATTCCTAGAAGTTCCCACTAGAATTTCAGAAATACTCCTAAAACTATTACGTGTTAATAAACTCGGAATTCCATGAATTATGCGCGTTTGAGAACGTGTCGAATGAGCGGAGATATTCCCAGAGGACCAACAATTTTAAAAATGTTTGATACATTCCAGGTGCTTTGAATTTTATATGAGATGCACCGGGCTATTTCAATATATGTGTACTACGTATCGAATTGGACATTGTTGGATCGCACGAATAGCGAAAACGACGCTCCGGTATTTCCTGTCCGCTTCGATTGCAATCGATTTGATATTAATTGCATTCTCATCTTTTTACTGTTACATTATAGGTTGAGTGCAACGCGTCAAGAAAGTTACGCGCGAGGAACACAACCACGTGTTGTAGCATAATTTCGGCGAAATTGCCGACTGCAGAGTGATGCAAGATACCATGAAACTATGAAAACGATAACGAATTTGGTAGAATTGCTGACAACCTGCTTAATGTAAATAGATAATTTATTTCACGCGACTGCAACTGAAATGCATTCAAATCTTCCGCCAAATCTCCATTACATATTGTATATTATATAATTTCAAACGATCTCGTGAAAGTTTTCAAACGCTGAATTTTAAATACATCTTTATATAACAAATATATCATCATCTAGAAATTTCATTTAGATAATCTGTTCTATTCTTTTTAATTAGGTTAGAACAATTAATGTACTAATCAAGGTGGAAAATTATTCTTTCTATCATCTTGTCATTCTAACCTCTAATTAGAAATGTAACAATATCGCACAAGTAGAAATAATTTTCATACAAATGATATTTTTAATAATATTTCACTCTTGTACTAAACAGATCTTTTATTCAAAAAACGATTTAAAGATTTGAAAATCGTGCAGAGTCTCTCTCTTTCTATTTGATTGAGCTCAATTTTCAAAGATACTCCATTAGAATTTGAACATTACAGTGACGAGAGCTGAATGCAAATATTGCAATAGAATATCATTTAATTGGAAGATGGAAACATGCTGATGTAGAAAAATATCAAATTCTTACGTACCTTTTCATCTTAACCTCTATTTCACGTCACGTGCAACGATATATCCTGACGTACGATGAATAACAAAAACTCTTGCGCACAATGGAAACCCGGAACACAATACGCGTGAAATTTAATTTCGCGAAGCAGATCGTCGAAATCGTCGAGAACTTTTCAAATTTCGAAACGTTTGCTCAACACGAAGACCCGCACCGACCGGAGAGGAACAAACAACTGACGAAACAGTCACGATTGAATCGGCGCGTCATACACGCGATACTGGCGGGAGATGTCGAAAATTTAAAATCGAATTTTAAATTTTCGACATCTGGCACGTCGGAATTCGTCGAATTGTACAAGCAGGGAAATCCTCCGGCGAGGCACGATATTTGATATAATTTCGATTTCAATTATCGACAAGCGAAACAACGTGGGACAGAAATCGGAAACAGTAACCGGAGACAGTAAATATCGATGGAACCTTCCATTATGCGAGCTATCCGCGGGATTCTCTTACAAATTACATCCGCGTGGAGAAGTTCAGACAGTATTGCGTGAAATCAGGAAATTTTGAACAATACCTCGTTGTTTCATTTTCTCTTCACAATTTAGTATTAACTGGATTGTTAAATTATTCATTCGAAAATTAAATTTGATATGGGTAGTATTTTAAAACTAAAGTTTGCAACTGCAGCATTTTATAATGAAAATTTTAATTTAATTAATGAAAGTAATATAATTCATTATTAAAAATATATTATATTGATTATCATTAAAGTGTATATTAATTAAAAGTAAACAAGTTAATTAAAAGAGTATATGTCATCAATGAAAACTTGAAAACGTAAATAATTTGGTCCTGATGATTTTACAGGTGCGTATTCATCTCGGATTCTCTCAGACGTACGGAACAGTCTTCATTATAATTTTACGCTTCCGGTAATGAAACAATAAAAACATGACTTATTATGAAATTATTAACTTATTATAATCAAACATTGTAACATATGAAATTGTTAATAGCAGCCCGCGAGGTGTAATTAATCAAACAAACAAGTCAAAAGTTTAGGTATCACTGTTTTATAATTCTGTGTTCACGCGTATTTATCAGCGAGCGCAATTAAAAGGTTATCTAGATCTATTTGTTATTCAGAATATTATTAAACTCTGTCACAGGAAGTTGTTGGCACAAAGCAGGCAACAAATTGAGCAACCGCTCGACGGTATGCCATTAAAAAGCCGATACCAGTCCCAGTTTCCGATCCGGGCCGACACGTGTAATGCTTTAAACTTCATTCAACTAATTAAACTGCCCGCCCAAACTATCCTTTTGTTCCCGTCACGTGACAGGAAGCAGCCGCAGCAAAGGGTTCTGACCCTCGATCCGTTTAACGACGGTGTTTATCGTTGATCGATATTCCGGCATAAATCTGCGGCTACGTGAAATTTTCCCGTCCATCGGACAAGTATTTTCACGGTGGTTTTCGCATTTCGAGCGGAGAATCGGTGGCTGCGATAAATCCTGTTCCAAAATATTCCCCGTCGAAATAAAACGCTGCGAGGCTTTTTGGTGCGCATAATGTGAGTGATCCGTACAAATTATTTTCCTTTCATTCCTTTAGCTTCTCCGTTTGTTTTAAAGTAGATTTCATTCTTTAAACAAAAGGTGATTTTCTTCATTTCTTTCTTTCTTTTTTTTTCTTTTTTGGAATTAATTAATTAAACACTGATGACACAATGCAACGTCATTTAACCTAAATGACGTTCTGTAATCTTTTTGAAAGCTTTTGCAAGTAAGTGTGTTTCATGTGATTAATTAAATTCTGATTACATGCAAGATATAACTTGAATGGTATTCTTTGAACTTTGAATATTTAATGTTAACATTTAATATTTTATCTTTTAATGCATGAACTAAGGATTCAAGTCTGAAACGTCTTAGTAACTTTTCAATTTTCAAACTCATGATTTAAACACTTGATGCTTTAATAAATGAATGTTATAATTTTAAACTAGCTTTTTACATGATTAATTAAAGGTTAGATGTAGAACTGTCTGAAATATACTTGAGTATGAAGTTTTCTTTGAGGTGAAAGAGTTTTTTAACAAGATGGAATCATCTGAAATACATTTAAATATGAAAGTAATTATATGGATGGTTCTTGTATTTATTCAAGTATCTTATATATCTGTCCAATCTATTCAAATTTATATTTCCTACACGTTTCTGCAAAAGATCAGGAAATGAAATGTAATAGAGTGAGATCTAATAATGGAATCTAATTAAATCTAACCCAATTTTAATAATGGAATCTAATGTAATTTTACCCAATTTAAGTTGAATTTAAAACAGCCGAAGAAATAATTGTCAAAAGTAAATGATCACAGTAGCTAAGACTAGAAAATGGAATTCTGTTACAACTACATGAGTGAAAGCAAACTTACAAAACATAATTACTAGAACCAGGTCGGCAGAAACTGACAAGTTGAAATGTACAAGTACAATTTGATTAACAGAATTTCATTAACCAGTTTTGGTCAGAAAATCATATTCAGCTAGAATGGATTAATAGAATCATGCTGAATAGGGTTTGATGTGCATCATTGACTATTTAAGTGATAGAAATTAATCATTGCAATTTAATCAATAACAATTAATCAATGATCATTCGAATCCGGTCAATGAAACATATGGAACTGAATTTTAATTAATTTCCACAGTGATATCTATTTGATAGACATATTTAATTAATTGCGCGTGCTTATGCGTATGTGCCAGAATTCACTCGATGAATTTTCAACTAAATTTCACGTGATCACACGGAATCTTTAATAACGCTCAAGCACTGTTAACAAAAATGGAGAGCAAACACCCATTAAATGGTATGAACATAGATGTTTCGACAAGAGTAATGTCCAAACGTTTGGAACGTTTATCGTTTCGTATGTATCGATAAGAATTGCCAGATAACACGGGTGACGGGAACGCTTTCATGTAGTAAGTTGGATGCGGCCTGTATCGATTCGAAATTTGAAATGCTAATTCTCTCGTGCGGGCGGCCTGATAATTTTACCAAAGTACGAAATAAACAGACGATAAACGGATTACTGAAAATTACATTTAATGATACGCGCTAAGAACAAAATGACGAATAATTTTTCGTCAGAAGCAAATGCCAAGTTTGGATAGTTTTCGTGTGTTTCTTTTTTCTTTATATATTTTTCTTTTTTTTTTCTTCAGCATTTTTAACAAAAGTACGACAAGATATGCAGGTTTCGTTGTTATATAAAAAATATATATATAACGAGTTAGGAGAAGAGAGAAGGGTAAAGCGAGGCTATTGGGGATCAAAGTTAATTTTACACATGCAGGCGGCCCTGTAATGGCGACCTTCGTCGCCTCGTTGCCGCGTGTAATGCCAACCTTTCTGTGCCAAAAGCGACACGTAGGATAGGATTCCTTCGCCTTCGTCAGCCACACGAGCTCGTCGTTCGAGATTTCACGCTTGCTCGATGAAAACCTGTCTTTTACAACAAATTATACCCTATCAGATGGTCTCGCAATTTTATAGAGTCTCTTGGTGCGTTAAGTCTTACGTTGGCAACAGTTCAATTACGTTCTTCGCCATCTTTGATTCTTTCAATCGAGGAGAATACAATTTTTATTTTATTTTGTATGGTTTTGTTGTATGATTTCTGTATGAAATTTACAGTGATGGAAAATTCTTGTGTCGGTGTAATAAATTAAATTTTGATTTTTTAAAAATTGGGGGTGAAATCTTTTTACATCGAGGAGAATCAAAGTCGAATCGTTTTTCCTAGTTGTGATGTTCACTAACACTTTTCTGGATGAAAGCGTGAAATTCACGTGTTGTTTCTTCTGCTTTTTTTTTTTTTTCGCTTCCTCGAAATAAAACTGTCACTCTTCTGCACCTCGTCTCTGCTCGATTGATCGATTAAATTTTCTTGTCTATCTGGCTCGACGTTCTACAAACTAGTCCACGAAACAAAAATGGCACGTGACCGTTTTCGTTTCGGATACCCCCCTTTTTTCAGTTCAGAATAATATTTTAATAACAATTTATTCTTTGCAACCTGTGTTCTTCTTATTTTATGACAATTTTTACTTTTACTTTACATTTACATTATTTCTTTCAGTTTATGACAAACATTACAAATATTGAAAGTGGCTGATCGTTTCTAAACTGAATAAAAAACTATGGCACTCGTAATGATCATGCATTAACGAAATAACGATCAGTTTGTCACTCGGTCCACTCGGATATCTCCTAGATGCGCGTACATCAATTACTCTGAATTTTAGAGACAGGCGATCAAACTTCAGCTTAGAAAGACGCGGGGCTTCTTTGAATTTGCAGACATTGGGCTTCCTTCATTTCGAGTTACGGAAGTAAAGTAACTCAATAACGCGAAGCAAGTTCCTATCTCTGTTTTCGCAGAGCGAAATTTCAGTCATACGGAGGGGTGTTCGTGCTGTCGAGGTTCGACTGTGTTTGCTATTTTTACGCCGCTGTGAGAGATCTGTATCATCGTGTAAAAGGGGTACGGTTCGATATTATAAATAATGGCCGTCGAAATCGATAAACAGAGGGATCGACTGGAAAGTTTACGGCAGTGGATTGTTCCAGAACAATCTCCGAAGAAATTGCTCGTTCTCAAAGTGAAACAAAAGAAGAAAAAAAAAAGAACAGGTTTTCATAAATTTCGATGCTGCTCTCTGGATGTACCCTACGATCTCATCTATGATTTCAAGTCAGAGTCGTTGCCAAAAAGCTGTCCAAGGAATCATCGAGCGTTGGTTCTTCAATGCGATCGTTGGCTGAGAAAAGCTTCGATCATTTTGTCCGTAGAGAATGTCCCAAAATTTTGTTCAACGTCAGTCCCGAATGACACAAGGAGGAATTGGAAGATTCTCAGGAATAAAAAGAGTATTCCGCTCTGCTCAGCCAAAGTACATTAAACTTGAAACTTGAAACTTCCCAAAGTTTGCCATCAACAGGAAGTTTCTCAAAAAGTAAAAGAAAAAACCGCAACACGAATGACAGCAGTTCGAGATTGAAAAGCCGTGTTCGAGAGGAAAAGCGCGCCCGATGTTTGCCATTCGCCAACAAATCTCACGGTTTATTAACTTCGTCGAGCGACGCGTCAAAGCGTAGTTCAGACCCCAATGCAACCTAGACCCGAAAATTTCACGCTGGCGAAACTACAGTCGCTGGCAACTTTTCCGCTCGTTTTAGGCAGCTGGGAGGCCTAACTTCAACGGAGGCGGTCCGTTCCTTCGCAATGCTGCCTAGTTCTGCCTAATTTGCAAGTGAAACTCCTAATTTGCAGATCGGCTCCTCTCTTGATCTCTTCTTCTCTTCACCCTTGCCCCAAGGAGTTTCGCTAATTCTTGATAGGGAAATTCCCTTCGAGAGTTGCCTTAATACCCTTTTCAGAGGGTTCGATCGGCAGAAAGTGGGACAGGGGTTGAAACTTGGTGAGAAAACTGCTTTCAAGTCTTTTCTGAAACGTGCCAAGGAATTTCAGGCATAGTTATCGGTCGGTTATTGGTTTTCCACCACGGGAACTTCGTTTTAGTGCCTTCGGCTGCTTCTTTTGTGCCTTCTCGAAACTCGATTCAACTCGGAGTGCTGCAATTTGTGTAGTACTCTTTTCGGCAATTTTTGGTAAAGTTCATGATACGTGCGTCTCCTCGGCGAAAGTGTGAAGTTTATCGATTAATAACGTATTTTAGCTGTTCACGATGAGTTTTCGATTGGATGATCGCGCTGGAGTCTCTTTAACGAGTTTTCGGTGGATTTTCAGTAATATTTGTTATTTGTACATTTCGTAGAGAAGAATTTGTTTTAAAAATTGACTCCTCAATTTTCAAGTCTAAAACTGACAACTAGAAATAAAGTGTTTAAACAATGTCTTACAATTCTAAACCTCAAAATCGCAATCTTCGATCCAGCGGGAGAAAAAAGGTCTCGAGCTCGAAAAATTCCCCGCGACGTAAATTATCCACTTTCTACATTCGACGATTTGCAAGTCAAAAAGTACGAGTCAGCAGTTGCGACGTCCTCAGCGACCTCAAAATGGCAATAACACAAATTTGATCAATTTGTTCGGTTCTGCACGATCGCTTTCACGAGGGAGAGGATCCCTCGTAAGAAACAGTGTAAGCATCGAATGGCAAAATGGCGGGAATTTTGAAATTCGGATTCAGGGTGAACGGTGGAAAAGGTCGGCGTGTCCAACGTCTGCAACGTGGTATCGTTTCGGCTTATTCGCCTCGTTCAAATTTATCGGTATATTTACAGGATTTTCGTTACTGCAAGCGTGTTTTCACGCGTGCCATTGTTTGCACACGTTACCAGATTTATTAACGCTATACATCTCGGCGACTGATCCGTCTGGCTGGGAAAGTTAAATAAAAATCGCAAATCGAACCGGACATCTGGCCTTCGCGTCTGTTTCGTTGGAACAGATATAATACTCTCGCCGTCGCGTAAATATGAATTAATTGCAAATTACCGATGTGGTACCAGTTTCGAGTTTCCATTAAAATTCATCAATTTTCCGTACGGTATTGTCTTGGCACTGGGACAATCCAGCGAGAAATTAAACGAAAACGCAAACAGACCGACCGTGAACGTTCATGCGTTTACTCGTATGAAAATGCAACAAATCAAAAAACATCCGGAAGCAAATAGAAAGAGCCGGTTTGCAGAAGCTTACGTGTATCTTTTGGTACATTATCTGTTTGATACATCGTGACGGAAGAAATTTGGCTCTGGTAGTTTTCTGTTTTGATTGAATGTACAGACATGTATTTAAAATCTACATATCTATAAGTGTGAAAATATTGAAATAAGGAGAAAATATGCCTTTGCACGCGATTCTAAAAAAAAGTGCACTCGCATTTGTTGCATCTCTGTGAAATTACGAAGAAGGTACAATTTTGTTCCAAGACTTTTGCGGAGCTAAATTCTTGACAATTTCCCTTCTCTTCAAGAAATATGTTAACAAAGTAAAACGAGACATGATTTTTCACGGAGGTCTTATCGATTTACAATGACACGTTATTTTGAGAAACATCAATCACGCTCGTACCTAACGCGTAATCTGTCCAATCGCAGACGAATAACATACTCATCGAACGCGATGACTTTGTGTTTTGATTAATCGACCGTGGCCAAGCAGGTGGAAATTTTATTACATTATCGAAGAATCGAGAATATAGGTTGCGACAAGGACCTACGTTCGACGTGCGCTCTCACCTAATTCCAACTGGGGAATAATAGAAAGCCCTTTAATTAAAGACACGTTACAAAGACCAATTTTCTTATTTCTCGTTTTATCACTGAAAGTGATTTTAGCGGGGGCCTTTTCAGGTGCAACGCTGATGCAACGAAAATTAGCGATTGGTTGATTTGGGTCACGTGATTCGTGAGGGGGCATGGGGTAGACCTCGAGTAGGAGTGGCGTCGTTTGGTACTGAGCGATCGCGCCTGTAATTTGTTTTGTATCGATTCAAACGTTTGCATATCAATAAAATTTTATGGCAAAAAAGTCGTCAGACCTGTAACAACGAAATTCCGCGGAAATTACCCAAATCCATTTTGCGACTTTTCCAGTAATTTAAAATATTCGTCAAATGTGAATTGTCCTAGTAACTTTGGGCCTACAAAAATCGCCGAAAATAAAATTCTTTACGAAACGAGGGAGCATGTTATCGTAAGATTAGGTGTTAATTAGTCTTTTCAGTCCACTGTGATTGTTTCGTTTTATTCGAAATTAACAAAAAGTAACGATAGAACTACGACGTGTCATATGTAGAAATAGTATATAGAAGTGTATAAAACAAGCGCCATTCTTATTTTTTTTAAAAAAAGTCAATATTCTAAAGTTCAATGGAGTAGTTCCAATGTTTGCTTTACTTCACTGACAAAGTCCTACACTGACCAAGTACAACTTCTTTTCTCCCTGTTTGTGGGGAGGGTATGTGCCGGTGTATGCAGATCGCTTCGTCCAATCGAACGCCACCGAATGAATAATTGAACGTATACTGGCCGTCCCTTTGCACATAATTTTATTCCAGGAACGCGGTAATTTTACACGCCGTGTCTCGCGTTCGCATGACAAACGGAACGCGAAAGTTCACATGTCCAGAGTTTCCAATAACTTGATCGTAGCGCGTTGGAAAAGTACCAGGTCCGTCCAACTTCCACGACGAAAGGCCTCCACGTTTGTGGACGGAATCGCGCCTCGTCATTCCTCATTTTTCCCCGCTTCTGGTTCAGGCTGGCAAGTTTGACGAAGTTTGATCCGATACCAGAGACCGAGTGATTTCGCAAAGCAAAGTTTTAAGATTGCGCTCTTTCTGGTAATTTGGAAGTTAATTCACCGACGAGAAGGGGAAGAGACTGTCTTTCCTTTTCTTTTTTGTTTCTGTGAGATGAGTTGTACGGGTGAAATATTTTTTTCAAAACTACATTTATGCCAAATCCCACCAAAATCGATGATTCACACTTCTCGGTACGTTTTCGTTGTGAGAGGAAGGATCTGAATCAGCTGACCAAGAGGAAGAATATTGTTCTTGCAAAATGAGTTCTAACAATTTCTAGCGAATATTCTGTGAAAAATCCAAAAAAATCTGAAAAATCTACTGACTCGAAAGTTAATAGTTCGAACTGACGAACAACAGGTGTTTCCAAGTACATGTTTTTTAAAAAGAGAGCAACGATTCACTGAGAATGCAAAAAACTAATCTCGACCAATCAGTGGACTGGAATCGAATGCCAGTTCAAAAGAGACGCTCTATCGAGAAGAAGCTATCGCTGAAAACTTTCCAACTATCGGACCCAAGAGTAATCCCAAAAGAATACAAACGCAATATCGCCTCGAGTGTCCTGTGAACCTGTACACGTGTCCGCGATCGTTTTTTCTCGCAACGGCAAAGCTCCATGGAGCCTTGCCATCTGCCTGTGGTAAAATTTCGATCCAACACGGCCTTTAGACAGAAGAAAGCCGAGAGAAACTGTCGGATGAACGCAGGAGGAAACTGCTCGACAGGTTGTACATCGTTGGTAAGATCCGATGGAAATGGGGTCCGACACTTCGACAACTGCCTCCCCTTTCCCTCCCTCCGGACGCCATTTACAACGTGACGAAACTACCCGTCAAGAGATTCGCGAACTTTCCTCTTACCGATTGTGTGTTTCCCTCGATCGAGACTGAAATGGATACTGCAATTCCTACAGCGAATAACGATTCCCTCTTCGATGTTTATGGGCCGTTGAGGGGAACGGGGATTTGACAGCGGAGAGATCCTCGGATTCGCGAGGGAGACAAATTGAGGACGATGGCTCCTCTCGGTAATTACGCGAAGAAGAAGAAGACTCGGTAACGACAAGAAGGTTAACCTCTGTCTATTTTTGTCTCTTCAAACGTTTTAAACATTTCTGGCTGGAGACTACTTGGTTTATTTTCACCGCTGAAAACGTCAAGTTCCTGTTTACTTACACCTCTGCGTCTGCGTCAAACGTCTACGCGTCCACTGTCGTCTCCTATTTATTATTAATTCGGAGGCTCCCGCAACCGGAGACTCGATCACCTGAATATTCGACGACAGCTGTTGAACTCGCGAGGCGTTAGATACGTTCGTTGCGAGCCGCGGGACGAGCGTGCCCGTAAATAGCTACTCGATCTATTAGCGGAGGATTTGCGGGACGGACGAGCGTGTCCCGAGTACACGTACGCGCGAAACGGTGCGACGTGACCGAGGCGGACACCGATCGAATCGTTAAGAGCAAAGGCCACCGTCGCAAAACTTGCAGCTCCCAAATGGAATTTGACTCGAGAAGGCTGCCCTCGAAGGATGGCGATCGTGTCCATCGCTCGAGACAATCGGGATCGACTTTGATCGAGCGTACAGCGTCCAGCTGGAGAATACGATGAATATTGCATCGCAATATCGGAGACTCGATCCGTCAGGCTGGTTTCCAGGCTCCAAATTGCGGATGCACTTCGCCAATTGGCACTGACGGCGTTCGACATTTGATATTTTTCGATGGTTGTCCATCCGGGGGATGAATTGGGAAACTGGAGTAAGTTTATGGTGGGAATTGTCGAACCTAAATACCGCCGATAGCTCGGATTAATTGAGAGACGATCGAAATGACAGCTACGCTCGGCTGGCTGCGTTCTTGGGAAGCTTGGATTCCAATAACTTCTCGGTCGATTTGGAGAGGTTGGACGCTGACCGAGGGAAAACTCCGCGGATTTTCTGACCCGGTGGTGTTGGATATCGCGTGATTTGACAGTTTGATGGTTTTGTCGTCCATCGTCGTTGTACATTGGCATGCGGTGATTTTGTACATTGGGCGTATCCGTGAGCAATGTCGTTTTCTTCAAATTTAACAAACCTTGCCATCTACTGACAATAATTTAACTTTAGCGCTTATTATTAAATTATGTTATACGTTAAAATTGTATATTAACTCTGAAACAAAATAAAATTCTTTACAGTATCAAAAAACGACATTACTTGCGGGTACCTGTAAATTCTTCTTGCAGAAAATATCGAATGAATGTTTTTTTTTTTCTTTTCGTTTTGTCGGCGAAGACGCAACAGAAACGATCATCGTTATTTAATGTACACCTGAATGGCGCAGTTGTTTTTCTCTCTTTTGTACATATGCCTCTCCCTCTCTCGTCGTGTACTTTTACTATACCCGAGGTCTTTTCTTTTTCAACGCGCGCGTTCTTTCCTATTTTGCGCTCCGATTAAACGTATTTCATTTCAACTAGCACCGAATCGATCCCACTCAGCCAAAAACAATTTTCTACGAAAACAGCAAATATCAAACGTTGCTTTTAGGAGGGAATTTAATCTTGATTTTCAGCGTATTATTCAGTTTAATTTTTTTTTTAATTTCCTCGAAATGAAAAAAGGATATTCCATTGTTGCAATTTAGCTTGAAACTAACGACTTGTGAAACGACTTTCTGTTGAAATTTTTATCAAAACTCGTTAGCTCAGAATTGTTGGGGCACGTTTTATTTTTAACACGGAGCGCTAATGAGGTATTCAATTGCATTTTATAATCGTTAATGTATTGAAGATTCTTCTGTTGCATAAAGTATCGTTTAGTTTGAAATAAACACCCTGCAAAGCTGATGGACAACAAGTTTCTTCAAAAAACGATAGATACATTTTTGATTCGAGACGTACAACTAACGATAGTACTCTGACATGTACATCTTCTTACATACTCGTTACCTTTAACAGCGAGTACAAGTCCAAGTTAACCAAAGACAAGACGTCTGACACTACACGTTCGCGGTCTGAACACACTTGTCAGTCTTCCCGACCGCTCCACTTCGAAATATTAATTTATCTCGACTTCCATGTACGCCGGGGAAGCCCTCTGCACTACGATTATCATGCAGATCAACTCTGACTACGATCCGATCCGGCAGACTCGCGGAGTTATCAACGAAATTCGACGAAACGGCAGATTCCCTGCCGATTAGGATGACAATCACGTGCCAAGGTTCAAATCTTAATTGTCCTCGAGCGACTCTCTTCCTTCAATCCGCAGAAATTTTTATTTTAGAGTTTGAAGTAGTCGCGAAGAGTAAAAGCGTTCAGTCGCGAGATGTTTGAAGTGGTTTTTGTCAAATCGTATCAAACCGTATCGCAGTTTCCTTCTACGTGGCCGATACATTCCCCTATCAACATGAGAATCATTGGGAAGAGAGGGCTGGCTGAATTTGATTAAAAAGAAAAGAGAAAAGGGAATGGGGGAACGAGGTTTGCTATCTCCAGCGGATAATGGCGAGCGGTTTTTTACTTGAGGTTAATCTGAAGAGGTGAACCCGCGCTCCTGTTTCGTCCAGGTCTATGGCTCGTTTTACGAAACCTTGTTGGCTGCGATCAGGAGTATCGTAATATGAGATTGTCCTCGTGCTACGTTTGTGGAAAACTTCTTTTCAGAGGCAAAGTGAAGAGCTTTCCTTCTTCCAGGATATATATTTTCGAATTTCAAAAGAAATCTGTCCCAACGTCGTGCAATTTTTCGTACTTTAATCGGACGAGTTTGCCCTTGTTGGTTCGAAGCAACAGCGACACCGCACGTCAATTAGATAAATGTTCTCGCTTTGACAACAGGTAAGATGCTCTCGCGTCTTTCTAGCAAGAACGTTTTGGTTTTGGCTTTTGTTCTCGGGTTCGTAGCAGGTTCAGAGAAATTGTTTCGAGCTGGTTGGAGGAAGATTGAAATGCAAATGAGTTTGAGGAAAAGAGACACCGGTGTCACTTAATTAGTTTGACAGCGGATGGAGTTCTATGAAACGACCACGGTAGCGAGATTGATTAGTTTGAAATACAGAGGAATCTTGTTGCTCGTATTAAAAATAAAATGAGTCTCCGCGCTTCTTCGTTTGATAACGTACACGTGCGCATAAACATTCGTATAATCTGGCCATCGGTTGTTCTAAGAATAAAGGAGAAACGTTCTCGAACGTTTCTTGGAAAATGCCAACAAGTAAACTCAGCCGGTGTTGACTAAACTAATTGAAAAAAAGCAAGGAGAGATGGAGAGCAGCGGTGTGCAGATGAAATTGAATAACAACAACAGTTTCGAAAACCTCGAACGCGAGAAGGCCACTTTTCGATGGCCAACTAAATTTCCTTGGATTTACGTTTCTCGGGTCGCAGATCTGATCGGCGTGTCCTCGTAGAGGAACAATTGATTGCAATCGAGTAGTCGTTGGAGGGTCTCCAATTGTCTGATTGTATTTGTCAGTGTCAAACCGGCTGGGCTGAGATTTTAACAGACCGCACAGCGGGCGGAACAACAAGCCTAGGAAGCTGCGTCTTCGTTGAAATTTCAAACGAGTCGTGAAACGAGTTGGCCAAAAATCGGACTTCTCTTTATTTTATTTACAACGGTCCATGTAATCATTTCGCGAAACTTTTTGGGAGTGTTTGACGAATGATTTGGGATTGACTGTGAATTTTTATACGTTTTTTTTGGAGGGGGGGGGGGATTTTAAGGGTGTAAAAATCTATGGAATAGATATACCATCCAAAAATATACGAGACATCGGAGTTAGACTGCTTGGATTATTTAAATTAATTTTACTAAATAACTTGGTATTTCGGAATGTGAATTATTGAAGCCCTGAATTTCCCAAAAATGCATAAATATCGGTAAAATCATAAACGGACAATTGTTTAAAACTTTAAGCCAGTGTTGAGATATTCTTAAAGTTGTCTGAAACTCTTGAGGGATTAACAGTGTCTTAAGGGAGATATCGCGGTGATCTCAAGGCAGTCGTAGTGAGGATTAATGGATTTATAAATCCTACGAGAGATTAAAAGAAGTTGGGAAAGCAAAAGCTTAATTCGTAGTTCTCTCAGTTGCCAGGTTAAAATGATTTTGCCAAATTTTATCAAATTAATGATTCTGTCGGAAGATATTTACCAACCAAATTGAATTTATTTCTCTTTCTTTCCTTCTTCCGATATTTTACATATTTTCGTTGTTGAATTTTTGCACTCTCAAAGTTCCCATAAATGTATAAAAATGCACAGTTCTTTTATAACGTTTAAAAAGTGAAACAAACTTTTCATTAAACGGTTGTATTTGGATTTTGTTTTTTTGAATTTCATTGAATAATCATCTATCGGTCTGTTCATTTCCATTGTTCTTTCACTTTTAACTAGCCCGGTAATTGCGTTAATACCTTCGTAGAACATCACGCCTCTTCGCTTCATATTTCATTGACGAGATGCTTTCAACTCGAATAATAATTTTATCGATTCAGGAACTTGCAACTCAATTAAGTTTTCCGCGTGGAACTGTGAAGAGTACGTGGAAAAGTCTCGGCTCGTTATTTGAATCGCTGTTAATTCAAATGAGGAGGAATTCTTAATTTATCAGACATGATTCAAACAACGTCCATGGAGAATGAAAATTCCTAAAGTTAGTATCGCGCATATCCAACGTTGATAAATCACCCGAGGCGCTAATTCTCGTGCAAATATCCCAAGCTATGACTAATTTTAACTTCCTCGCCCAGGAAGTCCTCCTAGATCGCAATTAAAAAGCACTCACCTGTCGCCAGCGACGAGGAAACGTTGCCAATCTTGCTCCAACTGCTCCCAACGCGCTCCAAACCGAGGGAAAAATTCAAAGTGTGCGGTTGAAATTCAAAAATTCGTCCGATACAACGCGCAGAGGGAGTGTGACAACAGTCGAGGAACAAACAGTCAAGGTTGAGTTAGTTTCTCTGTGATTGCACGCACTCGCACGAGGTTCACGCGCGTTCACCGATCGTCGACGTCGAACATGGTGCACGTCCTCGCGCCACGAAGGCCCGCGCACCACTGACTCACTGCTCTCGTGTCGTCGGCACGCGCTAACGTAGGGAAACACGCGGCCGAGGAGTGGGGAGAGCGCGCGTGGTGGGGAGAAACGGACATTTCCACACTATCGTCTTTCGAATATTCGTCCGAACGTGTCGATGATTGACGATATATATATGACGATTTACACATTTTTTATTTGTTTGACGTTAGTGTTATGCTTGAGGACCCTGAGATTGCATATCTGTACTTTCGTGTCTATGAATTTGAGATTTTGGACGTATGGCGTTGTTGATGTGATTTCGATATGAATTCGACGAAGAAGTGTCGTGAATTCGTAACACGCAACAGTACCAAAGTTTTGGTCCAGATTTTTTCTACAGCTATAAATCCCCATATCTGTCAGTTTCTTCATCCCGAAAAATCCCTATGTTCGCAAACTTCTATACTTGCCAATTTGTGTATTTGACTGGTTGACTCTATATCTTGGTTTGTGGGAAGGAACAAAACCAACCTACAATTAGTCCTCTTCCGAAATTATTATTGTGTACTCTGTGAGATCCAAGAACCTGCAGAGTACTGTAAAATTTCTACAACTATAACAAATATATCTCACGTATCTCCAATTTATATTTGAATTTCCAGTTTGACCACTTGCATATTCCTTGGTCCCTGGGGGCGAAGAGGTGATTCGCAGGGAACTTGAAAGTTTTCTTTGACGTTTTATTGCAAGGGTGAGTTGTGAGCACCTGGACGATGAATGGGTAGAAAGAAATGGACGCTGAAAGGGTATCGTATAGCGTCTGGGACGACGCTAGAACCTCGGGTCCGGTAGAACCTCGTGGCACTCCTCGAGAGGTCGAGTGGGGTCTACACGAGAGCCTAGCCGTATTCCATCCGTGTATTCGAGAGTGCAGAAGAAAATTGCGCACAGCCCCCTCCCAACCTTCTCTACCTTCCTTCGAAGAGCTATTCTCTTCGCCTTTGTTCGTTCTCGCGACGTTGTTCAGAATACAAGATGATCCGAAAGTGTTTGGCAAAATCATCCCGCTATCCATAGTAGCAGCCGGATTCAGTCGCCTGAAAAGTTTTTGAAACATTCTGCGATCTCAATAATTAGTTGTCAAATTAAATGTATATCTCGAGGTTATTTGACAAATCGTTCTCTGACTCGTTGTTTGAACAAGCGTAATTTTAGTCACGTCGCTATTTGCAATTGGGCCGAGTTACCACTAACTCTTACTGTGTTACCGAAATCGAGTGAACTTGGTTTGTCCGTTTCAATTAAAAAGGAAACGAGATGTATCAATTTTCTTTCGCAAATAATGACGTACGTGAAGATCTCTGGTAGCCACTCTGTCACCTAGATCGAAATGGACAATTAATCGTAAATACGCGATTCACAGGTAACGATCCTGATTTCCCTCGATTTTCCGAAAATGACCCCCATTTGGCCTGACAGCCTCCATTGTTCGTCACAAAAGCGAATCGATAATGCGTTAATATTCATCAGCTCGATGGTCGGTCGTGAAATTTCGTTCTTTTTTCAACGATTATCGCACGTGCACGTATGAGAGAGAGACCTTCTTGTCTCTCTTAACCTTCTTTTCCGCCTGGCAATTATTTTTCAGGCGAGGAACGTGCCGCGGGATCGATAGAACCTCCGACAGACACGTGTGTGACGATCCGCTGCTTCGAATAATGCATGAACCGTTCCGCGAGATTGCAACGTAACCAGAATCCAAAGCTGACAGAGAGAGAGAGAGAGAGAGAGAGAGAGAGAGAGAGAGAGAGAGTTACCTTTGAACAGACGTCGGGTGATAACGCGTGTGCAATCGGAATTTAACGATGCAACCTTTCTATTAGTAGGTGTAGCGCTTTAGGAATATCGAGTTTCGCGTTTCTCGTTGATTTACGCTTTGGAATTCCCCGCAAACCCGACAGATTGACGCAACATTTCTGCAGAATATGCATTGTTGCTTTGATCTCCACGTGCACGCTGCGCGCGCGTGTACTCTGTTCAGCTTTTTCGAGGTATCGGAGAGAAGGAAAGACTCGGTTTTCAGTGAGTGCGGTAGCTGTCAAAAGTATGTTGAGAACGTTCTCCCTGGATAGAGAGCGAGGTACTGGTTTTCTGGTTTTAGCAGGTTTGCCTCTGTTTGGCGATTTATTGTCAGAGCTACTGCAACAAAGTGAAACGTGATATTGGTTTTCGGAGTAGCCAGGAGAACTTTGAAAAACCATCGCATATTCGAGATAGTGTCAATGTGATTTTCGAACTGATAGTAATAAATTCGAAAAATGAAGGAATTGTTACGAAGGATTTTCACAGGGAAATAAATTCAAGACCGGTCGCTTTCAACTATTCTACCTATAAATTTTATTGACACCCCGTGTATGTACGTGCGCCTTTCGGAGCGCAGCGACTAATGTCAATTAACGATGGAAGAAAATTGAATATCGTAGCTATTACATCATATTAGCCAGGGTTCTCGATGATAAAGAAGAGCCCTATAAAACTGTCAGCGCCCTGTAAAAAGTCTCGGAGGCAAACGAATACCAAAGTGGCGAAACCGTTTCGAAGAGGAAATAATCAAGTGGCCGGGGTTCTTAAATAAAAATATTAAACGGGGCGCGCAAGTGCCGGTCGTCTTTTAATAGTTCGCCTAACCCAGTTTCCTGCTGGAACCACTGGCGCCATGTTCCTGCATCGTGACTCGTGATTTTGCTACGTGGGTTCTCGTCGATGCCTCGACCCTACAGCGGCTCGCGAAAAGTATTCTCACGTAAGAACGATTTTTTTTTTTTTTTTTTTTTTTTTTTTTTTTTAGTAGAAAATCTTTTAAATAATTGAGGCGTAATTTTGAAATATTTTGTACGAAAAACACAACACCGTGGACTGGGGGATTTCTTCAAGGCTCAATTTTAGGGAAAATCAAGTATACAGGGAGATTCACGTAACTGAAATGACTTTCAAATTATGCGTCTAATGAAAAATTGTTTAATACTGAAATTGTATGGTTGTAAGGAAGGCAAAATATGGAGTATCAATTTTTTTTGTGGGTGGAGGGGTTTCAAAATTTCCAAGATCATCTCGGAGCATATATTTTTTTCGTCATGAATCGGAAGAATGTTAAATTCCAAGTAAAAAAGAATATTAATAATTCCAAGTAAAAAAGAACATTAAGTCGAAACGTTAATGCATGGCAAACAAATGGTCCTATATTTTTGCCTCCCATAAAACCATAAAACTTTTTTAAAAGTTATTTCAGGTGTGCAAGTAACGTGAATCACCCTGTATATTTGACTGAATTGCGACCAAATAACGAGCAGGAGAACTTTACTCTGTCTGCAAAGAACGAGACGCTTTGTTTTGACGAAGATCAAGTATCAAAATTCTGCATTTATGCGAGATTTATGAGGAAGAACGTTTGCGAAAATAGTTAAAAGCGTGAAAATTCCTTGGAAAAGTTCGTGAAATTTCATAAAAGTTGTACTAATCGCTCCGGCGGCTCAATCGGTCGCAAGATGCGGAAAAAATTTGTGGGGGGTAATTAAAAGTTCGGAAACGCGTGGAAGTTGCGAGAAAATCGTGACTCCCAACTTTGCCGATTATGTGTAAAGATCCAAAGAAGCTTATGCCACCGAAGGCTGAATCAATATTTTATAAAGGCATACGGCGCAGAAATTAATAACGCGAATTTTGTTTGAATCCAAGAAAAGGAAAAACTTGATTTTATATCCTGCACAAAGAAATTTGATTTTTATCATGAATTCTTCCCTTGAAACTCGAGATTTTTTTAGTTTCTGAAGTTCAGTTTATCATTTTCTGTGTTATTTATCGTTCTAGTTTGTTGTTTATAAATCGTTATTATTGTCGTTTTCTGTAAAGATCCTAATACTCACGATTGAAAATGCTGGCAAATGTCGGGCCTCTCCGTCGTGGATATGCGAATCCTTCATTACGGGACAATTAAGAATTATCGAGCCGTGGAACTTAACGAGTTCCCAGCCTCGAGAGTCGGGATATCGATCAAAGTTCGCCCGTGTTGCCGATCTTCATCTAGATGGTAATTGCTCACGTCTTTGCAATTCAATTTTAATGACTTCAGCCTGGCGATTTAATCGTGCCAAAATAATTGTCACAGCGACAATCTAACAACACTGGAGTGCACACAGATTCAGCGCGCGATACGTTGAAACGAATTTTCAAGAACAGAAGCGTGCAAGGCTCGTTTTTCTCTGAAAATCAAATAGATGAAATAACATTTGCGGTGATTAAGAGAGGACTGCTAAAGAAACTTTCGTTTGAAACTTTCTTATTTGTATCGTTAGTATCGTCACATCTCGTTGTTAGCGTCGCCACCAGATGGCACTGCGTTGCAGATGCATTGATCACATTTGAAAAATTACAAATACGTTCGAACGTCTTCGTGAAAGAAATAACTGGGTTCTAAATTTTATTCTTTGACGAGATGCAATTTCGCTCCTTCCAGAACAGAATGTAACCAAGAACGGAATAAATACAACATTGAGATCTCGTTTCTGTCGTTAACATCTTGTTATTAGTACCGCCGCCAGATGGCACTGCGTGCAGATGCATCGATCGATCACATTTGAAAAATTCAAAGACACGTTCGAATTTGTCGAAGAGAAAAGCAACTGGGTTCTAAATTTTATTCTTTGGCGAGATCTGTCGTTCGTTACACGTAAGAACGGAATAAGTACAACGTTCGTGGGATCTCGTGTTTCACGTAATAATCTGATATATCGTCCTTGGAAAAATCAACGCGTTCCTTCTGTTATCTGCGATTCGTTTCGGCGTGTGGGTGGTGTTTGCGTTGCGTCGTATTACGTGTCGCGTTGTGTTGTATCGTGTTACATTATCGCGTTCGTTGCACGAACGATATTCGCGGGGTATAAAGTAATAAAAAACGGAAAGAAACGGTTGTAGAAAATTCTTGTCACAGAAACGGGGGAGGGGGGATAGAAACGAAAAGAAAAGAAAAGAAAAGAAAAATACAAAGAGACAGACAGAGAATGAGAGACACATGATGATTCCGTCGATCGTCACACCTCCACGTTAACAGCACAGTTTTATTTTTCTCCGACTCGATACAATCGTACAATCTTTTCGATCGATGGATCACCTCCTTCCTTCACCCCCCCCCCTACCCACCTCCTTTCCTCCTTTTTCTCGATATTTTTTCTCTCTTTTTTTTTCATTTTATCCCTTTTTTTTCTTTTTCGTTTCTTTGTCTCTCTTTTCAATCCTCGCGATTACACGATGGCGCAGGCTGCATTTTCTCGAATCGTATCCCGAGTTGACACGAATATGTAACGCTTACAGTACACTTCATTACAGATTCAATAATATATTTATATATATATTTATATATATAATATATATAATAGGTATTTTTTTTTATATATATATATATATTTCTTTATGTACAGAGGGCAGCTTGCCTAGTAGGTTTGTAACGCCGAGCAACGACTGAAGTAATCGATTGGACGCTATTTTTATTTATTTATTTATTTATTTTTTCTTCCTCTTCGATTATCCTTTCATAGTTTTTCTTTTTTTTTAATTTTCAACGATAATTGACGCCAAATGTCGATGCGCTTGTTCGTGTTGCTCCTCACTCGTCTGTCGGGTTCGGGTTTGACGCGACGCTTAAAAAATTCCTAAAACAAGTATCTCGAATGTACATACACCGTGTACACACGACGAAGAGATCTCTTTCTCCTATTGGCACAGGCAATTTCGTTTCGTGAAATTCCATCTGAGTTTGTACAAAATATGTACAAAATATATATATATTTTTTTTATTCGGTTTACAAAACTGCAGAGGGTACGGGTTTTTTTTTTTTTTTTTTATAATATATTTAGGAGATAGAAAATCTTTTCTCGCAGAAAAAATAGGCCAATTTTTTTTTTTTTTTTTTTTTTTTTTAATAAAATTTCTAATTCTCAAAGTTCGTAATTTTTGCTCTAGGTGGAATTTTGTTGGTTCTTTGTTAAAGTTTAAGAACAGGTCACTGTGTTTTTTCATTTCTTTTTTACTTTTGTCGCTCAACTGCGAACCTCTTCTCTCTTATTTCATCGATTTCATCTGATCGACTTTGGACCGAAATTCTACGTTTCACAGATTCAAACTTCCTGCCACAAGTATCGGGACACTCACCACCGTTTGATGCAAACTGGATGCTCGTCTGTGCTTTTATTTTCTACTAATCTCGTTGTCAAATCTATCGTGAATTGCCAAGCAAGCAATATCGAGAAATGTCCAACGAGTCGGCTGGTAATTGTCCAAACACTTGCACAGAATTTCACAATTGAAAATCTGGTCTGTGCCAATGATTTTGTTCTTTCATTTGAAGCCAATCTTCGCTCAACGAAGAAAATCAACGAACTCCCCGGTTGTTAATTGGGTTTTCGATACGTTTGCTCGAAACCTACCGATATTTGTTCAAGTGATATAAATGCGACGTGGCATGTACGCGGATGGTTGTTCCTACGAGTAAATCGGATCGTTCTTAATCCTTTCAATCTCAACTGTCTCACGTTTCGAACGAACATCGTGTTTGCGAAAAAAGAAAAGAAAGGAAAAGAGAACAACGTCTGTTTAAGAACAGAGCGGCGCGTTTGCTTTTGTCACGCGACGAAAAAGGTTTTTCGATGATCGTTTCGAGAAATGGAGGGCATCGACGCGCACGGACCTGCAACCAAAATGGCCGACACGTTTCGCTTAATGGAACCTGTCCTCCGCGATCGATCCGCACGCGTATCGTTTTCATTCGCTTATTGTCACGCGATCCTAGGGAACAATAGATCTTCACGCTCTCCGATTCTCACATTCTCCTCTTGTTCATTGACGGAACAACGTGTTCTTGGGCAACTGTCCTTCAGTTTCATTATTCTTGAATCGCTATGACAATTTGTAATTTTTTTTCAGAATTAAAGGTTAATGAATTTCCAATTATTGAACGTTAACGAGTGTCCAATCGTCGATAAATAAATTTTATTCGATAATTTTCTCAGACAATCGCCCAAATTGTTACTGAGTTTTCAGTTCTTACACGATATTCTAATTCCTTTTCAACGCGAATTCTACTACTTTTCAACAACTTTTCATCTCGCCCGAGTTTTCTCAACGTGAGAAACTCTCGAGTGGAGAGTTCGTAGCTTCGAGAAAAACGAGGGAAGCCTCTCGACGGAAGGCGAAACATTTAAAAATTTTTCTCGAAGATTTTTTTTTTTTTTTTCAAAGAAAGAGAAAGAAAGTTTTCTTCTTTTTGTTTAAATGAGAGAGAGAAAAATATTCACGGCTCGAGTGTCGAGCGTCCACGTCACCGTACTTCAGCCGTCGCAACAATTCTATTAACATCGTCTCAGGTGCCCGAGCTTTGAACGAGCCTTCGAGGATCAAAAGATTCGAAAGTTGTGCATCAGATCGACGTCGTCGAGATAGTTGGGTCGAGGTAGAACATCCTCCAGAAAAAATCGAGTTCCTCCGTAAGAAGAAAGGAAACGCCATTGACGATACAACACGTACAGATATATTTCGATTTTCATTTTTCTTCTTTGGTTTCTTGCAACTTTCTCTTCAACAGAGTTGCAAAACTTTCTTTCGATCGACAATTTCGCGCGAGCATAGACGCATTCACCGCTATTTGTTGATCCATGCGCTATCCGACGTTTCATTTAAAGCGGATTAAAAGCTTCCAAATGAGATTTGATCAGATATTCAGTTTAATAAGCCAGGAATGTGATTAAAAAGAAAAGAATTGAATTTAATAAAGAAATACATGTGATTCAATTAACAAAAAATAATTTCGGGTGGAAAATTGAATTTAACGAAGAAAGAGATGCAATGAAGTTGATTAAACGAGATTGACGTCGGCTTTAAAATTTGCGAGAATTAAAATCAGTATCCCTTTGGACACCCTGTGTTTCATTGATAATATTTCAATACAACGTTGCAACGTCAAGCGTGAAAGTATTTAAATTTCTTTAGAAACTTCCTTTTCTTTTTCTCATAAAGAAGAAACTTTGTTTTAAATAAAAAATTAATAATTTTTAGTTGTCTGAAATTTCTGTCAAACTGAGGAACGCAATAATTACACCACCATCGTTTAGAATACATACGCGATAATTGAAGTGACGCGCCGTGTGCATCGATAGCAGCGAATGCGTCAAGCCCAATTCACACTTGAAGAAGTAACTTTGTCCGAACGCCGGTAAAATCACAGTCCTCGTGTCATAAATGCAGCGACACTCGAGCCGACACACGCTTCACAAATGCATCGTGATCTTAATTTTCGATATTTCATATTTTCCAAGTGTGAAAGGGGCTGAAGACGCTTGAAAATCCGGTTGAAAATCCTACGTTGTCGATCCGAGCGCGCTTGAAATCGTCGACGACCATCCGTTTATCTAACGACTCGTGCTCCTTCCAGACGAATTGCAACGATCTTTGAGGGAACGAACTGATCCAGGGAAAAGAGAGATCGAGAAAAAAGTGGCGGCCGAGATCAGTTCGTTCTTGAGACACGGCTCGAAGGAGCACGGACTGTGTCTGTTCGAATTGAGATGAATTCTCTTCTCTTTTCACTTCAACTCTTTCGTTATTGTCCTACTCACGTCGATGAATCGAGCAGAATTCCCTGACTGACGTTCAAAAACGTCCGAGAAACCAACGCTTCTGTATTTGCGTATCGATGAGAAAGTTGGAAATTAAGAGAGTCCCCATCTTGGACCAGTGAAGTGGCCACCACCAGATTCGAATTTGTTACGTGGAAAAAGTGTCGTGGAGATACGAATTGCAAATTCACTCGTCACAGCGGTCAGGTATCTGTCGCGTCGTGACTCTGCGCTCGTTGTTCGACGAGCCTTCAACGATCCCTGACCATTCACCCCACCAGTTTCACCGTCGAACCCAAGCAAAAATATCGCAACGCCAGCTCGCAATCGGACTCGGATTAGCTCGTTGGCACCTCCGCGTAATCAGGCTACAACCGTCATACATATTTATATATGTATACAGGGCGAATCGCGTGACTAATTGCTCTTGAAGTCGTCGGTGAATCGATCTTCAAGCTTCTGGCTGAATATAAAAAAAAAAGAAAAAGAAAAGACGAGACAGAGTGGCGGAGCTTTTTTTTGGCTGTGAAGGAATGATTGCTAACGTTGACGGGAGGATAGGAGCACCTCTGGTAGTAGCAAGTGACTGCTCTTGACTCATTCTCACCAGGGATCGGGTCTTTGTCCAATTTTTGCGTTCCGTGTTACTTTCATAATCGACGCTACGAAATTTGTAAATTAGATACTTTAAAACATCATATCGAGTGTATTTTAAATGTATCTAAAGTGTAGAAAATGCTATTGAAATTTGTCGGATATCGCGAGAAAGTTGTCAACTCTCAACGTCAAGGCTAACGAGAAAGGATATGTTGAGAATTTAAGAAATTTGATTCTCTCCACCGTTTGATTCCCCGAATTGGGCTTGGAAGGGCTCGAGTTAGAAGATAGCTGAGATTAGAGAGAATTCGAAATTGGGCAAAATGGCAATAGAGGTGAGGAGTCGAAACAAACTTCAAAAAACTGTCAGCGACAAACGGGTAGGTTAAGGATGTCGAGTCGATGCTTGTCCAACTCGAGACTCGTCAGTGTTTTCACGCTCGAATTCTCAAAGATCGTCTTAAACAACACGGAGAAGCAATTTTTTTTTCTTTTTTCTTTTTTCTTTTTTTTCTTCTTTTTGTTCGTTAAATGGAGTAGCGCGGTCCGTCCTGCGCATATACATTATTTATGTGCACATATATAAATATATCGATCGAGAAAGGAGGAGAGAAAAAGAGCAGAACGAAGAACGGCCGGGAAACAAAGGTCAAAGGAACGACGAACAAAGTGAACTAGAACCAACGTTTTATCACTCGACCTTCCTCTTCCTCTCTTTCTCTCTCTCTCGCTTGCTCTTATTCCCCTCACACTCACGGCTAACCACACTCGCCACATGCACACAGGACCACGTGCACAAACGTTCACGCATACATGTACAGGCATACACGCGTTCTTTCTTCTAATATTTCATCCTTTCCTCGTCATTATCCTCGTGTTCTTCATCGTCATCCTTCTTTCTTTTCTTCTTATCATGCTTTGCAGAGCAATTGCAGAGCAACGAGCCATCCATGTTCTTAGCAATTACAGTTGTCGTCCGTTGGATTGGTCGGCTGATCGGTGAGTCGTTGACCCTTCGCCTGGCCCATACCACCCGCGATCAAGGTCGGATCGTTGTCCAGGGACTCGCTCATCTTGTCGCATATTATGTCCACCAGTTGCTCGAACACCGTCTGCGAATTGGACGTGAAACTTGGATTCAGTTGTCTGGACTTTGAAAAAGTTGCGGTGATAATAAAAAAGGAGTATCGAGTATATGATTCAGCGACGGGAGTTGACTTTAGTCTTTTTTCGAAATGAGGATTCAACTTGTCTCACAGGATCCTGAAGTTATCCCAATTTTAAAAGGCTAGATCTAACTTTGAGCAATGGCCAAATATCAATTTTGCTCATGTTGTTTTTAGAGAAACAGGATCGTAGCTCGATATAGATACTTAATCTAGGCCCGAGGTAGATTGGACAAGTTGGTAGTGACGAATTGACAGCGAGTGAAACACCTGTCAACCTCGGTTTTGAGCCAGTTTGGCTCACAGAATCCTAAAAGAGTGATTCACTCTGTAGCTATTTGGCTTCTGCACTCTGTACTGTACTGTGAACTAACAAAATCCTATAGTTTCGTCTATATCCACATATTTCTCGTGCAGAGTGTCATACGTAGACATAGTTGGAAAGTTTAGAAGTTAAATGAACATGAAGTCACTCCTGGAAACTAGACATTTAGTCTGTTTGTCGTTTCTGATATTTCTACAGCCTATATTAAGACTTTGAGTGTGCTTTTAGCAACAAGCAAAAAAATAGCAGATTCGCTGTATGTAGTTGTATTCTAAATTGTTGTTAAAAAAAGACCAATTGGACTGGATCATAGTCTACGTCACATGGACAACAACGGGCAGAAAAATCGATCGAATGGACGTCAATGGCAATAAGCGCGTGGTGATTAACGACGGGGGGGGGGAGGGGGGCAGATAAACGACAATCGGGAATACACTGGTCGAACGTAATGGCGCACTGTGTACACACACCGTCGCAGGTGGAAATGAGTGTGGAAAACATGACGCGATAACGCTGCCGGCCACGCGATCGTTGAGTATCGACTGGGGATAATGGGCCGGGCAAACAGTCGAAGAAAAATGAAAATAGAAGCGACTGTACTATAGACAAAATCTATTTGTTCTACGTCTAACTTGGCTTTGGTCTGAGTTGCAATGCTGGACTTTCGTACGTTCTCTAACTTTTCACTTTAACTGTATCGTATTTTAGTCAGTTCCAATTGTTGATCTAGTATTCTAGTTTCCAAACTGTGACGCATTTCTCGAGCTCTCGCAGTGTCTATAAATAACCAAAAGTGGCCAACTTGCAGTTCGAGACCAATTCTGCTCGATCAGACTGACGCGCGTTGTCAGTGGGAATCTTGCTACACTCGAGAGAAAATTTCAAACGACTGTTCGAGACCTACCTGTTGCGAGCAGCCGTTAGGTTCTGGATTTACCTTGATATTAATGTTCTCCTTGGCCGATGTTTCGAAGAACTGGACGCCCAACTGGTCCGCCAGTTGCTTGCCCCTCTCGGTGGTGATCACCCTCTCGTCCTCCATGTCGCACTTGTTGCCGACCAGGATCACCTGGGCGTTGTCGCACGAGTAGGTTTTGATCTGCGTGACCCAGTCCTGCACCGAATTGAACGACTCCTCGTTCGTGATGTCGTACATCAGGATGAAGCCCATCGCGCCTCTATAGTAGGCCGTCGTTATCGTCCTGTATCTCTCCTGGCCTGCCGTGTCCTGCAACGAGGCGATCTCGGTCAGATTTCTACGACTGTTGAAGTCGCTACAACTATTTGCGTTATTAAATAATCGTCATTTACAGAGAACATAGGCAGTGTACTCTGCGCTAGTATAGGCTCTGTACTCTGCAATTTAGACTCTTGAAAGGAGTTTGTAATGTGAATATTTTTAATGCAGGGTGGTCCAAAGGTTTCTCCCCACTTGTTTCCTTTTTTCATAAAACTTCAAAACATAAGAAAAAAAAAATTAATTTTATTAATTTCAAATTAAATTCAAGTTCGATTGAACGTGTTTTGAAATTGTTTCGAATGTTGGCCGCCAGAAATAAATTAAAAAATTACGGATTTATTTCAGTAGGAAGTGTTTTTTCGACCTACCCTGTATTTGATAATTTTAATATCTCTAATATTTAACAATATTAATAATTTCGATACCTTTAATACTTAATAATGGCAATAATAACACAGTTAACGTAATCTGACCTATTTTAATGTTACTTCTCCGCTTTGAACTTTCGAAACGAGGCGAATTAATTCACTTCTGGCGTAACTCAGCGCTCGGAAGGGGAAGCGTAGATTTCAGCGAGGTGAAATGGCGGAGTGTCGCGAACGAGGAAGCGATAGCGCACGATTCGGATGATAAACGAAGCCACGTGCGGGCAAACGTAGCGCCCTGCTCGGCTCGTTGTGTTTCCTCTTCGGTTTCGTTCTCACGCGTTCTCACGTGTTTACATTCGCGCGTTGTATCAAATATTTGTTCACCTTACGACTACGCGAATGTGAATATAAATTCTCCGATGAAAATTGATTCGATCTGCGTGGTTTCTCGAGCTTTAAAAACATCCTCGGTGTTGTATAAATTACAAGGAATTAAGGGGGGGGGGGCAATACTAACCCAGATCTGTAGCTTGACCCTTTTGTCTGAAGACCGTTTTCACCTTAAAATCGATGCCCACGGTCGATACGAAGGCCGAGGTAAAGGAATCGTCCGCGTAGCGGAACAGGAAAGAGGTTTTGCCCACGGACGAGTTGCCGATGATCAGCAACTTGAACATGTAGTCGAAGTTTTGGTCCGCGGCCTCCTTCTGAAATTTCGGATCCTGGCCCGCCATCTAACGAAACAGATTTTACGCAATGACATTCGTTGTTTCGGTCATTTATCACACACACACACACACGCACACACATACACAGATAATAATAAAATTTTCAAAAATACAAAATTTTATTATTTATTATTTTTTATCGAATATTAAAAATAGCAGTTGTCTCGAGATTTATAACGAGAACGCTATTTATTAAGAAGAAGATATCCTGCAATGAATATTTTGCGTTGAACAATTTTATTATTCACAGTAATACTAAATATTTGTGTAATAAAATAAAACGAAGTGTAATAATAAAATTATTATCACTGTGAATGATAAATATTAATTTCACTATTACAGTTTGTTTTATTTTATTATATGAATAACAATAAAATTATTATTACTGTAAATGTTTGTTGTTTAAAATTGTCTTAATACTAGAAATAGGAATTATCTCGCGATTTTTAGCCGTATTTCAAGAGCACTGTATATTAACGAAAAGGTTCTACGATAAATTTTAAAAATTTGTCCGAGAATTTGTCTCCTGAAAGCGGGCAGCTTCATGACAATCGAAGACGGTCGAATCGGCAAACGAATTTTTCAATTTAACTTCGATCGATACTTTGCATTCCTGCCACGTTCCTGACGATCGGATCGCTACGACCACTATCCACGACGTATCCACCAGCAACACTGTCGGCAATTAACGTTATCACCGAGAAAACAAGTGCATGCCGGTACCGGAAGTCTGTTGTTGTGCGGCGTAATATCAACAATGGACATCATTCGAGCCATCCTCGTCCTCAGTTCGAACACAGAATCCTTCACAGCTGGCCTCTTACCCCTCGTCGTCTTTTCTGTCTTCGACATTTTCGAGCAGAGAATTTGTTTCAAAATTCTGCCGGTGTTTCCGACAATCTCGAGATTTTCTTTTTCGCACTTATTTCTGTTATTATTATACCTGTGGCAGTATATTTTCCAAGTTTCTCTTCAGATATTTTTTTTCACCTCGCGCCAGGAAATTACTTTCTGGGAATTCAAAAATTTTCAAATCATCCGAGCTTAAAATTTAAACTTTTCCCAACAGTTTCATGACTTTTTTTCGTTTCTTCCGATTGAAAGAATTTTTCTACCTTATGGCACGATGTTTCACAGTTTGGCAAAATTCCAACAATAAATTTCTTCCGCCAGAATTGAAAACAGAAAACATCAAGGCGACCGACACAGTTTTCAACAATTTTGCTCGCCAGAGTATTCTTTGAGAATTCAAAAAACGCACTGTTTCCACCAATCGCGCAATTTCTATCGGATTTTTAAGAACTTTTTAAGAATACAGAGGCAAGTGTCACAAGTTGGAACGAGAATTTGAGAATGATCGTTTGCCACTCGCTAGTCGTGGCAGCGTGATCACGGTTTCGTTTCCAGATTTGCCCCTTCTTTTCCTTTGTCTCGGTACGCGTGAGCCCGCCCACGCAGGGCTGAAACAAAAGTGTCACCTATAGGGGGGCCCATTTGCTATTGCTGTTCGACAGTTCTATAGTCGACAATGGCCGAAGATGCATCAGCTTGACACGCAGGGTGATTCCAATAAATTGGACCGCGCTATAACTATTCCAAATAGATGTTTTCTGCTTTGATATATGAGACGTGTCTAAACAGAAATGAAATAATTTAATTATCTGCATTATTCTCGTTAACATTATACCCTCTTATATCGTAATTATCCACATTAATATTATGCTCTTGCATCGCAATTTAATTGTAATTTAAATTGTACATCGTACTCATTTGCAATATTTGCAAATTAATTCGTCATTTGATACATAATTTAAATTATAATTTTGCAAAACTGTTCGAGGGAGATTGTGTCTTCAAAACATTTTAACTTGCTGGGAAACGGGTATTAGCCTAATTTCCAACATCGAATATATCTTTTTAATTCTCTCGATGAAGATCCTTTTTCCTTCGTCGTGCCCTGATGAACACAGCTGAATGCAATCGCCGACACGTCTGTAGCCATGACCGACCGCATGATCGATAATCCCACAATGGGGACAGTCAAACCTCGATAACCTAGAACTACAGGTCTAAGCAAAAAGCACGTGGACTCGATGAAACCACCACTCGACGATCCTCGAATTCCACGAATTTCCAATTATTATCAAAAATACCTACGCCCTTGCAGGACCTAACCTCACTTGACCTAACCTATCCTCCCTTCACTCTCATTTGCTTTTTCATTAAGAGTCAATTCACCGTGGCATTCGCACGATGAATTGTTGACAAATTTCGAACGATTTTAAAATCGATTGAAAAGAATTGACTGTGAAAGAATGAAACTAATTGGTTGGATCTTTATTGAGTTGAATCATATTGTGTATGTATATCGCTCGAAGTTACGCGGCACCCATTTGTCCGTTTTTATCACTGAAAGTGATTTTAGCGGGGCTAACCCAGAAGATCGAGCCTCTTCAGGTGCAACGCTGATGCAACGAAAATTAGCGATTGGTTGATTTGGGTCACGTGATTCGTGAAGGGGGAGTGGCGTTGTCTAATACGGAGCGATCGCGCCTGTAATTTGTTTTCTATCGATTCAGATGTTTGCATATCGATAAAATTTTATGGCAAAAAAGTCGTCTTCGTTTCCTAGACGGAACAGTTGCTTCTGGGCCTTTCAGTGTTTTCCGTTGCCTGGCGTATTTGGGCCAACTCGACGAATAATTCCCAGAGTAGCGTACTTTCGTTCGAAATATTACTCTCCTCTGCTATTTTCGTCTCTATTGATGCCCATCGAGCGGAATTTTTTCCCGCCTTTCTCCCTTTTCGATTTACTCGAACGAAGAACCAATAATTTTGAATACTTTGAATCATACGCTTGTTTGTAAGTCGTCCTCATCGCGTGAAGTGTGATCTTCGTCGTAAGTTGATAAAAATAAACCTGTTTCAAAGTCTGTAATCTATCGCGGATTTGTGGGGAAATTAATACAAAAAAAGAAAAAAAAGTGTATTCGGTATGTGAAACAAATTTTTGCACCCGAGGTTCGATTTCTTCGATTACACTCTCAAAAGTACGATTCTGCATTTAAAGCTGTAGTCGGCCATAACGTGATCCATAATGACCCAGCAACGTCAGTCGAGGTCATTAAAGATCGTCGTTAACCTTCGACGGACGACAAGGACAAAAAGAAAAAGGAAAAGACTGGCGAAACTGAGAAAAAAAATGGGAAAAAATAGGTGCAACGTGGGACGAAGGATCAGCTGCGATTTCGTGTGCAGTTACGCCTGAAAATAAATTTCAGAGACGGAGAATCTATAAATAAATTGGACGTCAAAAGAGAGAGAGACAGAGAGAGAGAGAGAGAGAGAGAGAGAGAGAGAAGGAAATAGAGCGAGGGTTCTACTTGGGGGTGGGAGGCTCTTATCGATTTTCTTGTCGCTCGAGCCATAGCTCGAGACTCCAGATTTTCCCTCGGATTTCAAGTCCTATCGTTTCTGGCTCGCTTCATTCTGCGATGCTCGTCCAACTAAAAGGGCACTCGTGCCCCCCCCCGCCCCCCGCCACCGATGAAAAAGCGCATCCAGACGCTCGCCAGACTTCTAATAAATAACCAATCTCCAAGAAGAATAAAGCTCGATAAAAACCAGCCTCTTTGTCTCTATCCTGCGTCGTTATGACGTACCGACAGCGACGACAAACTTTTCTCTTTTTTTTTGTGAAACTTTCCACCACTTACCACGGCACTGGCTTGATTCGACTTCAAACACGTGTGTGTGTGTGTGTGAACAAGCTGGAGATTTTTTCACACAATTTAGACACGGACTGTGCGAAGATAAAATATCGCGAGAGAAAATTGCGTAGTAAAATATTCAAGAAACTCTCCGTCGTACCTGCTTCTTTTTTTGATTATTCTCGCGAAAATATATAAAGTTCCAAAAAAATATAAAAAACTTCAAAGTCCCAAAACTTTGATATATCTTGAAAATAAAATGTAAGACACGAGTGGTCAATCGTGCAAACTTACAATTGGTTGGTTTATTTCAGACAACTTCAATTTTAATTTTATTCTATCAGTTTTTCAGACTCTTGGATTAATTATCGAATTTCAAGTTTTTCTAAAATAATGTGTAAATAATTAACTTATTTCGCGCTCGAGTCTATTTTTCTTCTTTTTTACACTACAAAGTGAGGGTCTTCTGTGAATTTCTTCTGAAGATTAAAATTACGTCTGTTGTGTCGCAAACGAGCAAGCTGAGATCGATTAAAATCATCTCCTGACCTGTTAGCTTGTATCCATATTCAAGAATGAAACAACCAAAAGAGTCAGGATCTCCATGTCCTTTGTACTTTAATGAACTGATTAAAACTCGACGACGTGACTTATTCTGCTCGTCATCTCCTAAGAGATCAACCGATATACACGTATTTTCTCGATTAAAAGCACGAGACAAACGAGACAAATTTTTGTAAATTTCAAGTTAAAACTTAAATTTTTAAATTTTAAAATTTTAAAATCGTAAAACACTTTCTAAATGTCGCAAACGTGCAAGAGTAATACACGTGTGAAGAGAAGAGAATCTGTTTAAGAGACGTTTGTCGTTGATAAACGTGAGAAGCAAGTGTCCAGATGACTGGTCTCGTTATTAGCAATTGTATCGCAAGATGAACTTGTCAGTGACACTGTCTGGCTGTCAACAACTGCAGTGTAAATTGATACATCTACCTAGGCCTGTCACTGTGACTGTCAGCTATGTTCAAAGGATAATGGTACCTGGACCCGAACCGAAGCCCGAACAATCAACTCTGTGGATGTTGGTTGGTTGTCTGCAAAGCTCTCAGTGATCGAAGAAAAAATCAGGTCGCCACTACCGTGTTCCAAGATAAACTTCCAGTTCAGTGGCCTTTTCCAATTTTGGCCATTTCCAACTTCGTTGGTTCGTTTTGTCGCTGAAACGAGAAAACCAATCGGGAGAGATCCAATCCGGAAAGAAGAAGTTACATAATTCTTGTTTTTAAGAGAAAAACACCACATTGAAAGAATTGCAGCGAGCAGAAATGGCCAAAATTAGGGAAAACTGCCAAACTAGAAGCAACATTGCAGAGTCTACGTCCAAAGTTCCTGGAGAACCAGAGAATCCGTAGTCTCTGCAAAGATACGACCTGAAACCTAAACACCTTCGAGGACCAAAATGGTGGCAAGGAGGGAAGAGACGACAGCGCCGGAAATTCGACAAACTTGATGTGAAAATTCGAGCGAGAGAACTCGGATATACTAACCAACGTGCCACGTTCGAAATGGCAGAAAAGTGGGACAAGGTTCGCGATAATCGTATCGCGCTGTGTGTTAACACCGACGTGCTTCGCACGAATGCACCCACGACGACGCGATAACGTCTCCTTGCACCAGACTCTCTCGACGCGATATCGTTCAGGAAGTAGCGAACATCGGCGGAACTGCATGTTTTCTTCGATCGGACGCGACGGAGTTTCTTAATTTCACGGAACCGTGCTCGATTAACCTCAAGTGACGGAGTTCGGTGACCTGGTGTACCATGACCTCGGGGTGACCAGAAGACTGTACCAGGGTTGGACATTATTCTAGGGATGCAAGAAGAAAAATTGTGCGACGATCAAATTGGTCTCGTTTCGAAGCTTTGGGTCCGTTTTTTCCAGTGATGCTGTACCATTTCGTACCAGGGATATCTCTATTCTCGGAAAAATTTTCTTCGCCATTGGATCCATCGTTGTCTCGGAGATCAAAGTCTTCGCTTTGTAACGAGTCCTTGAAATTTGCTGCCGTTTTATTGAACTCTAAACGGAAATGGACTCGGATGAGCGAGGGAATAAATTCGCAACATCGACATTTGACGGCGAAATCTTTCGAGCACTCGTTCGCAGTTTGATGCTCTTCGGCAGACTGGCACGCGGGTCTTTGTGCTCTCCAAGTGCCTCTCAGCCCTCTGATACGTTCGATTTCTTCGACTAAACGCATTAAAATCGAACAACCTATACGTTCCACCGTCTGCCTGTCCCGTCCGTGTCCTCTGCGATGAACCTCGCGACGCTTCTTTACCTGTTGCTAGATCAACGAGGCCTCGAGTGGATCCGACAATCGGAGATTTTCAAATTTCCAACGATTCAGCCTCTCATCACTTTTGAAACGTCGAGATATCCCACTCGATTTGTACCGAGGGTACAATTCATGAGCCAACAGTTTGAAATTAATTTCAGAAGCTTGCTTTTCGAGCGTTTGGTCCTCGATCCATGCGACGAAAGACGTTGCAGCGAGGATCTGCTCATTGATTGGCCGGGAAGATTCTGGCTCGCTCGTCAGTAATTGGTCAGGCGAAGGAATGCAATTTGTCGACCGAACGATCTTCAGACCTTGCTTCGTCTGTGCAGAATCGACATCCGAATGAGATTCGAAATCCATTGTGGAGCTGACGTGCTGATTTGCGGTTACAATTGGTCAAGATTGGATCTCGATGCGTGACGAAATGAAAAAAGCAGTTCAAAGATAATGCAAGAAAAACGAGGAAACTAGTTGGGAAAGAACCTAACAAAACCACCTAATAAAAATTTTGGTGACCAAATTCTCCTTAAACCCAGCCCAGAAACGTCCAATGCTGAAAGAAAGGAAAAGGCACCTATTAAAACAAATACCTGCCGAATTTTAAAGGAAAGCCACTTCTCCAGAATCTCTAAACTCTGCCACGTCGAACGAAACTAAGAAGAATCTCGCTCTTCATTCATAAAGAAATAGAACGTTCCACACTGTAGTGTATCTCGATCGACGAGCGTGTCAGCAAAAAGTGTCAGCGTGGAAGTGAGAAGAACAAAGAAGGCCTGTGAATGCCCCTTAAAATGGCGGAAACGCGGAGAGGAGACGTGCCGTTGTTGCATCACGTAGTCGCCCGTGAGGGATAATTGCAACGGCGGTGGCGGCCTGTGGCTAGCAACAGAGCAAATATTTTTGGAAGATCGATTCCCAACCCCTGGCCACCCACGCCGCCCCGTTACGCAGTTTCGATTTCAGGCGGCTGGCGAAGAATGAACGTAGACGGAAGATGGAGCCTCCGTATGCGACCGCTCCGTAATCTGGATCCCGAAAACAGCCTCGTACGGATCGATACGCTCGGATTCCTCGATATCGGCGACACTCGGCCGACAATGTCGTCCACGAGCTCGGCCATGAGCCCTGCGGCTCGTTAATAATTTCATCTCTGTACGGCACGGCGTAGCCTCTCTGTTTTCGCGACGTCAACGTGATCGCGCACAGCTGACGTATCTGTCGTATCTGTCCCTTCGAAGGGCGGACAGAGGGTGCTAAAGGGGGTGGCAGAGAGGGAGGGAAAAAGGTCAGGTGGAATGGATCGTCGTCGACGATCGTCACTGAAAACTGGCCACGGAACCAATGCAACACCAAGTTAGAAACTGGACCAATTTCCCAAGTCAGGTTCACAATCGTACGCAACGTCGGAACAACCGACGACACTTGGACCTGGGAACTCCGCATTATTGGGGAATCCGTTGATGCACTTAGGGACCGTTTAGCCAGGTCCGTGATCTTACTTTTGTTAGTGGCAGGAACGAGAGATGACACTCGGGCGAGGGAGAACAGCAGAAACCACAATGGGCCAGAAACCACAATTTGGGCGAGTGTTAATTCCGAGGGCAGACGAGGATGAGCGAGGGAAAACTGGCTGTCGTGCAGAGCGCGTGAAAAGTCGACTCGACGGCCACGGTTTCTAGCGTGAGAGAGGAAAACTTCGCGAGAGTGGGAGAGAGACAGAGGGAGGACAGAGAGAAATCAATAAGCGGTCTATCGACGGACTGTGTGTGGCTGGTCGGACAGGAATGTTTCAGGCATCTAGGTATCTAGCTAGGGGCAATGTGTTTCGTCGACGGACGCAGACACGGGGGACGTGAATCACCGAGACGTGGTTTCTCGTCCGACCTGTGGTCTCTGTCTTTCCTCATTTCTTTTTCTTTCTCTTTCTCAATCCCAGAACAGTTTCTGTGTACCTCCTGAGAACGTTGATCCTCTTACAGTCGATCGCTGAATACGCTTAGGGATGCACACGGCGCGCCGCACTCGGCCCTTGTACCTCGCCTCGAACGTTGAAGGGACTCGGGGAACGCGAGTCTCCGGAGGTTTGCCGACACACGACGGCACCACGGCAGCACAACCGGGGGTTGGTTTCGCGACGATTTTATAGAGACTGGACTGGCCTCGGTAAAGCCTCGCGCCACTGTAGCCCGCTATAGCTAAAATATATCGACCATTTCGTGGACCCCCGCCCGTCCTCGAACCAATCCCGTGGAAGGCCGCGCCTGCGCCGTAGGCAACCCGACTGACATCTCGAAACCGTCGACGGAACTCCGGACACCGTCGGGGGAGGGACACTTGTTGATTTTCCGATTCGTCGCCGTCTGCGACGACCCTCGCAAATTTCGACCATTTTCTTTTTTCGCTGCAGAGACCTGTCTTGTCGATTGTAGATAACTTATCGGCGGAGATCATTTGAAAATTTTTCTTTTCAATTTTTTCCTTGTTTTTTTTGGCGGAACGCAACTCCAATTCTGAGAAAGTGGCAACGTAGCAACGAAATTTGTTTATCCGGCTCATCTCTCGTTAAACGGCCTCGATCGTTTGTATAAATTCAGACCAACTATCTTTACAATGGACGTTTTCTCGGATGCGAAATTGTTTTAAATACGTCTCCTGTTGTTTCCCGGATCTGAAGTAACGATCACGCGAGAGAGAAAGTTACGCGCTGGAGCCGGAAATGAAACGGTCGCAGTCCGGACGTGAACTCGAGGAACCGAATTTCGCTAATATCTCGACGTGAGACTGTCAATTCATTCTTCCGGCGAGAGTTTCAATTGCAAACCTCTCGGTATTAATTCTGCGTTGTAGCTTGAAAAAGTGCCGAAGCGTGGACGGAGCTTCCAAACGAGCAAAAATCAACGACGTTCGTAGGCTGAAGACACGGGGTTTAAAGGTGCCGCGGGTCCCCGAGAGAATCGTCAATATAGTCAACATTTTGCAGCACGAGAAATTTCTGGATATGGTCGGTCAGTTCTTCAAGCCGAATTCCAGGAAACAACCGCGAATCAAGAAACCACAATCAAAGACGTCCGATACGAACAATTGTGAGGCCAAGGTGCATATGTCCGCCATTTGTGAGAACACCTTGTAATTCGAATTGAAAATTTAATCGGGTACTCGAAAATAAAACAAATGATATCAAGTCGCGCAACTTTTCAAAATAAATCGCAGTTTATTGTACATCTCGCTCGATATTAGCTATGAACACATTCTCGTGTAACTTCTAAGGATATCTCTACAAATTTTCGAGCGTATCTCTCGCTCGACTCGATCGACGAGAATTCGATGAAACGTGAATTAACGTGGAGTTTCTTTGGAACCCTCTCACACAATCCAAGGATACGGTATTGGACATCACTTTTCTTCAATACCCTGTATATTGAACGAGGAACTTGTTGCAAACGTGAATTAACATCGCATCGAACTGGACTTTGCGCTTTAGAGAGGCTGTGTTAATCATCGCTTCGCTCGCGCGGAATCAAAGCTTGCTCTCGGTGTCGTCGTAGACGATCGCCGGGTTCGAGGCAGCCCATTTTTCCTTAAAAGCCAGTTCTTCTTTCCTGGGTCTGCTTTTTAAGCTTTGGATGCCAGCGTAGTGTTCCTCGATCTCCTTTAGCGATCTGCCCTCCGTTTCTGGGAGGATGAAGTAGAGGAGAACGCCACCGGCAAAGTTGATCAAGGCGTAAAAAAGAAAGGTTCCTGGCATGGACATCCCGTTGACCATGTAGAGGTACACTTTGTTCGCGATGGAATTGAAGACGTAGCCTATAGAGCCAGCGATTCCTGTTGCGCTGCTTCGTACCTGGATCAGACAATTGATCAGACATTGACAGACAATTTTAGATTAGACTTGAGTTGGGGAAATGGAAATATCCTTCTGAAAAAGCTCTTGGATTAGGAACTGACTTTCATGATGATGGAGCTAGGTTTGGATCGGACAACCAACTCATTTTCACGAAGAGAATCTTGGGTTAGTTTGGATCTTTGCTAAGAAAACGTGATTTTTGTCAAGTATCCTGAATTGAGGCTTCAGTTACGAAAGCCAGAGATTTGGGTTAAAAAAAACTTCAATTCCTGTGCTTGAACTTGAATTCAAGTTTTGGTCTGACAAACTTACGTTTGCGGGAAAGACTTCGCCAGCCAGGACCCAAGGAAGTAGCCTGATGCCATTATGAGACAAGAAAGCTGCACCGATCAGCAACGTCGTTGGGATCCACGAGACATTCTTTGTGTCGATCGCCCCGGCGTTATTCAAATACCCGTAGATAGTCACTAGACAAAAACATATGCCAGTACCACCGACAGAGACGAACGTGAGCAATCGTTTGCCAGTGAAGTGAATGGCAAACACGCAGACTAACGTTCCGGTTAATTCCGCCAGGCCAAGGAACACGGCAGCTGTGTATTTCTCCACGGGTGCTTCTAGGCTGTCAAAAATCATCACAGCGTAAGTCTGAAGAGTACTAGTGCCACCAAAGGTACCGATGAAGAAAGCACTAGTGACTAGGAGGAAAGGCGTGTAGAAGGTTTTCTTGCCAAAGGAATTCCAAATGCTTTCCTTCGTCTCTGCCGGCTTGTGCACTTCCTGGCAAATGGTTTGAAACTCCGCTTTCACGTGGATCGGACTGACCCAACCGCGGAGCCAGCAGAGAGCATTCTCTGCCTCCTTCTGGCGACCCTTCGCTGAAACATTGAGCATTTGAGTACGAATACTAGGCTTCACTTGGTGTACTTTAGATATCTCACGATTATTATAAAAGAAAAAAAAAATTGAAGAAGAAGAGAATTTACCAATGAGCCAATAGGGGCTCTCAGGTACCACGCAGAGAGCAGCGAAGCAGATAAGTGGATAGATCAGATTGATCATGGTGACGATCCTCCAGTTGCCCAATTTGCCACCTAACATCTGTGTGAAGATACCGAGGATAATGGACATGGTGGAAGTGGCAGACAGCATGCCACGCAAATGTGGCTGCGTCACTTCTGCCACATAGGTCATCACAGGTGCTTCTAGAAGACCACCAGTTAGACCTGTCATAGCCAGTGCTATGAACAACATCCCAGCTGTCGTGGCGTAGTAAAAGGTGATCCAAGCTGCTATGAACGGAATGGTAGTCAGCATCATGGTCCTTTTTCTTCCTAGGAACTGTGACACTGGCCCACTGGCGAAGCAGCCAATTGGAACCAGGAATAAGTTCAGGCTACCTGGAACATGTTTCATGAATTTTAGACTTTTGTTAGTATAGAAAATATACGTGAAGAGTTGAGGATCATAGCGACGTAGATCACTTTTATGATATTTTCAATAAAATTACATGTTTTATGTTTAGTATTATTATTGCCTTATTTAAGTGCTGAAACGAGGCACTGTCTCTCAGTAATAAACAAAGTTATAAAAGTAATTGGTAAATTTGAGAAACTTGAAGGCAAATTTGACTTGCGTCACTGATGATTCTCAGCCCTTCATATGATAGAGCGTGAGATGTGAGTGACTAGTGTGTGACTAGAAATCCCAACGTTTCTTTGTTGCAAATTATCTAACTACCCAATTGACGAAACCAAATCAGCTGAAATTAGCTAAACCCACTAGATTAATCAACCAAACCGCAAACTGATCAGCCAGTTGTCCCCCTCTTGCATGTCGCATTTGTTCTCCCAATCAACTGAATAATCAATTGCACCGTGACCCAAACTTTGCTACGCTTTAACCCTCGCTGATTTGAGAGACTTTTGACTTGTGATTTGGGCCAATCCTTAAACTAAGTGAGATGATCTCTTTTACACTAGCTAATTCCTCGTCCTCTGTATTCACAATAAGTAGATGCTTATGTTCCTCGTTGCAAAGAACTGGTAACCAACACACAAAATGCTTACTGATCCACGTTAGTTCCTCCATAGTGACCGAGATCTCGGAATCCTTCTTCTGTAATTCTGGAATGAGAATAGTGGAGAAGCCCAGAGTGGAACCGAACGTGATCATGAGTAAGTTCTTGGCGCTGACAGCACAGAACTGTGGAAATGCCTGGCGTAGCCTCGACGTTGGAAAACCTTCAGGAGTGCTTCCGTTCAACTCAGCGGGTGACGTTTTCTCCTCGTTCCTAGAATACAGGTCAAAAATCATGAAACCAGTGGAAAAGTGCTTTGAACGAAAATGAGTCTTGAGTATGTTGACACTAGTCCTAAACGATTCAGGACAAAGTCTAACAGAAATCAGGACAAGGTATAATTGTTTCGTTTACTAAATATTTACACATCTGCGAAATTTTGATTGTTTCAAATAGAAATGAGCCTTTAGATATTTTTGTAATATCAGATTGATTTTCAAAATATTTAAAATTTTCTCGTGAGTAAAACTCTGTAGATTTAACGTAATTTAATAAATTAATAACTCGATCGTGATTTTTCTACAATAATAATCGTAATTTTATTACACAAATGCCAATAATATAAATTGGTCGGAAGAATGGAAATAAATAAATTTTCACAAGTCATCTGATTTCTGTGCGCACATCTAACAGATCCATTAATGATCGATCGGACTCGAACATAAGCGTGGCATCGTGCAATTCGATTGAACCTCATCTTTTTCTCTTCCTCTTCTTTCTTTTTCCTTTTTCCTTTTTTTTTTTTTCTTTTTTGTTCAACGAAACTGGGTTAACGTGACCAATGACCGCGCAATGGTTATTCAATCGGCCAATTAAAGTTTCAGTCGGTCGAGTCCCATACATTGAACGGGTAATTTAAAACCTTTGCTAGGTCCGATGAATTCTCCGATGCATCATTACGCGCGTTAGGAGATTATTACTCCTTCTGATTGATCCTCGCGGTTCATTCACGAAGAGCGACCTTGCATTGTAAGTGGTCGAAGTCATAAAGCGATCGAAGTCACCGTAGCACGGTGATTTTAGAATTTTTAAAAAACATTTTATTACTGGTTTCCTCAATGTATTTGTAAAATATGCACACACACATACATATGTGTAATTTAATTTGAATTTGTTCAAGGGTGCGGGAAAATATGCCAATTTTCACGAACGAAATTACACATTCAGGTTTTTGCATACTATTATTGTATTATGCGGATATTTGCAACGCACGAGCATCGAGTGATGTTCGTCATTCGCCATATTGGGTTTTTCGTCATTGACACAGTTCTCCGTGGCGTGAAAGGAACCGGAGGCTCTGAACTATCGCGATTACACAAACCGTGCTGTCCGTTCTCCTGGTTTTTTTACGAAATTCTAAACGACCGGTTCGTCCGGCTAGATCGGCTTACCAGGAAAATTACAACAATTTTTCCCCTCTTGCTAATCTCGTGGTAATTTCGTGTAACGAAGTATAACAATCTCGCCTTTTCGAGGAAGTCAGAATTAATTAATTTTATCGATCAAGTTACAAAATTTTGACCAGATAAAAATCTAAATTGGTACTAAAAATTATTGGTACAACTATCTTGTTCCGATGAATTAACTTGTTATCTTTCATTCTGATTGTGGATGTGGGAAATTTAAAAAAAAAGAAGAAAAAACTACACGACTTGTACCCGGTCTCACAGTACAATTCGTCTCACTGAAAGGCCCAGAAGCAACTGTTCCGTCTAGGAAACGAAGACGACTTTTTTGCCATAAAATTTTATCGATATGCAAACATCTGAATCGATAGAAAACAAATTACAGGCGCGATCGCTCCGTATTAGACAACGCCACTCCCCCTTCACGAATCACGTGACCCAAATCAACCAATCGCTAATTTTCGTTGCATCAGCGTTGCACCTGAAGAGGCCCGATTTTCTGGGTTACTAAAATCACTTTCAGTGATAAAATCGTCGAAAACGAAACACAGAAATCAGGTTAATCGATGATGGGTTCTAACTGTCCTTTTCTGTGTGTCGGTTTTCCCTTTCACGTGCAGCCACCTGAATGACTGCTCGACCGAACTCCTCCTCGGGCAATCCCAATCGGGAAAGAACTCATCGTAATGCAACCTGTGATCTCACTTTCGTGTCCTGTAACCTTCGGTTGCTTTTTAGACTTTTCAAGAGTTGATTCGATCGATTATATATGTCACACGTTTCCTTTAAATCAATTTATTAAAGGAGCTGCAAATAAAGCAACGCTCGAAAAAGTCTACTTAGATTTTAAAAGGGTCGATCACGCTTTCACTTCCATTCTGACCTTTCGACTAATTTCCTATTATAGTTACTGTTCTCCTCAAAAACCACAATGTTAGAAAAGCAGAAATTCGATAACGAAAATAAATCAACAAACTTCAGATTCAAAAAATAACGAGTTTGTTTCTCGTCGGCAAACAGCCCTAATGACGAATCTATATTTTGAGAAGAGCTGTACACGGATGCTTTCACTTTGTCATACGATTGTTAACATTCCTATGGCACTCAGAGTGCACGCGGTCTTTATCACAGATTAAATACGCATGAACCATCGATGCGCAGCTCGGCTTAAGTAATTGTGCTGTCAAGTTAGATCGACGCGTGTATCAACCGTAGCTGTCGTGCGTTTGGTATTTGTAATCTCGCGTATTGTATTTGTAAATTCCACTATCAGCCGTACTGTCGTAACAGTTTAGTTTTTATTGAAGGTATAAAAGGAAGATAAAGTTTTGATATATTGCCGGTATATTGCGGTAGACACTGTTGCATGTAACAACGCAATAAATCATGTATCAAAGACAGTCGTTGATCAGAGGGATTTACAAGAGTGGAATCATAGTGGCGCAATAGGAAATTTTTTCAAATTCGCGTTCGTGTTCGAAGCTTTTACACGGAATTACCGATTAAATCGCGGCTTTATCCTTCGGTAGATTATGATGGCTCAAGATGCGACACTAGCGCCACGCGTCTTAACTGCCAGTTCACCAGTTTGGGAATTCATCGCTCTCGTAATTCGTTTTCTTTCAATTAAATTCAATTGCAGTTGGTATTATTAGAGATTTACTTATGAATTATTGAAATTTATTTCTGAACAGTAAGAATCGATTGAAATGATATTTTGTCATTCTAATTCAATTCTAGAGTTAATATGACCGGACAAATTATAGATGAATTTAAAGTCGTTGAATATTTTGAAACAACAAACGTGCATAATGATGCGTTTACTATAAATATCTCAAAAGTTCTGACAGCGTATAACTGTGACTCAAGAAAATTGTAGAACATCTAATCTCACTAGAAGGCTATTTTTGGGTTTTGTAATAGAAAAATAAAGATTGTAATTTAATGTTTCAAGGATGTCTGTATGTATTTTAAAAATATTTGTACTGCCATTTTCTAAAGGAATCTTCAACTGTTATCGCGAAATTGGCGACACAGGATATAAACTCAAGTTAAACAACTAATTCAAATCTATTCTAATCTGCCACAATTATCAATGCAAAACGAATCTGGTTCTCGTGTTTAGACTGCATGTCAAATATGTTTTATAGACATCATTTCTAAAACACTATGTTCATCGTGATTGCATTTCACGACGCTGTAAACCACCTGCTCCCACGCTTTCCGCTGCTTAAAATCACTTTTAAACCAAACAAGTCATCACCAAGAATCGTCAGTTAGATTTAAAATAGACATGATTCGAAGAAAAATAGATTGTAATTATCTATTTACAGCTGTCACAATTGTTATTTTTAAGTCACGCCACGTTTACATGGCCTTCATGGTGACTGGTTTCCACTATACTACGTCATAATTGAGGAAAAAAAATCCCCGAAGCAATCGGTCCTCGATCTTTCCTTCTTTTTTTTTTTTAATTCAAAATTTTAACTAAACGTTAAGCCCCGGTTTAAGATTTCGTAAAATTTTCTGAAAAATTATTTAAATTTCACAATCGTTGAGCTTCGACAAGCTCAAGCGTTCGGAAAAGAAGCTCATCAATTTGAATTAGACCCCGGATAAAAAATTTCCTTTCTAACTCTTCAGCCTTGAAATGACGAATGAAGAATTCAGTCAAACAATCTCAATTTTAAAAAACTAGAGTTTCAAAAATTTCGTATCTGAAAATATTCAGAACTTAAACAGCTCACTAACAGTTCTCTTGCTTCAATGCGGTCATTGTCACTTATCTGACAGTTGTCCCTAAATCGTTATTTACGAACGCTTCATTCACTGATAAACGCGAAAATATCCGATAAGCTCGTTGATCCTACTTTCCGCGGAAGCTTCGCAAAATTTCATTAATCCTGCGCACATGCGATCCACGTGTTTTTTATTTTTCCTACCGATCGTTCGAATAATTTCTTCCAACTACGAACAAAATGCTACACGACTTTTTGTTATCGCGGATCATTTCTGTCTTTGATATTTTTTCGCCGTTTTCGACGGCGATATTATTATTTTTTAACAATGCGAATTAAATCGTACAGGTAACATCGCGATTCATTCTTATCCCCGTCATCGCGAGAATGCTAACAAAAAAGCGTTCGCGCAATTATTCGACCAAGGTCGGACCTGCAAAAATGAGTGTGTCTGGTAACAAATTTATTGCTTGATATATGGTAAAAGTAGTGCGTAGCGAATTTTTTTTCATTTTTTTACAAACTATTATTTTAATATTTATTATTAATACTTGTAGATTGTTTTTGAGGAAAGTTTACACGTACAATAATAAATAAAATATTTCACAGATTTTAATTCAGGAATTAATTGAATCAAATAAAATAGTTGTATACTTTTTTATCGACCATTGTACAATTTACAGTGTACGTTGAACAATTATAATTCTACAAATATTATATTATAAAAAAATTATGTAGACAAATTCACGCGAAAGTGGATTAATATCTGCTGAGAATAGTTCAAATTTTCAATGCATTTATGTTGCCAGAAATATATTTTCAATCCTTGACTTTCAAGACTGTCACCAGCCCTTCTGTATTTCTACTGTGATAATAAAATTATTATTACTTGATAAAAATATATATATATATATATATATATATATTCATACATCATACACAATTTTTCTTTGGCAGTAAATTACATTAAATTACAAAATTACAAAATTCATAAAATTTGCTTCTCACTGTTATCACTAGTTAAACTAATGAACTAATTGTAGTTTAGTTCATTATTTAAAAAAATAAAAACTTATTTTGTTCATTCTTTGTATATTGTTTCAAACAGTTACTTGCTCGAAGTACGTTTTTACTAATTACAGCCACATGAATACCGTTGTACGTACGATAATGCCGTATTGCAATTTCAATTGTCGTAAAAACATTTGATTAGCATTTCATTAGTTCCTTATAGCGAAACACAAACACAAAAGTATCGCACACAGTGCTTATTACGGACTTGTTAGATAGTTTTGTAGAGATACTGTTTTTTCAGAAACGAAAAAACGAGGAAACATCGATTTGCATGCGATATGCAAGGATCGGATCATTCTATTGCAAGGTTCGTAGTACGCAAGCAAACAGGTTCTAAAACTGTTTCAAGATTTTAAAACTATTTCGAGAGTTACATATTTATACGAGACAGATGTTATTTTATAAAATTGTTATTTTTTTAAGATGTTATTTTTTTTTTATAAAAAAAAATTGTTCTGTAGCATATGAGAAGTAGAGCGAAAATGGGTCGAAAAAGAAGAACGAACCTTTTTTTCACTAGAACCGTTTCCTTTTCGAGAAAGTCGAAAATTTGAAAATTTATCTCCAAAGTTTACTCGAATTTAATTTAATTTAATTTAATATAGTTTTATATTTAAAATTATTTTTACAGTTGCTTACTATTTAACGTTATTTTATAGTTATATAATATATTATACAATATTATTTTAATATATTATTTTGCTATTTAAAATTATTTAATTTAATTTAAAGAGTTATTGATAAATTTTCAAACTCGGCTTCCTCGAAAAAGGAAGCATCCTACGAAGAAAAATTTCACTCCGTACTTTTCATTTATTTTCGCACGTGAAGTAACGTTCGCGTTAATTATTCTTTCCTGTCGTGTCTGGAATTAGATAGATTCAAGTGTACTCGATAAATGGTCAAACTCGATTTTCTCGACTACGAGGGGATTAACGGAACAAATTTTATGCTTCTTTTCTTTTTCAATTCGTCTTTACACGTAACATCATCTAGAACTACAAATATTGTCACGGTATTACAAAAATCTCGGTGAAACATACATTTTCAGTGAAAACGTTTCACGCGTGAAAATAAAACGTAAGAAAAGCCCAAATGTTCGAATGTTTAAAGTGTTAAAATAAGATTTTTAAATTCATGGAGCCAGGATTTAAGAAATCCAGAAAATTGTTTACGTCACATCGTTGATCGTTGAATAATTCTTTTAATTTTGAATTTTAATATCAAGCAAAAATGGTACATTCTTTACGCAATCCTTTGTGCAAAGAATAACGTTCCTTTTCCTTTTCAGTAAAACGACTAAAAATAAAAATTAAACGAACGGTTAAAGTCATGAAAAAAAAATTATTGTCGTTTGTACGGCTAATAAGTTATGGCAGCAGACCGACAGCTAGCATTCTGTTTCTCTCTATTGTGCTATCGCTCGTGAATCACCAGACAGCCTAATGTAAAAATTGATCTTGAATAGATCTTGCACGATAATTGTTTATATAAACATACAGTTACCGCCTCTCTTCTTTATTGCAGAATTTCGCTTAAATTCAGATTTTTATTCTACTATTTCTGTGTAGCCACAAAGATTTTAATTTTGTTATCTGATGGTTATCTTTATATTCTTATATTCCTTACATTTTAATTTCTTCATATATATATATATATATTTTTTTTTTATTTGCAGACGACAACGATAAATGTTTTGTTTGATTTTGCTAGAAACGGAGCCAGCAGATGAAGACAAGCGATAAAACGTGCCCAACATAAAACTTAATCGCTCTTTAAAATTCATTTGCGCGATAAGAATATCCGTTCCTTGTCGCGGGAACAGTACCGTGTCGCCGTTTCTTTCAAAAATAACAATTACGTTCGCAGTTTTCACCGAATCGTAAAAAGAGAAATCGAACCGAAGGCACAAAAGAAAAATACCACTTATAAATTTTAGTCCAGATACTTGAAATTTTTCGACTTTTCAGAAAAAAATGTGAATACAAATATCGACCGTTCAATTCTTTCCGCACGAAATCGCTTCATTTTATACGAAAGTGAGGATGTTTATTCTTATTCCCCCAGAGTGAACGTAACGAAATACATTTCAACTTTGGTCTTTGCTCGACCTTCGTATTCTAATAATGATAATAATGAATTTGTCTAGTTTTATCAGTCAAATTATACAGAGGTGACAAGGATTGCCGATAATTTCAACGATAAAGCTTTATTTTTAAGTTTTATATTTAAAACGTAATTGTAAGAAACACAGAAGATAGAATGATCGAATGTTTTAAATTTTATAAAATTCAGAATTAAAAAAAGGGGGGGGGAGAGAGTAATTACTTTTTAACCGTTTGTTAGAAATCGCGCGGATAAGAAAAGAAGAAAGATTCACAAACCTGACCGTGCCGTTGTTTTCTGATCGTGTCATCTTGGATCGACAATGCTTGATCGCGCTGTGTGTCGTCGAATTGTGTTCAAAATTTTCTCACAAACGCATTCTTCGTTCTGCGTTTTATATTGCGTGCTTCCTCTACTTACAAGTAGTAGTCTGCTTGGAAAAAATATTCAGAGAATTCGAGTTTTCCTTGGTTTCATTAAAAAAAAAAAGACGCACAATCAAACTTCCTCCTCTTCTCCTCCTTTCAGGAAAAACCAAATCGGTGATGAGCGACTAGTTGTAAAATCATACTTCGTTTATCACCTCGATCCTTCTCGTCCGAGTTTTTCACTGTCGCGAGAAGTTTGAGGAACCTTATTTTCATTTAGGAGACGAATAGAATTTTCTTTGAATTCGTCCGATCGTTTGTAGCTTTTATGTTTTTGCAATCAGAAAATAGTAATGGTAATTTTATTTTTAAAAAAAACGAAAGAAACCGGTTGAAAAATTTCTTTCCCAAATGTGTTGTTTCAATGAAAACATCGTCGAAGGTTTCGCTTTCTCGAGAAACGAACCTCTGGGATAGTTTAGGATTTGAATACCTCGCGAAGATCGGAGAATCGTAATTTCCTTAGGAAATTGAGACACGAGTGTCGGGAGATTTCCTTTCTCCTTTCGAAACTTTTCTCAGCTCCAACCAACGAGAGCGAACCAGTAGCGAGCGCGTTCGATGCACGTCCTCGATATACTTTCTCTTCTGTCCACCTTCCAGCACTCCACGAATCTCGTGCATATATCATTCAAAATCTCCAAGCCAAAGTGGCTCGTCGGTCACTCGCTGATCCCTCGTCCGTGATTAGCATTCTTATCTTGAGGAGTTGCGACTCGAGAAGAAAATCAGCCACTCCAGCTGGTAACTGGAGTATCAAGTAACTGGACTGCCTTGTGAAACGTTATTAACGATGGAACACGATGGAAGCACGTGGCCTGGTCACCTTCCTCTTTCTTTCATTTCAAACGCGAAGTTTGAGCTACGTCCAAGTCTGAATTCCCTGACGGGTGGGCGAAAAAGTGTAAGTCAAATTCCACGAGTGAAAATCAAAGTTCGATACCCTTATCGAGCAGAAATTTCTTTTTTCCGAATCGAACAAATTCCCCTTGCAACTTCGGGGGGAGTTCTCGTTGAACAACTGCCCAGAAGTGAAATTCTCAATTTTCAGACTAAATGTGTCAGTCGAATAGAATTTCGTATATCGTTCAATAAATCTAGTTAATCAGTTAATGTCAAGGTAGATTTATTTGATTTGTTCGATATTAATAGGTTTCTGCGAGGCTAACCGCTCCGACTTACACTTCTTTGCCAGCCCACCGGAGAGTCGGCGTTCGCGCGGTGACTTCTGACAGAGACGGCTAACTGACGGCTAGTCCTTCGTTAGACCGTTGTCAAACGCACTAAACTGCCAACGAAAGCGAGCAACTTAAGTGCTACCTTCTGATTCCTCCTCCACCGGGCGTACGTTTGCTTTCATGAACGAGTACATGTGAACGGGAGTCCCCCTCTGCTACGCAAATACAGGCTGTCACGCCTCCAGCTTTGCGAATAGTCGTTCCTCGGGCACAACTGGCGATAGTAATCGTTGTTAATCCTCATTGATCAGGGAATTGGAATTGAAAGAATTGTTCGTTGATAGGAGATGGCACGTGTAGCTGTCAAGGATTTGCTGTTTGCCAAGTGGGATGGTGTTTGAGAGAGTTTGGACGCTGTTTGAGAGAGTATTGGTAGCCGACGGTTAGCTGGAACAGAAGGATCAATATGGAACGTGTGAGGTATTTCTGTTTTTGGTTTCTGGTCGAAGGGAAAGTATTCTTCGATTCTGGAATTTATTGATCTACTGGGGTGTAGCTGGTTGAGAAATGTTCTGCCTTTTTAATATGTTGATACACACGGTGAAGTGTCTTAATCTGTCTTGGAAAAATGTAAATAACTGGAAATGAGTTTTGTTTAATGAAAAAGTTCCATTCATAATCTGCTTGTTTAGTCAGGAACTTTCACGATAACTTTATCAAAAAAAGAACTTCTCTTTATCAAATTTATCTGCTCTCAAGTGTTGAACTTGATACAAAAGCCAGATACATATTTGAAAACGATTAGTTGGTTATCTCCAACTGATTTTTCATTCTGATAATCAATTAATACCATCATCGGTTATTAAGCATTATTTGAATAATTCAACATGTATAAGTAACTTAAATATACGTCATGAATGGCTGTTAATCAATTGGTACATTGAAAAAATATCTTTTTTTCTTATAAATGTCACTTGGATAACGTATAAACCGTTCCAACAAGCTAATTATTCTTAACATCTGTTGTATGTTGCCATTAACAGCTGACTATATAATGAAAGATTTAAGAATTCAAATACTGATAATAATATTTTTACATAAATTACATTAATTACATCAGATGCCACTTGTTCTCTTCAATTGTCTAATTTTAAATGTATTAATTTAATTAAAGAATAATAAACAATTAGTTATCGTGATTTAATTAAAAGAACAAAAATAAAATAAAAAATTGTTTTACATGTTACAGAGAACAGCATATTTTGGCTGATTTATAAATTGATGATCTCTTACTAAAATTTTAATTTTAATCTTTATCTTAATATAATATCCATTTCTACGTCAATAATTATACGTCAACAAACAATGTGCGTTATAAAACAATTATAATTGTTGATCATATTTCAAGATTATTTGTTCAAGAAGCATTTCAAGAAATCTCAATTATCCATTATATCTTTATCTTTATACACAAAATTCAAGTATATGTCACAGAAAGGAGTATATCTTGTGAAGCGTCATTTAGATAAAATCGAGTCGGCTAATCAAAGTTATACCATCTATATGAATGAGCTGCTTATGTGCCTGTCTAACACGATCAGTGACTCTCGTGTATACTATATTTATCAACTGTAACATGCAATTAGCTTCGAAATGCATGACACAGTCAATCTGTGCAAGTCCTTGAATTATTGTTCTTCATAGCAAAGAATTAAATAATTATTTAATGCAAATTTAATGGAGATTGAATTCCTAATCTTTTAATTTAAGATTAAATTGTCAATGAAAATAAAATTTATTCACTGTCAAACTTCGGTTCCTATATATATCGTTTCTAGTCTAAACAATAAACGATAAAAGATTGTAAATGTGATAGTTCTGTTTCGTCTGTATCGCAGATATAATTCGTCCAACAGTTTGGATGATCTGTCATTAATTCCTCGTTGAATATTCATGGACCTTAATACTAATAAAATCGTTTTGTTTTCATCATACACTTGTACGCCCTAATATCAAAAATATTAATACGCAATAATGATTTGACTGCGAATTTTTATGTTGCTTACTATTATAAGAAATTTTGTAGCCCAAAATTATAGGGGACGCATGTATAAAATACCCAGTACACAGTGTTTTCTAAAATATCTAGTTAGTAAGAGAATTCTCCGATAATTATCACTATTTTTTTTAATTACGCTTTTAAAAGTATAAATTTAAAAATCTGCAGTTTAATAACGGTAATTAATATATGATAATATCCGTGATATATTATCGAACGTCAACGTCGCGAACGTCAACGTTCTATTCATTATAATGTTTAGCATAATGAATCTGGTGTAATGCACGTCATACCTGTCATCGTGGAATTATACATCTGCAATACAGTTCATTGATCTCCCAACTTATCGTGTTGTAGTTAAAGAGATATTCTTATTCTTATCGATTTAATTTCTACCCAGTCAACAATGGTATAATCCTTATCCTTAATTGAGAAAAGTTCCACTTATGAAATGGGTCATGGTACTATTCAACAATGCAACAAGTTTCTTAATTTAGACTTAAATTATAGATTTTCTAGGATATTACATATCTTAAATAGATGCAGTGGGGAAGATCTTCAACGAAATTCAAATTAAATCGAATTAGATTAAAATTAAATTAAATTTGGAAACAAAAGTCTCTGAATTGGAAATAATATAGTGTTGATACGTAAAATAAATATAACGATTCCAGTGATCCAAAGTGATCGTTCTTTTAGCTTCTTCTGAAAATTGTCGTTTTCGAGAATGGCTGTATTTTCCTTACAAAAATACTTTTCCCTCGGAAAAAAAAACGAGGAGAAAGAAAGGATCGAGGAATTGATCAATCGTACGTTAGCTTTATCCTGTGAAGAATATAAAGGTAGATCGTAGTCTAGTAAATGTGAGAATTTATTAAGAACAATATATCTAGTGTACGACACATTTGCATATGTTAAATTAATTAAATAAATATCAAAATCACGCGAGCTTCTAAATGAAACGTTAGCTAGCCAACTTGTGCCATTAAAAGCACTTTATATATCTTTTTCTTCTTCTTTTTTTTTTTTTCATTTTATCTTCGCTTTTTTTCTCCGATTTCTTAACAACTTTTATCAATACGAACGTGTCATGATTTCTATGTACGATATGCTTAACTTTGGTTAAGAAAAATATATATATATATATCTTTGTCGTTTAATTGATCGATAACCAAACACTAGTTACCTCGAAAAAATTATCGGAAATTAAATGAAACTCATCGGTACGAGTCGTCATACAATTCAGTCTAAAAACATATAGATTACCATTTTTCATCTCATAACAGACATGCCAAAATTTCGAAATCAAACAAAGAATCTCCCAACTGATTAACTGAAAGTACTTGAAGAAAAATTTCAAAGTCATTTTCAAAAATATAATTTCTCTGATAAACTATGGAGGATTTTATTATAGAAATAAAAGTCCACTATGATTGACTAGACCCACTGGATTTTTATGTGAAAGTTAATGTTTTAATTAGAACTAATTACAGGCTATAAGGAATAATCTAGTATTAATTTTAAAATAATACAAATATACAAAATATCAAAATTATGTTAGTTGTTATAACAAGTACTCGATAAAACAAATCTAAAATGTAAAAATCCATAATCTATGGTTACACATTATTTACATGCATCGAAACAGTGTCTCTCAATAGATTATAATTTCAGAAATTTTTCTTCAAAGGTACGTCCAGTTAATAGTCGGAAACATCTTCGTGCAACATTAAACACTCTTTTCAACAATAATTTACTACATTAGCTTCACACGTGGACATGATTCAAACGTTTTTGTACGCTAGTTTCTCTCAGAAGAATAAAACATTGGCAACACCCTGTGTGTCATTGTACGAATGCATCCTACTGAAATGTGTCCCAAAATATAACGTATCCTTCTCGTCGAACCTTAATGAATAGCGAAACGCAGAGGTGATTTTTACACTCATTAATCTTCGCTCAGTTAAATCTTCTACGATAATATATATATACATATTATGTAAAATAGGACCCATTTCCGTTTGTTGGGAAGTAACAACGACTCTGCTTACAAAAATAGACCGGTAAAACTAAACAATTCAACAGGATTTTTTAATGTACAAGATGTTAAACATTCAACTGTTACAGCCTAAGAGTTCCGATTTCAAGAATTGAACAATGACGAGGAACTCTTGGCAGGCGAAATTAAATTACAGTCGAACCTCCATAATTCGAAGATTATAATATAAACTTACATTATTTCGAGTTACTTGCGTTATTCTCTGTAAGTCGAATTCATTGCCTCGCTACATCTTAATAATAGTTTTTTGAATTTGTCTTTCTCCCTCTTTCGCAAGAAAAGTTAGAATAAGGTATAACATCCACAACAATTTTCTTCCAATGAGAATTAAATTATGGAGATTCGACTGTACTTTTCCGTTAACGCTCTAAATGAATCACATTTAGTATATAATCCTAGATAACTGTAGTTTTTGCAATCTCTCACTGATGTTACATTAAGAGGACACGTGCCAGAAGACTGAGATCTGTTTCATTAATTTCCACAGTCCTTTGTTAAAACACGTTTCTATTAAGAAGTGAATAAAGGCACTCTTAGACCATGATGCGTGTAACAAAGTTGCATAGAGAAAAAAATGAAATCTCACTGTATGTTAAACATTTGATATACAGTACACTGATATTCTTGAAAGTCTCTCTTTGTTCAACTGATGAATGTACTGCTTATTAACTAATATCATTATTGCCAGATTGCAAATATTTATGTAAATTCATATTTTCATGCGTGTAGTCAATAATTCATGGAACCTATAGCGGCATATTCTGCACATTCGAGTTTCCCATAAATGCATAAAAATCTGCAGTCTAGCAGTAATTGCTTATGCACAGAAGTGAAATCCCAGCACATGTCTGTGTTTAACAATTCAACAAATGCAACTTCTGCATACATATCTGTTCCGAAGTATCTTTAAATAGAAAGGGAAATAACAAACGACATTTATAAAAATGCTCCTAAATCGCAATTAAAATGGATGCCTCGAAATACAACACAGCCACATTTTTTTTCTTTCTTTTTTCCTTAGGCAATGAATGGAGATATCAAAAGTTATTCGATTCTCTGTCTAGTTATCTAAAAATATGATTTCTCTATCGTTTATCATTGCTCGTTAGCTACTTTATTCAAATCTATGCAGAGAAAGAGAGAGTCGAAAATTTCTCATAGCAGTTTATCGAAAAGAGATAACTATACTTGTATACGTTTCTCTTTAACTGTCACGATAGAATACAAATATTAAGGCGCCACGACGTAGTCAGATATAAAAAATTCATATTAAAAGTATGCGTTTAGTTTTCAAAATGTAAAATCTATATTGTGTAAAAATCTATGTCTGCATAGACAGTAGGACTTCGTTCAAATATTAAAATTAAATAAGAAACGAAATAGAGCTATGTACAATGGTGCATATACAGATTTTAATCTAGTTTATCAGAAACTAACGGGAACCTGACCACCCGCAATTGACGGCCAAAGTCGCATACTACGCTATCTTTTAATGCTAACATTTGCTTTACGAAAATACAACTATCCGTGTGACCCAGTCTCACTTCGCGTACAGGCTCTCCCGTCCTTACGTCCCAAACTACTAATGATCCCTGAAATCGTACAAGTCGCAAACATCTCTTATTATTTTTAATGAACCTTATCTATGCGACATTTACTTTGTGGCAAGTGCTGCTATGAATATTAATTAACTATTACAGAAAATAAGAATAAAAATCTTGTTAGAAAAGTGTACATACCTGACTACTGGTTATGAGTAAATGATGCGTTAACATGACTAATTGCAGACTATATGCTGATCTGTGCGCTGGAAGAGCGTGTAGTAAATGTCCCTGAAATCGTTCCCATACACATAATCTTTCATCAGTGCCGATGCTTATCACGTACGACACGGAGCATGTGATAGCGGCTACAGTGCCATCGTGAGCATGTATACTATACATACACGTTCCTATAAACAAAAAATAAAAGTATAAGTTTGCTGTAAAAAGTATATATATATACCCTATATATATATACTAAACAAAAAAGTATATATATACTATATATATACTTTTTTGTTTAGTATATAAAATAAGTACCAGTTAAGAGATCCCAGACGCACAAGAGCCCATCTTGAGATCCACTGCCAGATGTCATAGGGCTCATTCTATCAATGAACAGACAGGATATAGGGCCACAATGACCATGGAGGGTATATAATGGCAATTGGTCTTCCAGTCTGAAATTGAATTTAAAATTAAGCAAGTCTAACTGGAATCATGAAATACAGATATGTACCTATATACTTTAAGAGTGTGGTCTTGACTGCCAGTTAAAACGCGACCACCCTCGCTGTCAAGCACAGTTATTGCTTGCTGGTGTGCTTTATGAGAACTAATTTTTATACAGCGAAGATCTTCTTCAGTTTGCATGATGTTATTTATATCCATAGGTGAGCCAGCACTTCCTGTCCTAACATGAGCTAGAAAAAAGAAGATAGTGTAAAGAGTATGTTCAAACAAGCACATATGAGATATTTGCGAATGAATTTACTTCTTCTATAAGAGGTAAATCCCCAATCAATTTGTTGACCTTCGCTATAACTTTCTAATTGGAGAAAGTCGACAGAACCATTTAATTTAGCTGCTACCATTCTACTGCCGATGAATTTTACGGCGGATATTCCAAACCGCGATCCGTCATCAAATAAACACTGAAATATTTAATAAATTCTTTTTATTTTTATTATTCTCTAAAGTACCAATATCGGTAATGTTCATTTATTTCTTTTCTTTTTTGTAATATTCACCTTAAATTTACCCGTAGTGCCTTCCCAAAATTCTAGACTTCCGTTTGCACATCCCACGACTATAAGATTCTCCTGATAATCCATACACCAAATAGGAGACACTTCATGTGAAAATTGTACAATTTTGTCTGGATTCACAGCCAGATTGTCCGCTATACTGAACGAGTTTAACTTTGCACTTGGAACACGCAATTCTAAATTCTCTTTTTGTAATTTATCTATAGACCTATTATGTTCCTCTAAAAGTTGTTTATATTGACTGCCAAAGTCGAATCCTTGCTCACAATTTTGCTGTAATTGGAGTTGTTTCATGCATGAAAACTTAACATTTATCGCTGATTTTAAATCCGGAAGATCGTAAGCGTTGTCCAAGGTTTTACGATAATTTTTCTTTCTCTCCAAGTTGACTTCATTAATCTGATAATCGTATTCCAACGTTGTTCCCATTGAATATTTTCTTCTGTTATTATTTTGTCCCCTGTGCACATTATGTGATCCAGAAGAGGATTTTCTGCAATGGATAGCTGACACAGGCGAGTATAATCCAAATGAATTAGTATTCTCCATTTCTCCTCTCGAGGGTGGAGAACTACTTTCGTAATCTGACATTAACTCATCCATATCAGGCGTTGTATGATTCAAGTTTTCTTTATGAGGGCTATTGAAAAACTGTTTTCTATCTATGTGAACTAGCTGCTCACCCGACGTTGCATCCCACACTTTAATGTGTCCAGCTAAACAGGTGCTGGCTATAGTATTGCCATCTGTAGCAATGCACTCTATTTCTTGAGTATGACCTTCAAGAACCAAGGGTAGCGCTTGTAAAACCAATTGCGTTGCTGAATCATGTGCCTTCTCTGCCTGATACCAACTTGCCCGCCATTCGGCATAATTTCTCGAACAAACACATCTATAGAGTACAACCATTGTATAAGCAACAACAATGACACTAATGAGACACAAGAGTGCCGCTAAAAATATTTCCATTGGACTGGAGGGAATGAAAGGAGCATCTGCGTTAAATCCTCGACTTTCTGATCTGGTTGGTACTTCCATATCTGTAATAAATTTACAATTAAATGATTGAACGGTCAATTTTTGTCGATATTCTTTTTTTCACGTTATATTTACTTACCTGAGAAATCTAACGGGTCAAGGGCAACAGTCGCGAAACTCTGCCATTGAAAATGTTGCACATCATTTGGATTACTAATTTGTTTTGCCAACTGCGGATTTACAGCATGAGATAGTTTCATAGTAGGTAATATAACTATGCGCCCACCGGCGGCAGAGATGTTGTACATTGAAAGAATCGAAGACCAATGGTAAAGTGACAAACGATTCCAAGGTGGGAACTCCACTGGTCTTAATTTATTTAATTCATCAGTAATATTGTTTGTTAGATCATCCTAATGTGTAACAAAATGCGATAAATTAAAATTTATGTTCTGAAAATTCCACATGGTTAGCGTTTAAGATAAAATAGCAAACAAGTGATTTTTAAATTACCTGTTTATTCAAATGATCCGGAGCAATGGTCGCTGAAGCAATTGATATTGGTTTCATAGTATTTAATTCGATATAATTGCTCGAGGATTGAGATCTGTCTACTGTGTATCCATCCATGTCTGACTCTGGCTTTAATTTTTCACTCAGGTGTATAACATGTTCAACAATACCGGAATTGTAAACGATCATGCTAATCCAGACAACCATCCATACCATAAAGGCACGTTGAAATATTCGAGTTCTTGCCCAGAAGTGCACCAGGCGTAAACGTTTCGGAATTTTACCAAATGTATGAGTGTTTTGTGCATTAGAAGCTATGACATTCGTTGGACCGTTAGACAAGCCATTTAATCTCGGATGGGATTTTGATCGGAAGATATTCGGTTTCCTATTCGTTATCGTCGTCGTAAATTGCTGTTTACGCGTAGTTGGTATGTTTGTTAAGTGAAACTTTGACGTTTCGTTAGACAGCTCGGTTCGTTTAATATCGATGGCAAGAATTGTTGAAAAGAGCATCATTTGAAGGAAGAAGTCATTGACTAATCCCACAATGGCAAATATGCAAAACTCTTGTATAGCTGGCACAAAAGTAAACAATCCAATTGTCAAGATCGTTACTTCTGTGAGGAGATTTTTGGTGATGGACCAACCCTCTTTGGACAGAGCTTGAGCAACACGTATTTTTGCATCCAAATGCGGTGGAGTACTCACTACACTTTTAGTTAATACCAACACATTCTCCAGTCCTACGATAATCACCAAATATGGGAACACTTCTTTTCTACTTAAACTTAAGGTTAAGCCAAAAAAAAAGCAGACACCCACAGTCATGGACAGTGAACTTATCACTGTTATTGTTGCACTAAAAGCTATTCCAATTTTTGATTTCACCAATTCTATTTTTCGCACAGAGAAATAGACGTAGAAGAACAAAGCCAAGAATGTCATCATCAACGGGAAAAAGTCACTGTAGTTAAATTCACCAGGATAAAGAATATGTAATGTTTCATCCATAGGAATGTAAGTAGCATTGTCATTTTCTATCTGATGAAGGTGATAGTAGCTTTTTAATCTATGTTGTAATCCCTTTAAAAATCTGAAAATATAAATCGACCAATTAATTATAAATAAATTAACAATTAAATAACACGAAACAATGATAAATAATGATCTATTTGTCAATTAATCACTTACTCAGGATCATAGTCCTTTAAATAAATAGTTACTGCATATTGTAAAATTCTTTGTCTAAGTCGAATTGGATATCTTTTAATTCCAGTTTCTTTCAAATTCATGCCGAACATTATTTCAGCTAAACTAATTTTCCCTTTTTGTAGATTCTGCAAAATGCAATTATACAATTCAAATCAGTTTTTGGATATTTTATCATTTCTAGATTACATTCAATTCGTTGTTTTCGTACCTGATATGAATATATGGTGCTTATAAGATTCGTATCTTGTGCGTATAGTTCAATACTTCGTTGCCACAGATTGGCAGGTGATAGAACCAGACAATTGTACTCGGGCAAAACTTCCGACTTTTTGCCACTTCTCTTTTTAACTGCCTCAATGTGTAAACAAACCTGATCGAGTGTTTTTAATCTAAACGAGACAATAAATAATAAACACACGTTATGACTTTAGGATTCAAATAAAGATAAACAACTTACGTTTCTGGATGCTGATAATTTTGTATGATTTCTAAAAGGTTAAAAACTTCATATAATGGACCCCTGAAAGCATCCATTAATGTCAGCTCCTCTGTCCATGGTATAACTCCAACCCTTAACACCACTTGTTGCACATAAAACACAGAGTTCTCTGTATTATTCTCAGGTACAATAGTATGGTTGATTATTGTCCTTGGTGCATTGCCAGGCATAGGTAAATTGACTAAGGGATAGCTATAAAAGAAGAAACGTCCATTGATTTCTACTAATTGTTAATAATTATAAATTAAAGTGTATTACTAACCAACATAGCAACACGATCGAGATTGCCAATGAAATAATTGCAATAGGATGAGACGAGCAGAACAGGCCATGGGCATAATACAGCCCTGCCACCCTATCTGGTAAACTACGAAACATTTCACCTCAAGGCTAGCATGTCTTACATCATGCAGATATACATATTATTATTAGCATATGACCTGCGAACATTTGAAAAACATGGATATAACAAATACAAAGAGCAAAATAAATTTATCGGAATGGAAAATACGATGTTCAATACGTATGCAATAAACGATAATGTGCAATACTATAAATATGTCTCATATATTAAATGTGCGAATATTTGCAGGAAAAAATATCGCAAAAGGAGGAAACCACGTATTTTCGTCAATGATATTACGCATTATCCCGTATTTCAATTTTTAGAAGAACGTAAGAGGGTCAATGACGCATGAAATGCAAGGTTACGGCGAGCAAATGCACTTTCATTTGCGTAAATTTGTGACGCAATAAACGAAACTATCGGTTACGACGACGATGCACGTCAACGTTACACATCGCTTACCTATGCGTGCCGCACTAATTATATCGTTTTTCTCAATCTCTTTGTCTCCATTTACATCGTTGGATAAATGGTTAATGGGCAAACACAAAATACTTCTCCTCCATGCAACAAGGCCACTATTCAATGTACATTGTCACTCTTTTTTCGTACGGCGTCAGAGGGAATTCTTCGAATCGCACTTTACACAAATTATTGAAAAAGCACATCAATGCCAACTGAGACGGCAATCCCGCGGAAAACGTATGTAGCTCTTACGACGTGAAACAGACACGAATCCGAGCGACTTTGAGGTTAAGTTCATTCTAGTGATTGCACATTTACGCGTAGATAATACTCGCGATTGATCTTAAAATGCGCACATATTACATGTTGATTATTAGACGCGTGTCATCGCTCGAATAAAGCAGAACGGAAGCAAGCACGAGCGACGCTGTCTGAGAAAACGGCTTCGAAGCGAGATGAGTAGTAACGCGAACACGGCCGGCGAAAGATTTCTGCGAGTGCACTGGCCGGTTTCAATTTAAATCGCAACGACACTCTACCGAGTGGTAATTTCTTTTTAAACGATTCAGCCGAGCCTCCGACTCGCGGCCAATCGTAAGTGAATTAATACACGGCCCAGCTGAGCCTCCTTTGCGCTTTTCGCCACGCACGTGGCGGAGAATTTGATAAATTCGTGGAGCGAGACAGACCGACAGGACCAGTTCTCTCGGGAACCTACGCGCCCGCTGTTCTCCATTCATTTTAACCTCTTTTTTTTTTTTTTTTTTTTTAAAGAGCGTATGATAAAGCAAGATACGATATCATTATGAGTACAAAACGAAAAGTGAAAAAAATGCTACAGGAAGCAGAATAATTTCTTAACTGACGGTATTATTGAATATTGACTTTTTATTTAAATTCTATGTCACGTATCATAACTAATTATAGATGATTAATAAAAAAAAGTATATCAATTAAATTTTGTTACATGATTCTTATGTAAGATAAATTAAAGAAATAATATAGTGTCGTAATATAAGGGTACAGTATGATTTGAATTTAAAGTTTTTGAATTTAAATTTTATTTTATAGGGGAAAAGCAGAGGGCGCTAGTATTTTCCGCGTTTTCAACCCCACCGCGTCGAATCAGTCTCAATCCGCGTTATTTTGTGAAAATTGCGAGAAAAAACGACTTCTATTGCCGCAAATCTGTGCCAACGAGTGATTTAAAGGTATACTGATCCGCAAAATCGTATAGTTTAGTAGAAAGTATCGACAATTTCTTTTCTTTCAATGACCGTTATTTTGAGTCAGAGGATCGTTATACTTTGTATGTTGAATTTATTTTTAACATTTTTACGTATATCTCTACATCTTTTTGTAAATTCCTTTGCCATAGGTTCGATGTAGTCATCGGAATGATCATAATACAAATAGATCTAAACGGAGTGAGCCAGGAAATAATTAAGAACAATAAAATAATTAACACGCTGGAAACCATTGGCGTAAGACTAGATTATCGGTGAGTCGAATTAAATTTTGTGCACGTATAAGATGTATGCGCGCGCAGCGTTGAAGATATTAGATACAATATTGCAATATTTGTACGATATTACATTTTACACGCTCAAATTTATCTTTTTAAATATGTTTAACACGCTGATTATTTTGAATAAGAATTATCATTGCGCCAATGACATTTTCTTTCCACCAACTATCAGTAATGACCGATACTCCTTGATTAATAGTCTTTTTCTTAGCTTCATCTTTTTATGTAGTTTTTTGTTTTTTCTTGTTATTTAAAATTGAAACAGCATTGATTTTTGATTAGCGAATTAACATTTCCTACGTAAAAAATGGAGGAATAACAATCTGTCAAAGAACGTTGAAATACGTTAATAAATACATTTATCAAAACTTTTTACGTATTTATGCAATTTCTATGTCTTTTGTGAGGAAATATAAATTGGTCATCTGTAGGAAAGAACACTGTATTTGAATTTCTAAATTTGTACTCGAATTCAGATTTGATTATTTTTCAAATATGTGTGAGTTTTGATTGAGTAGAGATCGATTTTATCCATAGAACAAAATTATCTTTCTGATTCGAGCATTTCTTGGGAAAACTCTTATTAAACAAATTATTAATCAAAATGTGAGTTTGTATAAATAATAGAAACTTATATTAATCAAAATATAAGTTTCTATTAATTATATTTTTTTGAGTTTCATTTTGGAATTACATTTTGAGAAAAATTTCAAGTATATATATCTACGTGTCCAATGATTTATAAAAAAGAAGTACGAGTAGATAAAATGTGTGGTCATACTCAACACGGGATAATCACACTTTGAAATGACTTGCAATTTCGATAGGAATATTTCGTATCGAGCTGTGCAGAACGTTCTAGATACTTGATCCTTTAACTCGACACCCAATCCTGAATAAAGAAATCGATCCTCGCCGCAGATATTTATAAAATTCTCCGGTATTTTCATGCAAACTCTATTACGTTTGTAAAATAATCGAAACGTTTGGTGTTGCTTCTCTTCATCAAGGAAATGCAACAAGATTCGTTTCTCTCTTTATAAATAAACTAGATGCTCTTTTTATGGTTATCCGAATTTTTAAGAAAAGAGATAATGCCCTCTTCCTTGATACAAGTCAAAACTTTTCTAACTTGATAAAAATCAAAATTTTAAAAATTTAATCCCATTTCGCAATTTTAATTTAATCTTTTTTAAATTCTATCTTATCTTCAATTATCCGTTTTATTTGACTAATTATTTCTCGTTTTTCTTTTAATTTACAAATTTTTACTTTGCTTTGAGAGATCTTCTTATGGAAAATATAGGAATGCAAATATTTGTAAAAGATGTAATTTTACCAATTGCGAACCGGTCAGACGAGAAATTATGTCCACACACGTGGCTAATTTTTTCCTGAAATTTTATTCTCCTAGTTGCGTGCTGTCGCACATTTCCTGTCGTTGAATCGAAAAACATGACCTTGTATGAAATTACCATAGTTGATTATTTTTAGTTATTTGATTGACAAGACTTAGAAGATTAGTTATTTGACAGTTTATTATGTTCTAGGCTTTTTGAATGATTTTTTCGTTCTGGCCAACTAATTTCATAGTTATTTAATTATTTTTGCTAGCACGTGTATCCAATATCATCACTTGAAACAAAAATGCAGCAAGCAACATGCGTAGTACATGCTATTCCATTTTATTTCACAACTACACTCTATTTTTTTAATATTTTAGGAAAGGGACAGTTTGAAAGATTTATAATAGGACATTTTGCCCTCTAGCTATATAGATTTTTATATAAAAATTGATATTTAAATTTTAAGCATTAAATTTATCTGAAATTTGAAGTCTAGATTTTAGATTTTTCAAAGACGTTTTGAGTGAAATCTTCCATCGCAACAATCACTAATCTTCCTTCATTCTCAAGCTCTTTGTGCTCTGCTTGAAAAGAGTCATCTAGACTATTATCATCTAGACTCTGTCTAGACATCGAATATGCTTGCAAGATATCTCCTTCAAACATTTCCAAAATTTCCTTCTTCAGAGGAATCAATATTATTATCAAAATACTTTAAAGTATCCTATAACTTTGATCGTCATAAAGTAGATTTTCTAATAATCAAAATTGAAATTTAATGTCTTTTATAATAATGGAAAGTTCCTCGATTGCGAAAAATTTCATGGGAATAAGTTTCAAATGCGAGGGTTATCTACTACTCTTCACGACTGATATGAATTTCACGTATCACGCATGTATTTCATGATTTGGCTCACATAGTTGCTTTATACTTCTGGACGTTGATTTCTGTGTCTCTCTTTTGTAATTTTCTACTTCTAGCTGAATGCTGGAACATTCCATTTTATTTTATCACAACCTTTTCTATAATAAAAATAAGAAGCACATAGTATCTAAAATAGCTTTTCTCTTTCCCATTAGTGTAATTGCATCAACTGTGAAATGATGATGAAATTGCACATTGTAATTTCAATATAACATCAAAGCGGTATTTTTAAAATTTCATTCTTTCTTGGACCTGCATGCAAATTCAGAATTCATTCTTATTCAGACTCCGTCAAGGAATATTAATCTATCTTTGTACTGTGTGTTCACTCTTATCCGTCTTTACAAAAGTTGAAACATATTTGCCTCTTAATATGGTGCTTAAATTTCATTTGAGACAATAAAAGCCAAAGTCTACGCAACATTTTTTTTCTTTTTAATATTAATTTATTCCCATGAACTTTATTAATTATACAAAAGCGGATGAATCGCACAAACCTACATGCCTTCCAAATCAAATATAGAGAACATAACGTTAACATAACGATTAATGTATAGAATCAATTAACGTTTGGTCTTTGTTTCTTAGTATTTAGTATTTACTTCTGTATTTTAGATAGAGAATTCCTCATTTTGTCAAGCATTGAAGACTATTTTGTCTTCTAGTTATATCCAACGTGAAACACTGTTTGATACAACATTCATTGGCCATTTCCAATTAAAAACATAAAGATTCGAGTTTTGGAAACCATGCAATTTTCTTAAGAGGATACGAGCAAACGTTTCTATTAGATTTGTTTGAGTCTTTAGTCTAATAAAATCTTTGAGAAATATTTCTAGTTTTCAACGTTTGACGTATATTCACACAGTGTTTACTATAAATATTAATGGAAGGCCACCGAATGGAATTAATCATTCAAACCAAATGTTGCAAAGCGACAGATTTTCTTATCGCCGCTTGCTTTCTTTCTTTTACGAATCACCATGAACTATGGACGGATAGTTTTATGTATGTTTGGCTGTTCGAAACATCGTTGCGTAAGACCCCTTTTTTTCTGAAAACTAATTATACTGGCACTTTGAGCTTGATTGTTCTTTTCAGTCAATATATTACAATTAACTGCCATCTCTCAGAAATCAGCCTTTTAAAAATATATTTTATAATTTTTGTTTAGATTTTGTTTAGACTAGGTTTATTTATTTATTTCAGACTAGATTCTCTCTTTTTCTCGTTGTACCAGGATTTCACAACTTTAAAATTAAATACATAATTTGTAACGAATATAAAAGTAATATGATTTACAATGAAAGGATTGGGTTGTCGTCAAATTTCGGATTTTCACACATTCCTTTCTAACAAAGAATCATCAATTCAGAAGTTTCACAATATTTCCTTGATTTTGCCAGCAGAAATTCTGCTGTTTTGTAAACAAATGAAGCGGAATACTCGATATTGAATTTTAATTATCGACCAATGTTAATGTTGATTATTACTTCTGCAGTTCCTCCTTGTTACTATACGCTCCGAAGTCAAAGTGAATTATGGAAATGTCTGATTTACGTACATGATTGTCGATGCGATTATCGTCATCGAACAACATCGTATAAAGATTATAAATTCATACGTCCTACATTTTCTTTATCCGATCGCGCCTTTTTTGCTTATCGGTTTTCATTCATGCGTGATTTTGCCTAATAGAATGTTTGAAACGTTCTCTCTTCGATTTTATCACGTTCAGAAAATCAGAAAAAAAAAAGTGAGACTTAATCCCTCGTGTCTAAAGATCAATTCATTTCATTGTTCCGTTATTTTCACATTTCAAATAACGTCCAAAAAGAAAAAAAAAAAAAATGTATTATTTGGTTCGTCATTTTTGAAAGTATATTATTCAAACGCAACATTTGGAAAATGATTGGATGCTATCTAGAAATAATTTCGCGCCAGTTTACTCGGCTGAGCGAGTAATTTCGTTACTTGACTGTCGAATGAAATAACTTTCCGTTTTATTCCCTATTTTATTTCTCGCAAACTTTGTCAAACTTTGTCAAACTTTGTCAAACTCCTGTTTGCAAAGTTGCAGAAATGCCAAATCACCGTCGCTTCAAGTTAAATTGTTATTTTTTTATCTTTGTATTTCTCGAACGAAACTTGCCCAACTCTGACCCAGACACGGGTCAACGCCACAATAACAGGTTATTTGACGCAATTCGTCAAGTCGACCACCGACGAAGAAAGCCGAGATGATTCTTCGCTCGTGTAATTCAAACCCCCTCCTTTTCTCTCTCTCTCTCTCTCTCTCTCTCTCTCTGTCCATCTTTCTTCATCTTTCTTATAAAATAATCGGAGGAAGCCTTTTTTTGACAAACATTGTTTGTTTCCGCGCCGCGCGTATTCGCCGGCCGAGCGCACGAATGGCATTGATCATTCCGAAGCAGCCTAATTTCCATTTGTTGCGCAATTGATGCGATTAGGTACGTCAATCAGCGGGATAATGGAATGGCCGAGATGGATACAACGGCTAACAATGCGGAGTTAATTCGACTTCAAACGCCCGGCACTGATGAAAACACGCTCTCGTCTTCACGCGTTCAACGGATCGTGGACGACACGAGCGCTATACCCCGTGTCCGATAGTTTCTCACCCCTATCGGTTGGATCTCCGAATGCTTTGGCGAAGTGCCGACAAGATCTGTCGAAAGAGGAAACGAGGCTCGATGAGTCGACGACCAGTCAGAATTGGACGGAAAATGGCAATGTTTGGGAGAGTTTGTTCAAACACGGAGGTTGCTTTGTAATTCTCTTTCTTTCTCTCGCAATTTCTCTCTTTGGCCAATGTCGATGTGCGAACAATACGATGGATATTTGATTTTCGAATTTCGAATGGAGGGAATTTTTATCCTAAATTGTTTTGCAGAGTATTCCAACTTTCGGAGAATTAACATTCGCGTACAGTTGTACGGTGAATTTGTAGAATGTGATTTTGGTATATATTAGAATAATTGGGAACTTCGGAGTTTCGGAATATATTGGAACAATACTTCTAGTACTGCAGTTTTCGTTCTCATTTTTCCAAAAAACTAATAATTCCAATTCGCGCGTAGTTGTAACGAGTTTTTAGAACGTGACTCAACATTTGAAATATGCATTTCATTTTTTTTGTAGAATTTGTCCCAATTTACATAGAATATTTTAACATGGTAATTTTTAAGAATATCATTATGATCAGTAATATATTATCAGGTTTATCAGTGTCGAGAGGAACGAATGTTTAGTTTTTGGAGAAATTCTACTCTACTTTTCACAGAATATTCCAAAAGGCGTGATTGATGGTAGAACGACGAATAAAATCATTTCTAAAGAGATAATTGTTTCTTTTTTAACGTATAAACAAAATGTTAATCGTAAAGAGATAGATGTCCGTTGTTGCAGTTTTCCTTTTTAAATTCGACAAAAAGTCAAGAAATAAAACGATGTGTAAAAATCATGCGAGTACACGAATTTATTGAAGAAAAGAAAAACAATTTGATTTGCAAATTGTTTTGTCGATGTATAGTAGATGTATAGCTAACCGAGAGATTAGTTCCTTACGTAATATCGTGAACACCTCGGTGTCTTCAAACATTATAGAATTAAAGAATGTAAAAATAAGAAGAAAAAATAGATTATTCTATTCAAACGTTAAGAAGCAAAGTTCAGCAAATTAAAACAAGAAATACGCAAACGAAATATTATTAAATTAATTCAAATTATTATTAATTCGTTCATAATTCATGAATTAAATCATTAATAATTCATTAGATATTATTCAACGTCGAGAGATATCCTGTTTGTGACACTCTTTCAGCGTTTTGTACTTTCGATAATAAAATTCGCGTCAATCTTACAAGTTTCTCTCTTCTCAAGAACGAGTTGCTTTCACGAGTTCAAATCGTGTCAAACGCGTTTCGTAGAATTCGAAATTTCGAAATTTAAATTTCTCTAAAATTCGTCTAAAATTCGTTCGAAAAATATCCCGAAATAAGGAATGTTAAATTTCGATCGACGTTATTTTATATTATTTTTGTGCAAAAGACGAAATTTAAATTTTTTCTTCTAATGGTCCTTGCACGAGGAAAAAGACTTTAATGCAAAGACCAAATTAGAAAATTTCGATCTTTAAAATGTAGTAGGAATTTAATAAAGGAATCAAATAAAACGAACGTTAAACTTTTTATTTTAAATATCTTCTACCATTAGATTCGACTCGTGTATAATTACTCTCATAACTTTTTATAATGTAATTACACGAGGATATAAGTGTCAAGAACTATAAATATGTTTCTCGGATCGTCGAGTTACTTATCAACTTTTAAATTCATTCGTGTTCAAAGTTTATCGTGCATCACATTTGAATATCCACCACAGAGATAAAAATCGGTATGCAAATGATTTTTTTGCAAATATTTTCTTTGGCTGTTGCTTCGTGGAAACTGAAACTTAAGAATCGTTGAAGGTAAAGAATGAAAAACATCAGAATACTCGTGAAAAACGACAACTTTTTATCGATTTTTCTTTTTATAATCGATAAACGTTGATTGTAAACATATTACCTATTTTTGTCTACGTACATAAATTTGTAACGTATGCAGCACGCGTATATTTTTTATTTCGCCTTTTATCGATGTTATATCGCGATTGGTAAGGAAGATTCAAGCAGTTTCGAGAAGGAAGAATTTAAGTTAAGTTAAGTTTCTGCAGGGGGCACTAGTTATCAACATCTTGTAGGAAGAGAGAGATGAAAGGACGTATGGACTTGGGGTCATGAGAGAGTGAGAAGAAAGTTGTTGGTTGATGCGCGTTTTTTTCGTCTCGGAGTCACTTGCCTAGAGACTCATCATCACCTACCCTCCTCTGCTGGTGGCAGCGACTTTATACTCTCCTCCTTTATACCCCAAGACGCTTGTTATTGTAACTACCCCCCCGACGACACCCATCCTAGCGGGGGGTTCCACACTGCTTTATTACTTAACGTCGAAGATCGGCAGGACCTCGACGCTAGGCGCGCAGCCACTAGCGGCTTGTGCTAGTCAGAGTTCGAAACTCGTAGTTGAGGAATCCCAGGCCGGTGTTGGTATTCGATAAATCATCGAGACTACGATTGTACATAAAGTTGTTAATACAATGAATCATTATACACGTGTCATTCCAATTCTTTCGTAATCTGAATTTATAACTCCAGTTTCTTCTCTTTAATTTCATTCTACAAATTCTGTTCATCGAGTACGGAGAAGTATTAACAAATTGAATTCAATTATAATTATTAATTGTATAATTATAATTCGACTATAATTTATCAAGACGTTTCAGCAGGTTACCATTCAGTCGAGTCAAACAATTTCACGTTATTTGAACTAATAGATTCATGGTACAACCGTGAGACTGTTTCGAATACGTCGTGCTCAACTCTGCCGATAATGCAGTTCTCCCGCTATCAGAAGATTTATCGAGACAACAGATGGAGAGCCAATCTCTTTCGCGACTGTAATAGTCGATCGTAATTAAATAATTAATTGTAGGATTTAAAATCGTCATTAAATTTTAACGCGAGACGAGATCACTTTGTAAAAAAAAAAAAAAAGAAATTCAATGCTCGAATGTTGACGAAACTTGCTCATCTATTTGTAGCAAAAATTGTAAATTACATACGTATCTGTAAAAATCCATGGACTTTGTCAAAACTGATTTCTCGTCGTGGATACTGTCTGTCGACGATGACAAATTCGTAGTAGGTTTTAACGGTTCTCTTTCGTTCGAACGTAGATCACTATCGCCATTAGGGACACGGGCAGCAACAAGTGTCTGAAGAAGCCTTTCAGTGTTTGCGACACTGAAGTGCAGCGTAATTCGAATTAAAAGCATTGCAATCGGATTGGTATCCAACTTACAGAGTTACCACGCTGACGTTCCTTATATACTGATGGAGTTTTTCTTCGTTTCGCTGTTTGTCGGACAGAAAACACTGATTAGTTTTCGTTTATACTCAAACCGTAGGTTTCGAGAAGAAACTTGGTCTAACTTTGACGCGTGGCCAGTTCCCAGTTTGCACGAAGATAATATTTCAAAGAGCGAGATATCCTCGAAGAAACGTTGAGAAAATTTTGTAGTCGTTCGCTCGAGTAGAAAAATTTGAAAACTGGCTGATGGAACGATGTAAATCGAACTACTCAGGCACAGGGAGTGCCAGTGGCGATCGATCCTAGTAATCAATGTTGATTAGTACGATCGATTTGCACGTGGAGGTCTGACTTCAACGCGATCTGACCACGCCGCTCTCGCTGCAGGCAACGAGGGGCGTCTTCAGACACTTGTTGCTGACTCGTGGCTCCTGATGGCGATAGCGATCGCGCGTTTCTTTCGAAAATGACCTGACGTCGCACGAGCGTCTCGTCACAGTCGTCGCGTGTTTCGAAATCGATCGAGCGTCGATCTATTTTTAACCCTTGACGATGCCCATTTGGGAATGGCCCGGTATCGGCCAGTGCGTTTCACAAATTTGGGAATTCGAAGGAAAGAATCCTCAGCTGGAGATTTTTTTTAATTAGAGATCGTTCGGATTCGGAACATGTTTTGCGACAATTCTTTGACGAGAGTTTGAACTTGCAGATCTTTTACTTCTACCGCTCCACCGGCGAAATTCTATCTTGGGAAATTTTTTAATCCAGGAAAACGGCGCAAAAACTTTCCCTTTGACGAAAATTTCAATTTTCGACGATGATTTTAACCGGGAGAGAGATAATACAGGGGGATTATTCTGCAATGTCGTTATTCCGTTAATGTCTGTCGTATCATCGACGAAATATTCCCGCTGTTCGCACGTTCGAATATAACGGCTGTTTGTTCGGAGACCATTGCGAGCGTCCGTGGTGCTTGCGAGGGATCTGGCGAGGCAGTGTCGTGTTTCTTGGAAATTTCCTCGCCGGTGATCTTTCCTGCGGCTTCCGCGCAACGCGTGTTCACGGAATTCGAGACTTTTCGACGAGAACTGTATCCTACTCGAATTTCCAGCGGTCTTTGAGGAACTCGATGCCGGATGGCTGACGAGTCTTTATTTCCCGCTAATTTTCCTTCGGCGAATTTTTCTCCTCGGGAGGAGGTGGTCCCTTTCATCTCGAAGAAAGTTCAACTTCTCGCCGGATGAAAGGACAAATTGTCATCTTTGTTGTCATCTCGTTTCTCGAAGGGGGGAATTGTTGATCGCAGCCTCGAAATCGGGTTAACCTGGGCAGAATTTTCATCGAAAGTTATTTTCGAAGGGCAAGCTGGAATTCCAATTACTTTTTATATTTAATCGCTCCAACACTCGACAGCAACACTCCAGTCGCGTTTGAATCGTCGATCGTTCGACAAACTCGAAACGGAAGTGGTAACCGGTGGATTTATCCGACGGGCGGATAAAAAAGGGAAAAATAGCTGCTTGTTCATTTTATATTCAGTGTAGCATAGCATTTGTTTCCACGATGTGTGCCGTAACATTTTTCTCCCCGGCTGGGAGAATTTGCACTGCTGCTACGCATTTTCCACCGCATTAGGTATCAACGTGTTGGTTGGTTGTACGCCAATATGTCTACACGTTATGTAATGAATTGTCACCGTTGCGCCGGAACGGATCCGCGCGCATTCCCTTTTAATCGTTATCCCGGCAACGGAACGATATTTTATCGCTTGGAAAATTAATTCGACATTATATCGACTCGCTGTTTAATATCGGACACAACGGTAACGCGATACCGACGTTTTAACGATCTTTTCAACCGTTAAACAACAATGCAACGAGCAAAATAATGGGATCGCGCGTGCCGTTGCCCTTTGAGGATTCCTCTGCATCTGAAGACGATGGCGCAAACACGTACGGATTCGTGGCTCTTCGAAGAATTAATTACGGTATTTACTGGAACCGCGCGTTTTTCGATAAATTACCAAAGTCAACGCTTCGAGTGCGATGCGTGTTCTATTAAAAATCACACAAATTCCTCAAGCCGAGCGACCAAACAGTCTGATCGATCGATAAACCCTGCCTTCGTTGAGAATTACACTCCGAGTTACACGTTGTGATTCATTTGCGACTATTGGAGGACGTTCCAAGATCGTCTCATCATGGTCAAACGAACGACAAATACTTCAATTCGCCAAATATTGGCTCGAGCGATCCACAACGGATCCCTCTGGACGGAACGACGAATGCATCGGACACGCGACTCATTGACGATCGCTCGCTTTCCCACCGATGAAAACAACAGATCCGGCTTGATTCTAATAAAATCATCTAAACGGAACATGCGCGTTGCACGGAGCGTTGCGCGCTGGTAGCACGGGGGTTGGTCGGTTTCAACCCTTAGTCTGGCGCCGCGTGCGAGCGCGAGTGGATCTTGGCGTTCCCCACACACGGAGACGCCTGCAAACGCCTCTCAGTTCCGCGTCGCTCGTCGCCCAGGAAGCGGCTCGCGATGACTCGCGAGGCCGCCACCGACGTCTGTCGTTCGAATATATCCGATGACCCAACCTGAGACAATCCAGGGAAAATCGAAAACCCTGCGAAAACCCTCGGACCGAGACGCGGGAGTACTGTCGCAACACAGAGAGACAAACATGAACATTTCCAGCGGAAGGGTCCCCGTGGTCCCCGCTGAAGAAACAACGCCCGAGAGTCCCGAATCGTCACCGCCGCGCAGTGCAAACCGTGAATTCCGTGGTGCAGTCGAGCGCTGAGCGCGGTGAAACATGCGACAGCTGAAATGAACGTGGTGGGCTGATTCCGGCACGGTGGATGCCTAGTGGAACGCAACGGGTCGGCGGAGTGTGTCGCGAACACGTGACGAAAATGACGGTAGCCGCGTTGAAACGCCGGCTCCTGTCCGAATGACGGGCTTGCCTACGGACTGTGCTTGCCGTTGATGGCCGTGAACCCGAGCTCTAAGATGAGTGTCACACGCGGCTGGTACGCGCTGCTCGTACTGCTCGCGTGCACGCTTTGGCCCGGGCTGGCCGGCCACGCCGATCAGGAGGCACAGATCGAGAGGCCGAGGGAGCTGCTGCGTCACCAGCAGAATCATCGACCGTCGTTCATCGAACGGAAGCTGGTCGACCGGCTGGAGATGCACGAGAGCGCGACGACGGAGCCTGCGATCGGGTTTGAGGATCGGGAGAATGACGACGCGTCGGACGAGGAGAACGATGGCCGAACGATCCCGTCCAAGCCGAAATTGGTGGAAACCAGCATCGAGAGGCCGGCCACTCAGATCAGACACGGCAGGTCTAGAAGCCACTTTGCGAGACAGGTGAAACTGGACGATCCGGACTCTTCGTTCGCGTCCGATGGATCCGGCAGAAGGACCCAGGCGACGGACAACGCGTCGCGGATCGAGAACGTCTCGAATCTAAAGAGATCCAGGGGCAAGAACGTGATCACCGGCCAGGATCTGAGATCCTCGGGCACGATCGACGAACGATCGACCGTGGACCTGGACAAGCTGCTCAACAGGCTGTCGGAGGCCGGGTCTTCCGACAAGAGGAAAGAAGGCAGAACGAGGCACAAGGGCGATTCGTTGAACAAACTGAGGAAGGTGATCGCCAGGAACAGGTCCCGGCTGTCTGGCAATCGAACCGCCGGCAATTCGTCCGAGATATACGGCCACGTCGTTCACGGCGCGCCGTCTGGGGACAGGAGCGACCTGGACGACGTGGAGATTGCCATTCTGGAGGACTATGACATGTATGACAGCGACGGGGGCAAGAACAGCTCGGAGAGCGAGGATTACGAGGATTACGGGAGGGGCGGCGATCGAGGCAAGTCGAGCAAGGAGCCGGTCCACGTGGACATCGTCACGAGGTTCCTTCGTATCATCGAGAACCAACACCTGCTCGGCGAGAATTGCACCGCCGGGACCGACCTGAACCTCGGCGAGGGGATCGTCGACCAATACGCCCAGGAGAGATTCAGGCTGGAGGCGAATTTAGCTGTGAACAGGGCCAACATGCTGACCAGGCTGTGGAAGTACGCGCCAGAAGTGATGCTCTCCTCGGAATACCTGTTACACGCGAGCATCCTGTCGATGGTCGAGTTCGACGAGGACATATTCGCCGCTGGGAATTGCTACGACAAACTGCAATACAGGGACCGCTGGCTTTACTGTCCCTTCGCTCATCGCCTGCAGGACCAAGACGGGATCTTGGTGAAGGACCTGGCGATGGAGTACAAGTACCTGAGCAACAGCAGCGAGTGGTTTTACATCGCCAGGAAGAACGCCGAGCGAGTGATCGCGAATAACGATCAATTCAGTCGCGGTGAGTCTGCGAGCTCTCTAGTCGTTGATCTTTTCGGAAATGGATGAGATTGTTCGTTTTTTTCCCTCGACGGGGTTCCTGGTTGAGTGACAGGTAATTTGTACAGGGTGTCCAAGCGAGGTCGAAGGCGTCGAAACTGAAGAATAAAATCTTTTCCTGGAATCATCCCCTCCCGATGTTGGGACACCCTCTATAATCGATGACACTCGTTCTCAGCTCCAATTGGAATTCATGTAACAGTTGCATATAATGGGAGTTTAGAATAACACTCAAAGAACAGAGATTCGTTTAATTGGAAATTGGTTGAAATTTCGTTATCTAACTACAACTATTTTGTTATATTACACAGTGTAGATTCTAGAGGCAAATTGCGTATAGTGTAGAAGATTAAAGGGTTCAAAGATGAGTCAATATTGTTGGATGAGAATTACAAATTTTCAAATGTCATCAAACATAATCTTAGGACGATCGTCTGTTGTTTTCTTTTTATAATTTTATCATCTGTGATAAATACTGAAAATAAAAAGTATTTCAACATTTTTCGTTGCCCTGTACATATATACGTATATATGGCCTGAAATCTAAACTTAACTTAAAAACAAGGCAGGAATGAAAATGCATTGCCCAAACATTGTTAAACAAACGGGATATTGAGGATCTGTGTATGATCAGAGAGAGAGTAATTCAAGCAACGTTAAATGAAAAATATTCGCGACAGATAGTGTGTCTTACCACAGGAACGATACAAAGGATTGTCAAACAAAGGGTATCGAATTCAGACACAGGGTACACGATGAAAGCGTGATAAGATACGAGATAGTATAACATACTGTCAAACAGTATTATTATATCGTATTTCAATTAACGATTAATATTATTAATAATATAACGATTAATTTAATATTATGAAATTTAACGTTGAAATATTAAACAGTAATGTTATCTAATGTTATCTAAATCTTGCTCAAGTCGAAAACAAACGTGACGGGATAGAAAGTCTGTCGGTTCAAACACAGTCAAACGAGCAATGTGAAAGTGTTAATCAAATCGCAATTATATCGTTATAATAATTACAAATTACGATTATAAATGAGAGAAAAAAAGAAAGAAAATCAGTTTCTCAGACCCCACAACGATAGAAATCTCGAAAACGTGGCCAAACGCGGGAACGACCGGTTCTCGTTGCAATAAAAATGAGGTTAACGGAGAGTAAGTAGGCGCTCTCTGCTGGTTCAGAGAGGCTCTTCCACGAGCTCGTCGCCGGAAATCGCGGTGGAAAAGACCGTCCGATAAAAAGGAGCCTATACCTGCGTCTTTCTCCCCCAGTCGCCACTCGATCATTCAATTTCGACAGACAATGAAGCGCTTCATACGGGAAGCGGAAGTAATCTGAGGACTGGCCCCTCCATTAAAATCTGGATGGACTCTTTGCCTCGCCTGGATGAAGCGCTGTTTCCAATATCCGCGATAGGCAATGGCTTCCCTAGGCGCGAAATTAAGTTGCGAGCAACGAAGAGAGAGAGAGAGAGAGAGAGAGAGAGAGAGAGAGAGAGTGAAAGAGAGAGAGAGAACCGGAACTGATGTTTTTGTCACTGTCGCAACAAGAGACTCCGATGTTTAATCCTTAAATCCATAGCTCGTTATCGTTCTTTGACAAATATTTACAAAGCGAAAAGTTGTGAAAAGCGTAATTGTAGCAGTAGACGACGAAAAATTATATACAACTTTCCGAAAGCAGATCTCTTTTAACGATTCACTCGATCCCGTTTTAAAGAGCGAAGCTTTCCTCTGCGACAGTCGTGAGTGTACTTCTTTTTCAAAGGTGATTCAGACGTCATTCTCAGCGAGTGGAAAAGTAAGTTTGAATTAATCCAATTTTCGCAAGAAAAATTGCAAAAATTCAAACATGCGTGGAAACGTTCTTTTTCTTTTTCTTTTTTTTTTCATCTATCTGAAACGGAAACTGGAACCGTAGGGGTTCGTACATCAGTTCGTTAAAATTCGAATTAATCTAATTAAATTCGTCAAAAGCGGTGGGATCGAAAGTATATTTGCGCGGGGCGTCACGTACACGTTCGAAACAATTCTCGCCGCAATTTGAGAAGCGTAACAGTCAGCCGATCGGTGGTGTTGAAGTCGAGGCGTGAAACTTGTTACAAGCTTGCCGCGACGATGTAGTCGTTACATCGGGCCCGACGAATTAACTGCTAAATGTTTAATTGCTCCGTCTGCTGGCGTGCTAATTGCACGCGTATCGTTGCCGCATTAGCCGGAAGTTTTCCACGTTCTCGGCTTAATAATCGGTTTTTCGCATCGCGTGCGCGTGCACCGCCGGATACATCACCACCCGAGTCACGTGGACTGATATTAAAACGTCTATCATCCGATGACCCTGCATGTATGTACCGCGTACGTTGGAAATTGTTAAAAAAAGTTTCGCAGCCAAGCTTCGTGTTGAGAATTTCAATTAAAATTGAAATAACGTGGAACGACGAGGGAGAACAATAATAATATTTATTATTACGTTACTTTACATAATTGCCCGTATATATTGATAGTTTCGTATCATCTCATAATGAATTAATTTTGAGAATGTATTTTTTTGAAGAATCTTACATATGTAATTGTCTAATATGTATCGATTGTTTTGTATTATTTATTAGTTTGACTACTTTTGAAAACGTGCAATATGTAGTACCGCACCATCTATAAAATAGGGTATTAATTATGATGTTACATTGGAATCTTTTACGCTTTTGAGAATCCAATTCTAGTTTTTTAGTATGTTCCAAGCAACTACGATGATATCTTATGTTTCAATATTTGTAGACACGTTCGAATACTTGAGTTTGGTCGAAAACTTTTTATCAAGCCAGAGGTAGTATTATTTATCAACCACCGATAATTACTTGTACAATCAATGATTTGTCGGTAACTTCTCAGAAGGGAATTGGACTTCTTAATAAGAAGATTTATTAAGAAGATTTGTTCCAAATTTTAGCCACATAATCGTAATAGTCATCACTCAGTTACATCGTAAAATATTTCTAATTTTAATATCTTTTTTGTATCGCTGAAAGTGATTTTAGCGGGGGTGATCTAGAAAATCGGGCCTCTTCAGGTGCAACGCCGATGCAACGAAAATTAGCGATTGGTTGACTCGAGTCGCGTGATTCGCGAGGGGGCGTGGGGTAGACCTCGAGTAGGAGTGGCGTTGTCTGGTACTGAGCGATCGCGCCTGTAATTTGTTTTGTATCGATTCAAATGTTTGCGTATCAATAAAATTTTATGGCAAAAAAGTCGTCTTCATTTCCTAGTCGGAACAGTTGTAGGGTACAAGTCGTGCAGTTTTTTAATTCTATGCTTTTTGCTTTAGTTTTTGGTAGTTTTAGCGACACGATGATCGTAAATGTTACGAATACAACGTTATTATCATTGTACATACATTACACGTGGTAAACGTAGTTCATTCGGTAGTGCCGCGGCGAGTTATACGATTAAACGACGCAACTTCAACGTCTCGGCGGCTTCTCTGCGACTTCTCAACTCGACTCGACTGTTCGAACACTTTGACTTTTGACTTTCGACTTTTCCGTCCGACTTGCTCCTCTCCTGAAAGTAGAGCGATATCTGGGTATTCCTCTTGTCTCTGGTAAAACTGATCTTAACACCGAATGAAACGTTGTACCTACGACACTGCGCAAAGTCACTCGCTTTGCCACTTGTAAAAAAAACGGCGATATCTTTCACGTCTCTGCGAAATTATTTGCGCAGAGAAGAACGTGTGTAAGTGTAACAAATGCACGTAAATTCTTCTCGAAGGTTAGCACGTTAAAACACAGCACCCTCGATCCTTTTTTATCGAGTTGCACTATCGAGTCACCACTCGTAGTTTCGCGTTTGAAAGAAGAAGCACGTAGAAAGTAAAGTTCGAATTTCGCCAATTAATTTCAAACGACCACGAATTTAGTTCACATCCGACACGATGCAACGACTAGTTGCAACAAACTAAAGACTGTGAGAAGAAATTCGCGAAAAGTCAAAAGGGGTTGAGTATCTCTCTAATACTTAAAAAAAGTAAAGTGATTCGCGTCAGAAAATCGGAATAAATAAACTTTCGTGCGAAGCCATGGTATTGGTAGTCTCGAGGTCGGTCCCATGGTCAGTGGTCTTCTTCAAAAAAATGTCTCCCTTGGCAACTGGCTGGCTGCGGTCTTCCAGATTGCTCAGCTGCTTCTCGAGCTGCTTCCCGTCGAACGGTCTCTCATCGATCTCATCGGTCTCACGGATCGATAGTTGGACAAATAATCCGTTATCCTAAGGACCTGGCCGGGTCAGATTCTGCGGCGATGAAACTGCAAGTTGGAAAAACTTTGCAACCGTTTGAGGAGACGGACGATCCTGTCGAGGGATAGATTGCTCGGATAATATCCAGACGAATTCTCGGGAAAGGGAATTCTCGGAGGGTGGGGGCGAAGATCGACGTTCGTCAAGAGAGAAAGAACCAGGGGAATTTGGTGGGGAAAAGATGTTTCGAAAAGTGGCGAGGAGAGTAATTATAATGAGAAAGAAGAGGAACTTTTAAAGTTGCGTGCAAACAGGGGTTGATTTGCATCCTCAGCCTACTTAATTAATCGACATGCACATTAAATAATTACAATCGAGAAGGGGGAGTTGGTTTGTCCTCAGCGTACTCGCGTTTCTTCACGATTAATATTAATCAAAAACGTTATTAATATACGAGGTGTCAAAAAAAGAAACGATCAATATTTAGAAAGACGATTCGAGATATCCATACAAAAGTGTCGTTTGAAATTTGTCCTCGATTTTTCTGTGTTAACTGCTCTCTCGTTTCGAATTTTTATTTTACAAATATCTTAACTCGTCCAAACGCCGTACCACCGCAAATCAAATTTCCCAACAATCTCGAATCTCGAATGACCTCGACATTGGAATTTCAGGACAATTGAAAAATAGCAGGTGCCGCCGTACCGCGTATTTTTTCACACAAAGTTTCAAGCAATTTCCATCCTCCCCCGTAGAACGTATCGAACGAAGTTGGACAGAGATTGTGCAAACTTCGCCGATAATAAAATCAGTTACGAACAATTTAATAATTTCCTAATTGAGAGGTAGATGTCGGTCGAGCAGTTCTCGCTTGAAAATGATTTCAGAACGAACGACCGAACGCTCCTGGCTGCGATAATATCCAAACGAAACGGCGCCTGGAGTCAGTTCGTGCTCCTAATCGTGGAAACACGTGCAACGGAGAACATTTCCGCCGGGAACAATTGAAATCGAGAACTGTTTAACGTTCAGTCCCCGTGAACTATTAGGAGATCGAGTTCATTAAGACTTAATGCCGGCTTAAAAAGAGACGTGGAACAGGGCGAAGGGAGTTGAAACGGTATTTGGTAAGACGGCTACGTACGGCGAGTTACGCGCAAGATATTGGAACAGTATGTTTGTCGAAATTCTAGGAATTTCGCGACTGTTTTCATACCTTGGAATCCGGGGGTTTCGTTCCAGTTTCACTCAGTGTTGGTTGCTGGTTGGATTATTAATGCACACATTTTTGTACACGTAATTTTTATACTTTTAATAATTAAATTTGTACATTTTTACGTGTGATATATTTGTTACGTGTATTTACGTTTGATCCATATTTTGTATACAACATTTGGCGCAATATTCGTGAAAACAAAATTCTTACTAATCACTGATATTGATGTTGAAGACTACTGGACGAGAGGAATATTGCGAACGTTCGTTATTGAAAGAAGGAGACTACTTGTCTGATCAATGACCGAGGAATTCTACTGAAACTTTCTGCGCGAAAGTACGTTCCGTTTATTCGACTTTATCGACTTTCGAAATATATAGAAAAATAGTTCGAAAGTTTAAAATACAAAGCTGCGAAATAAGATTTTCGAGCATAGTTTACAAAATTAAATTATCACTCGAATTTGCCACAAAAGTTGCAAAAACAATTCAATTATCACATCAGATGGGATTTGACAATTCCAAAGACCCGATGCAGATAATATTCTTTTGATGACAATTTATCAAGAATCAAATACGAAACAGGTTCTTCGTACTTGTTCGCACTGAGATCGATTCCACTGTCCTTTCAACGAAATTATCTGCAATTTATCGCGCTGTCCGTATATTCGACGGTGTTGTCGTGCCGGCTGCAATTTCGAGAGATTCGTACTTAACATATTGTAACGGAACGGCCTCGCTTCCCGGAAAACTGGTTGTAGTGGCCGTGGAGTGAAAAGCGAGTCGTTATACCGAGGAAATGGAATACATTTGTAACACGGGCTCGTGCTCCGAATCGCGTTTCCCCTACCTGTCAGAAATTCCACAAATATCCAAATATTTCTGTCATTCTTTCCATACATCTTTTCCCCAAGCTCGCTTAAATATGCTTCATGAAGAGGAAATTCTCAGATAAACGTCATTCCTCTCGAAGAATCCTCGGCTTTTAATTTCTTTGATATTACATCTTCTGAAGTTTCTGAAATATTGTTTCCTGCAGGAGAGTTCCAATTCTTTTTAGATTCAGTAGTAGATACAACGATGACGACTCTCTCAAAGAATCTTCAAGTCAAATTAGGAGTACTCAAGCTTTGTTGGCTTTCTTTCTTAGAAAAGAAAAGAGAATTGAAAACCGAAAAGTTTTTGAAAAGCGAAACTCGTTTTAGATTATAAGTGTAGTGACATTTCCAAAGATTCTCCTCCGAATTCAGTGATTCCTTAAGTCAGAAAAATCTCTGACATATATTTGTTTCAGATTAGGAAAACTTTGATATCATTGTCCTTTAAGCTTCCTTCAAATTTGATTCAAAAGATTTGTATGATCTCCTTAATAATTAGCATAAATATCACACCACGCATTGAGCTATATTGAGATATATTAGTTGGCACAACTATTACACATTAATATATTAATAATATATTGATGTTATAGTATTAATAAAGTGTATTAAGATGTAAGTGTATTAGCACAACTATTACAGTATACCTTAGTTACTATTATACTTCACATCTTGTTATAACTATTATACCTTAACACAACTGTTACATCTTAATAGTTGACATAAATATTACACCACGCATTAAGGTATATTAATCATAACTATTACACATTAATACAATATATTAATGATGTGTTAATGTTATAACATTGAGATGTATCAAGGTATAACAGTTAGTACAACTATTGTGCCTTAATAGTTGGCACAACCATTGTGTCTCAATAGTTAGCATAAATGTCGCACCACGACGTGAAAATTCCAATTATTAACGTATTAAATATGGTGATATTTGAAAACGCTCGAGCAGAAATCACCGAACACGAAGAGGCACGCGATTCACGCGACGAACCGGATTCTTCGAGGTAGCTCCAGTAGGAGAATTATCTCCTTGCGTTGTCACGTTTGCCGACGAAGCAAACGGAAACAGTCGTGGCGAGGTAAACAGCGGTTGGTTCGTTTGTCGAGCGCCCTCTGCTTCCTGTCTCTCCCCTCTTTGTCCTTTTGCATACACAGCTCTGCTTGTACAGACTCCTCGAGGACCGCGTTTTCTTCGCCTTCCGTGGCCTCTCTTTCTCTCTCTTTCGGCTCCCTATTGTCGGACGCCTCAACGCCGTGGCGGGCAGAACGAATTCGTGTTGTTTGTCGAAACGTTTCGTTACGAAGTCCCATCGCTCGAAACTCTAGATTGGTATTGCGCATCCGAGCGAGTTCCCCGTTCCTTTTTCTCCCGGCGTGGAAATTCGATTTCGTTCGAGGAGACCCGGTTCGTTTGCAAACATCCGGTCAACACCGGGATTCGAATCCCTTCCTCGCGGGAGTGTTTAACCCCCCTCCATCAGTTCCTTTTGCTAGAAAGTGCTAGACTTCATCTCCTTCGTATGTTGGAGACGTTAACTTTTGATATTTTACGACGTGTAAGATGGCGTAATTGAACAGTGACAAAATTGTCGATGACTTGAACAAATTTGTAAAACAAAGTCGTGTAACAATCGGCTCGGTCGCGATTTCAAATGATTCATCCAAAAATGATTTTTTACATCAAATGATCATTTCTTTTTTCTTGAACACTGTCAAAATTCAAACGTCTCTAAAAGCAATTTAGGAAAGCAGAAGGAAATTTTATTGGACTTTGAAGATCATTGTTTGTCAATTATTTGGATAATTTAACTGATTAGATTTTGAAAGATTTAGTAAAAGATTTAATAAAAACTACCAATTTTGAAAGATTTTATAATAAAAATAAAAACTGACTAGATTTTGAAAGATTTAGTAATACTAATACTTGTTATAATAAAAACTGAATAGATTTTGAAAGATTTAGTAATACTAATACTTGTTATAATAAAAACTGAATAGATTTTATAAAAAAACTGATTTTTGAAAGTAATACTAAATACTTGTTATAATAAAAACTGATTAAATTTTTAAAAGATTTAGTAATATTAGTACTAGATTTTGAAAGATTTAGTAATACTAATAAAAAAACTGAGTAGATTTTGAAAGATTTAGTAATACTAATACTTGTTATAATAAAAACTGACTAGATTTTGAAAGATTTAGTAATATTAGTACTTGTTATAATAAAAACTGAGTAGATTTTGAAAGATTTAGTAATATTAGTACTTGTTATAATAAAAACTAATTAGCTTTTGAAAGACTTGGTAATATTAATACTTGTTATATAATAATTAAGGCACAATATTGAAACAGTTTGAAACTTTTTACTACTTGTTGCGTAAAATTTTATTCATTATTTACAAGACGAATGTCATTTTGCAACAATTCATGTTTAAAACACAATATTATTGTTATTACGTACGTAGTGTTACTTGTTACTACTTTGTGTAGGAGAAACGTCGTGGGGTGAGAATGACGGGATTGGATTAGCTTTGGATTAGATTCGGTTCAGATAGTTTCACGGATGACGACTATCGTCGACACCAGAAACGAAAGGGTTAATTAGCGTCGTTATCATCGACCCGCAGCGTCGACACACGGTATCGCGTATCACAACCATTGGGCACGTCCAGTTCACTTCCGTTTTCACGGAGTGACTCTCGCGACCTCATAAAACTCCGTATCGAAGTTTCGATTTTCCCGCTAAATCACGCTTCAAAAAAAAAAAAAAAAACTGATGCGTACGTGATCTTGCATGATCGTTATTATTTAAACGCATTTCGTACAATTGACGTCTTTTTGACAATGCGAGTACAGAACGCAAAATATTCCATTGTTTTATCAGCAGTTTTATCAGAGCCGAGCTCGGGCAGCTTCTAACCAAACAAATAAACAAATTTTCCATAAAAAGTGAATCAATTCACACCGGAATCCGAGCACGTACGCTCTCTCGTATTCCCCGCAAATTTTGCAGTTTAAGGTTTTCTGTAAACTTTCAGCGTGGAAAATTCTCAGTAGCTCAATTATGGTTTGCGTATCAAGAAGTTTGACGCGGCAGCGGGAGCGATTTTCACGGAACGTTTGGCGAGTTGTTTCGGCTGTTGGGCGTCGGGCAGCGCCGAGTTGGGAACTGAGGAGGTGCACACAGGCACGCCAGCGGGAAGAATTTCCCAATGAATGTATTAGCAATTAGTTGGGCAGACCGCGTAATATCGAGTTCGAAATGAACCACGTCGGAGCATCAGAAGTGTCGAAAAGCGGAGCAGCTGGAGCGGATCGAGGGTTTGAAGAGTTTGAACGAACAGTTGTATCATCGTTTAATCAGCCTGTTTAATATGTCCAATCGATTTCAGAGGCTCCGCTTTGTTTCACTCTGACTACCGAATCCGCGTCTCGCTTATTCTTAATTAACAATCTTGATTAAACAATAGTCCCGATATAAGCTTCAAAGTTTGTCGAGTAATCTAGAATTATCGGTATCGATTTTTTTAGTTAAATACGAACGATTTGCAAGGAATTTCTTTGCGAGCAAAGTTGCGAATTTCTGAATTTAATAAATATCATCTGATATTTGTTAGAATTAAGATTAAAAGCAAATTTAAATCGAAAATAAAAACAATTAGATTAGTCGAGGATGACGGAAGAAAATTCAAACAAAAACGGTATCGACGTTTTCAAAATTCAAAGAATCAACACGGCGTAACAGCAGCTTGTGATTCTCTGGTCGTGCGACAGTAATGTAACAGGTAATCCTCGGATGGTAAAATAACGGTTTCAATTCTCGCCCGATAAAGTGGAAACGGACCGGTCTCGGTGTATTTATCGTTTGACGTTTATCTTCGGACACTAGACGACACGACACTTGGGAAAGTACTCTGTTCGGTGAAACGCGATAACATCTGAGAAAATTCCAGCCGGCAGAGACTATTTTTCTACCGATGTCTCATACGGCTGCACCGTGTATTTTCGTAACTTTCGAAGGTCAATAAAATCAACACGGTGTGAAAAAGGTATACGAGAGGGGGGGGGGGGAGTTTCAAGCTCGTGGCCGTCGAATTTTTCACCCTTCGAAAATACACCGAACGTTCCGCGTGTTTTACAATTCTACAAGGGAAAGATGAGCCAGGGGAGTGAGAGATTCTGAACTGTTTCGCTTCACTTTGGACGTAGGCGCAGTAATCGACAGTGATCAGCGATTATTAATAATTTTCTCTCGTAAAAAAATTAAAATTTTTAACCGACCGATCGAGTAACCTTTTATCTCTTCTCTTGTCGCCTCGAGTGTGTGTAATGACCTTCTGCTGTTTTTCTCTTACAAAAAGAAACTTTGTCGTGCAAGTCTCGGAGGAATGTTTCTGTAACTTCCTCTCTTCTTAGCCCCTCAAATTTTCCCGGACTTCTCGATTTTAACTGCGAGCCTTCCTCTTCGTCGTCAGAGAGAGATTGCCTTTTAAATAGCAATTTTCAATTTGCTCGATTTCACTTCGTTTGTTAAATACTTCTGTCGAGATGCGCGCGTTTTGGAGCACGATAATTGCACGCATCGGCCACATTATTCGCAATCGGAATCAAACAATAACCGACTAAGATAATAGAATTGATGTAACGTACACACGTATTGTATACGTGTATACAGATTCAATCAGCAGCAGCGAGTATGTTAAACTTGTTAACATTGTTCCGCATTTCTGATATTTTCAAAGATAATACGAATCGTCCAATTCGCCAACGCAATCAACAGACTGTTTTTCCTCAACAGACGGTTGACAATCGTGATGAATTAGACGAATTAGATCAGACCTCTACAATGAATATTTTGTATGTATACACACAATGATACAATAAATACGAATCTAATAAAATATAAAACAGTAATCCAATCTGTTTAAAAAAGTGACACGTTCCCTCTAAAAATTAACTTTTGTTTTGTAAAAAATTGTCTGTAATCCGAAAGTAAGCTCAAAACACTGTTTAACAGCGTGCCCAAACTTTCAACTAGTTTTTCTGCATATGTAGCGACCTACGATCCCTCGACTACGAGTTTCGAACACTCGACTGCAGCACAAACCGCAAGTAGCTGCGCGCCTAGCGTCGAAGTCCTACCGATCTTCGGCGTTATTAAGCAACAGAGTGTGCGGAACCCCGCTAGGATGGGTTGTGTCAGACCCCAGCCTAGTAGGTTTAGTTACAATAACAGGCGTCTGGGGTAAGGAGTCGCCCCGGCTGTCATCAAGCCCCCCCACTGATGATGAGTCTTAGGCAGTGACTCCGAGACGAAACGCATCTGACCATACACTTTTCCTATCTTCACAACTCCTTACTCCTACCCCAGTTCCATCTCCTTCCATCCTTTACCTGTTACCATCATAAACCCTATACATATGTAACAGGTAACGCCCTCCATATTTCTCGCACACGTCGAACAAGATCTTTCAAGCTTAATAAAATACGTTTTACTCAAAGTTTATACTTCACGATGGACCATACGTACATTTTCGACTGGGCTTGCACAGGAGGACTGGGATGGCCAGTCCAATGCTCTGATACCGTTTCTTGTTTCCCACTCGGTGTTCAGTATTTTTAAACCATCGTTTTCAAGATTTCGACAGACCTCTTTCGTATAATTTGATCATTTCCCGGGCATTTAAAGTGTCTGTAAATATGCATAATGTTCCAAAACCTCGGACATTGAAACAGCCCCAAACATGAAGTTTCAGTGGTTATTTCACCGTAAGCAAATCACGCTCGCTTTATAGGAATTGAAGCCGAAAAAGAGGATTCGCCAGTGAATACATATCACCCCAATTTTCTATCTACGCCGTGCAAAATCAGCGTTAAAATACTAACGTCTGTTACCCTTTTTTGCTAAAAGAGCTTGCCCTTTGGGCAAGGAGATGGTTGGATTTTGTGAATAAACCCGCATAATCACTCCTGCCTTCACTTGTCGTCGTAACTCGCTTCGACCCTCGACCAGGAAGATCATCCACACAATTTGTCTCTTTTTGCACGTTGCACCAACTTCAAAGTCAAGGGGGACTTGCGCAAATAATAATGGCACAAGAATATTTAGCGCATTTTTCACTCATCTCGAGGAGAATCACGTTGCTCGACAGAACCGAGGATACACTCAGGTCCTGAAAGCTAATGCGCATTACTGATTCGTATTTTTATAATCGTTCGATACCAAGTTTCGATATATATATTTTGTTCATTTTGTTCGTTATCGACTGTTTGTTGTTAGAATTAAAATTGAAAAGAATAATTTTTGAAACGATTGACGGTCGCAAAAGTTGGATTAAACTTTGATGCCAAACGTTTTACAACCTAACCTAAACCTAACCTAAATTCACTTTATCGGCGAGACATTAGATTCCTGAAGCTAGAAATCTGGGGGAAAAATCGCGCAACAAGCATAAATTTTAATGCATTCGGAGGGGAGATTATATAAATCTTGGAGTCGGTTCGCGAAAAAAAGGGAAAAGAGGAAAATTCGCAGCCGGTAATTTTTCACCGGAGAATGAGCTAAAAGAGGCAAGCTGGAAAATGTTCATGGACAGTCGTGTTTCAAGAGATATTACTGAAAATAATCCGCGACAAACGAGGGAAATAATCCACGAACGTACGATAATCTATTCGACCGAGCCGTTCCGCGTTTCTCGGCCAGAGCGGAAAAAAGTAGGGAAAAATTAACGAGGCGAGACCCTCGTCGCCCGGGCAAACGACGCGCTTGTAATTTCAGAGGAATCCGTCGGAATGTCGATATCAATCGGATTGAAATTGAAAGCGCTGCTAAAACGAAGTCGTACCGAGTGCTAAATATTAAACGTAATAAATACGTTGTATCGTGTCACATTAAACGTACATAAATAATAGAAAATAAGTGGAAGAGAAAAAATTCCACCAAAGCTGTTACATTTTCCGAAATAAATTCATTTGTCACTGTCATCGTTTGGAGTTACTCGTCGAACTTGGACGCGATTCTTTATTTCGATTTGCCAATCAGTCAATTACGAGTGTCAGGAAAATGCAAGGCGGGGCCAAAGTATAACAACGATATAATTTCTTTCTTTGACGATTAGAAACAACGACAACGACGAAATGACAAACATCGCGGTATATTTGTCGCATCGTTTTAACAAAGAATTCAAACGAAATTGGCTGCGGCTAGAGTCAATATTATTCGAGAGAATTTTTCTCTGATTCGTCAACTATTTTTCGCTTCTCTCTCTCTCTCTCTCTCTCTCTCTCCTTTCTCGGAATTTTACTCGCGCGTCGAAATCACGAGATGAAATTACAATACGGCGTAGTACACTGCGAGGATATTGTCGAGCGGCGGAAGAACGCGCGGCGAAAGCGCAGAAGGACGAGTTACCGCGGTTTGTGAATCGGAACGCGTGGACGCAGCTTTTAATCTCGACTTTAATTTCCAGCGACCTGCCCTCCTTCCACCGGGGGGATTATTAATTTCTCTTTGAGCAACTCGGTTTTCATAAACGTCATACGTGAAACCCTGCTAAGTATGAAAATATCGCGCGACAAGTATGACATTTTTCTCGTTCTCTGTGCCTCCCCTCCCCCCTCTGTCTCCTATTTTCTTTCTTTCTTTTTTTAACGCACGCGACTTTTTTTAGTCGCGAAAAAAATTATCAAACGCGCTGCAAGTCCGCGCGCACGCTGAAATTTTAACTGTTGGTTTCTCGACATCTGTTTACTTGTTCATTTATTAAGATGGTTAATTTCAACTGAAATGAAATTCAAAGCCGCGAGAAACAGGTTGAGAACGTTATAGTACAAAATTGTGTACTTTCGGTTCATAGTTGTTACAATTTTCAGCGATTGGGCAAATATATGGGCGCGTGTCATTAGTGGAATTCAATTTTTTCCCCTAAGAAATAGAAAACAGTATAGTTTGAAAAATTGCACAGTTTCGGTTTGAAGAATAACGAGCGTATGTATACGTGTATTTTCATTCATTGACGACGTGTCGATTGTAAAACATTTTTTCGTTCGTTACGAGTTTTGTTTTCACACGAGGTTTCAAACGTACGTACACGGAGCATCCGGTTTTTAACGAGTAGAAATTGAACCTGGATGAGGGAATTTCCGGGAAAAAATGTTTGTCGAAAATGGCAGGTTTAACAAAAAATTGTTACAACGAAATCGAATCTTTCGCGCGTTGAAACTTAATACGCATAATACACGTAATATGTAAAATATTACGAATATCGATCCAGAGCGACGAGGAAGTAATAATATTTCCAATCATTCCAATAATTAATTAAACCGCGCAATTGATGGATAGTCATTCGATATGATCCTTGTTTTTCGACAAAAAATTATATTTTACATTTCGAATTTAATTTTTGTTTCATTTTAAACGGCTCTTCATCGCGTCGTAGTAACAGCATTAAAGCGCAAACAATTATTCGAACGTATATTTATAACGTATCTTTCTGTAACAGTATGCGTGTTGTTTCAAAAGTCGAAGAATTGACGAATAATAAATAAATAAATTGATATTTGAACATATTTTTTATAGTTATATAATGTATAGTAATATATTCCGTACATTGTAATTGCACGCGTAAGATGATTCACGCACGAGCTACGAGAAAAATTGCAGCTCTACCCGTAAATACAGGCGAAAATCAGAAACGCGAGACAAAAAACAACGAAACAAATTTTTGAAAAAAATCGAAGCCTTGCAAACACTTTGATAACAACAACAGCAACAGCAACAACAACAACAACAACAACAACAACGCTGGTATTTTAAAAAAAGAAAAGCGCGTTCCTGCCCCCCTTGTGTCAATATTTTCGCGTATGAATTTTTAGTCGATACATGATGGAAACCGGTGGTAATGAAAAAACTTTGTGCAAACTGCGTGGACGGGTTTCGCCGGAAATTACCGAAATACCCGATGCAACCGGAGTCCACCGCGCCGGTTAATTGAATTCTCCGCTTTAACAACGTTCCCAGTTTACCAGGTACACGGCATATCGAAATCAGCTGACGTTGGCACGCGGCCCCCGCTATACTTAGCCGCCAATAATTATCGAAATTGATTTCCTTGACACGTTAACGAATCGAAGAAAATGGATATTTACTTCGAAGGTTGTTCGCAGGGTTTTAACCACGCGAGGGGAACGTGACTCGTTAAATGTCAGGTGGCTATTCATAGCGGCACCCTTCGTCTTATCTTTCTAGCGAAACCGGAGGGGGACGATCGCGATAACGACGACAACGACGTTCGGCGAGTTCGATCGATCCCGATTGGGACAGCAGCTTGATCGAACACCTGTTTGCGCGAGGCGAATTTAAAAAATGGAAACTCGTTTTCGGTATCCTAATTTCCTGTTTCGTAGGTTGTACCGCCGATTTCGTGATTGAAATGAACGTTATCCTTCTGTCGGAATTTTGATTACGATGGATGTGTATCGAATGTACTTGAACTATGCCACAATTCAGTTACAGTTTATATTATTTGTTTGTAGCAGCCAATTGTCAGAAATGAATTTAAACTATACTTCGATTCGATACGTCGTTTATTTGCAACTTCTACTCGATCGTACTTCCTTTTTCGGTAGAAGCCAATTACCAAAATTGAATCCGGCGTTGAGTCGTCGAATTTAATTTTTAATAAAGGAATTTTTCCCGCTGAAATTTCATTGTCAATTTCAGAGCAACCCAGTTTCGTTATTAATTCCAACTAGCTGATCTAACCGTTGTCGAAGTGTCCTAACCTGACCTCACGCAGCTCTCGGAAGAGCGAGAGAAAAAAGTTCGCTTCGCGCCTGCCAACCTAACCTAGCTAATTATTTTGAACGCCCGTCCAAGAACTCGCGTAACTGAAACCTAACCTAGAAGGCGCAACTTGCGAACGACTTTGTTCACGCCTGTCTTCGAACATCTCGAGATTATAATCCCACGATTAAATGGCCCATAAATTACAATGATTTTCCAAGATTGTACTAAAAGAGTAAAAAAAAAAATAGAGAGAGAAGAAGGTGAAAAAGAGACGTTGAACGGATGATGTACATCGACGAGTAATATTAATGGCGAAAGTTGGCGCGAAGAATTTGCCTGACGATAAATACTTTTACGACCTTTTACCACCGTCCCGATCACCTCTCTCTCTCTCTCTCTCTCTCTCTCTCTCTCTCTCTCTGTCTGTCTTTCATTGCCCGTTTGGAACGTGGCTTTTCCAAAGAAAAATTCCAAGGAGCCAGAGTGGAAAACTTTCGGAAGAATCTCACTCGTGTTTGCGCTTAATACGAGCGAATTTTTAATTGGAGAACTTTCCTCGAGGGAAATTCGACTTGGCACAAAATCGTCCGAGTGGTGGAGAGAGAGAGAGAAAAAAGGAAACGAAAGAGAGACAGACACGTTCCAGGTGTTGGAGAAGTCGCCCTTCGGAGCGATAATGTTTCCGTACGGATTGATACCAACGAGGTCGATCGGTAATTTTCACCGCGACGAGAATGGAAAACGATTTGAACCTCGGCTTTCGAGGCTTTTAACGGGTTCCGGAAGAAGCCCTTGTCTTATTTTATTCACCGCGAACGGGATGAAGGGTTTATTTATAATGCAAGGGCAGGGGGATGTGAAATGTATTATTCAACGGTAATGGTAAAAGAACTGCCAATTCTGGAAGATTTATTATCGCGATTAGATTATCCCGGGGTGAGAGTAAAGTTCTCGGATGGGATCAATATTTCCGAACGTGTCTTCGATTTTATGTACATTTCGATCTGATGAATCTAAACGTTTAACGTAAAAATTAATTAAAATTGACGATCAGTAGCATAGAAATATTGGCCACTTATCGAGCACTGTCGTTTCATACAGATGATCTTCTAATCGAGTACAGGGAGCAACTCAAACAATTTTTCCAGAGTTTCACAGACACTGTAATCCACGAGATATGAACGACACACTTGACGTACCTTCGTTTGACACTCTCACGAAAATGTTAAAATTGGCAATTGTCACGCGGAAACTAAATACTCGGTTCCTCGAAAGCTGACAAGATTAAGGGATTAATGGAACAGCTGGACTCTCCCTCTCTCTCGGCCCGTGGCTCGCGCAACAAAGCTAATGAAAATCCACCGAAACGGCGGAACGGTGTCCAATACCCACTCCGCCTGAATTCCACGGACAAAAGACGCGTATCAAGTGAGCAGCGATTAGGTTCAGACGGATCAGAAACCGAACAACGGGGAGATACGAATCTCGCGAAGCAGTAAAAGCGCTGAAAGCTTGCCTGGCCGAGACAAACAGCCGGTTCGAAACAGTTGGAGTCGCAACTGTTCGCCCATTTGCCAAGCTACTTGCCCAATCTTCCGCTCGAATCGCCACTTTTCAACGAGACGAGACGACATCGTTCGTGCCAATATCCGACCTCTGGCTGTCTTTTCGAAACGAACAAAGACTTGTAGCTGCTGTTGGTCTCGGTCTCTCTCGTCGATCGAGGAGAATGCACGTCCGTCTGTCGAGAGATGCAAGCAACAAGCATACGAAAGTCGCTTTTAACGATTCAACGATTGTCTAAGCAGCATCAACCAGCAACAAAAATCTACTTCGTTCGAACGGTTGGAGTCTAATTTTCGAATAAATAAAGTCCGCACACTTTGAAAAGATATGTTCTCTGCTCTTTGAAACGATAGACTCAACGAGGGAATCGGCAAATGAACGCTAGAGCGGAATGAAAAGAGGGGGGGGGACCTTCTCTCTCTCTTTCCCCTTGAATTTCCAGCTGATAGCGTTCTTTTTTTCTAGAACCGTGCCTCGGGAGTTAATTACCCGCTTGCTCGACTCTGATTTCTTTCTTCGTCGATGATCTCTCACGCGAGTTCTCGTTCGATTTACTAATTGCCCCTCGTTAATGATAAAACGGATATTTCCGACTGCCCGACTGGTCCATTAAATATTTGATTTACACGAGGTTGAAATGTTTTGAAAAGGAAAAAACTCTTTGAGGAGGCGAGCGAAACGGAGAATTTAATTTCGCGCTAAAATGCCTGTAAGCGCACGATCCGCCTCGCTCCGGTCCGTGTATTTAGTCGCAGTGAAAAGAGCGCTCAATACGGTTTCGTGCCACGCGGATTTGCAGCACCTTGTGTGAAATAATTCGCGAATTTAAAAAAAAAAAAAAAGAGTCCTTCGGATCGATCGTGCACGCACGCAAAATGGTTGAAATCCTTTTCGTGTACGAGCACTTCCAACGTCCGCTATAGACGTCGAGAGATTCGCGAACACGGCGAGCTTGATCTTGGCGAAATTTCGCCAAAATTTTCCCTTGGCCTAAATTGCCAGCAATTGCCGGTCGGAAGGATGATTATCGTATCGTAACTTAGAACCAAGCGTCGTTCAGTCGGCCGTGCTTCTTGCCGCGCTTCGTGCAACGATAATAGGATCGTAAACACCGATAACAGAGCCTGGAAGTCACCTAGACCAGTTTTATGGTTAACGAGCTTTTGAAACAGTCGCTCGCGAGGCAACCAGCCATCCCAGTTTTCCCTCGATTTTCTTCGACGACGTTCTCCTCGTTCCGTCTCAAACTCGTTTCCGCGCGATTCCGTTTAAATCGAGAGTCGTAAATCCCGCTGTGTACAGGATCAATCCGCGCTGGTAGATGAACGTCGCGAAATCTCGGCGCTCGAGCGTTATAAATTTGAATTCTTGGCCTTTCGAGCGTCAAGACGGTTTATCGAATCACGAGGCTGCTCGAGAGTTCGTTGGGTTTGCACTTTCTCAGTTTGACCAGCCTGGTTTCGCATCAGTCTCGCTCGCTCGGGTCAAGTGCAGTTTTAGCAAATTTCTATTTAATCTGATGTAAAGTTGCATCTGAATGTAACGCGGTTCCGCAGGCTCTCCTCTGGCCTCGTTTGTTTTCAACCCCAATTTGCAATTAAGTTGAAAAATCACGTCGTCGTCACGTTAGAACAGTTGCGTTATCACGTTATAGTTTATAACTATATGCGTATGATTGTTGCGAGAAACGCAATATATAAACGTTTATATATAATATAATTTATTATGGCATTGCAATGTAACTGCATACAGTTACATTATTATTCTGTTCCACATTTATATTTATACTTCGACTTTCTACAACATAATTTGAACGAATCTACATTCTTATTTGTATTGCCTCTTTGTGACAAATTACCTCGCGACATCAAATAATTTCAGTTTTCCCAAACTGAAACGTTAATTGTGCAATTTAAAATTTACGCGTCCATAAATCTATATTCTCATTTACATCGTTAATTCTTTGTAATAAATCAATTGATGTCAAGTTGGTAATTTGTTTTCCCAAACTGGAAAGGTATCGATCGTGTAATTTGAAACTCACATATCCATAAATTTACGTTTTTACGCCGTCTTTTCATAATAAATTAATTGATCTTATTACCAATATTGGTGACGATATATTTATATTATCAATTTTATAATTTGCTTCCTCAAACTGGAAACGCTGAATCGTTTATTTGCGCAACGAAATCGAGAAATTGAGGGGAAAAAAGTGAAGTCGATTGGAGAGGTTGGTAATTTCGCAGTAATCAAGAGCGCCCCTAGCGGCGTATCCGCGAAGCTCTGCTCTCAATAGCCCCCGTTATAATCTCCGATTTATCTTCGATTCAACGCCAGACCGCAAAGAAATCCATTTCACACGACCACAGCTTAGCTTCTTTTGTTCAACGTTGATCTGATAAGCCTAAGTCGACCGAAAGTTACGTTAAACTGCTCTTAATCCCCGGGGAACACCCCAAAGTCCACTGTTCCAATCGTCAGGCGATCTTTCCGCTCTTGGAAAATCCTCTGTTTGAAAATCCATCGGCGATCGAACGAATTTGGTACAACGTGAGTAGTCGATGTACAGGGTGGGCCATTTAATTTTGATCAAATTGACCAACAGGGGTCAAATTTTTTCAATGAAACAGCAAAGGATTACGCGCATCTTCGAGTAATAACGACGTCACTGTATACGATGCAATTACTAATTCAACTTCACTTTGTCCTTACTTATTTTTCCATCAAAATTTTCCAATTTAAAATTAAATTAACATTGTGTCGTAGGATTGAAAGAAAAGGAAACGCAAGGACAAGTTACTGCGTGAAATTTAAAGAAAGAAGTTTCTTTCGAAATATAAACATTTGTATTTTGCTGTAAAATTATGGCTCACCCGGTAGGTGGTCGATGGTTCTATGGACCCAGAGTCGCGGATAACTCGGATTTCATTGGCCAAAATGCCGAAAAGGCTTGAGAATGTAGGTCGCTGAACAACGGAATATTCATCCAACCAGAGTCGAAACAGTTAGCGATCTCGAAATGGTCAGATACCTGCGTTTAACAGGCAACGGAAATTTGTTCGGTTAACGTTCGATCGTCAAGATAAATGTCCCCCTTTCCACGTGTTTCGTTTTATTGCGCCCTGGGACAGAGTTCGTTCCAAATCCAAATTCCACTCATGCGTCATTGTTTGGTCAATTTTTTCCCCAAATATTCGAAAATCTTTTGACTCTTGTTCGAACGATGCGTTTGGCTCTTGTTCGACAGGCATTTGTCATTGGAAATTCAATCCTACTACTTTCTTTCAGTTGTACCAACCCGTTATACATTTCAGACTTTTGATAAATACCTTCTGTTCCAAATGAAATAATTTTTCTCGGCGTATGTGATATTTCTCGTTTCAATTTTATACTTGAAACTTCCCTTTCGCTTACCAAAATTAATTAATTTTGATTTTACAATTACCTTGCAATTCCTCACGGAGTTTTTTTATACTCCTTTTTTCAAACCTTGCCAAACTACATCAACTTGGATACAATTTACTCGATCAGCACTGAAAGGCATTTCGTACATTCGTAGGAAATTTGAAGCTCCAAAAAATATGTACTTGTACACTTAATAGACAAAATATACAAAATATAGTCGCTGCGAGATGATCGAATTTCTTTCAGCTCTGCAATTCGCTCATTTCAGTCCTCTTACTGCACGCTTATAACCAAAATCATCCATCGCTTCTCTGGTTAGAACCATGATTGACCTCGTCGCGAGCCAAGAGAGCTTTCACCTCTGCTCATCGTGTTCGTTTTTTTTTTTTTCACTGGTCCATTTCCACGGGCTATCATGTTTCACTATTCGAAACAGCCCGAGTCCCTCGCGCCGTCGAGCTCTCGCGTACTCTGCGTCGGCCTGTGTCAATACGATCAACCTTTTAACCCCCACCGGCTGCTCTGCATTTGCAGAACGTTCAACCGTGAACGAGTGCTCGCGACCAGTTTGTTTAATCTTATTTCGCAGTCCTGTGACTCTTTGTACTCGGAGCTTGTTACCGAGCCGTGAACAGAGGCAACGAAAAGAGGATTCTTTGACGAGAAGCCAGAACCCTTTGAATCTCGATACACGTAGTTTGGATTTGAAGGAGCTGGAGAGCTCCTTTAATCTACGTAAGAACCTTTAATCGTGATTAAATCAATCGAAGAGTAGATTCACTTTGATTAGAGGTGATCAGTTTGACAGGATTACTTTGGCTGCTCGACGTAGTTCTCAGAAGAGTGGATGGCTGTTGGGGTAACTAATTTTGGTGGTTCGAGGAATTTTCTTTCGCGTGATTGTAAAAGTCAATGACAACGAATGTTTTATGAACTGATTAATTTGGATCATGCTCTGTCAGAGTAATTAGACTATTTTTGTATATTACTGTTACTATATAGAACTATATAGTATGACATTGATACCAACTGCTAACTTGTAGATTTTTTATTACTCTTTGTAACTTTTAAGATTAATTGTTACTACTGACAAATAGTGTAGCAATTATATATCGCTGCTATATATTATAATACCAACGTTGCTAGTATACATCAGTATTATCTGCTAAGGTGCTACTACTATCATATACTAGTACTATTTTATTGGACTAGTATATAATACTATAAAGTATTACTGGTATTGCTATATACTGTAGCTGCTGTATAGTACCAGTGCTAATAGTATATATTATACATTACTAACTGTTAGGATATTATTGCTAACATTACTACAAATATTGTTCTGTTATTATATATATGTGGTATTACTAGTACTAATACTTACTGCTAAAATATCACTACCATTACATAGTAATACTACTAGACAAATATTGTATCATTACTGTGTATGTATGGTAGTACTATTATATGGTATTAGTATCTTAGTGATTAATTACTCTAATACAACAGACAGTCAATAGTTGGTACGTCTCTGTACCACAAACTTCATCCAATACTTCATCCAATCTTACACCAGTCGTTGTTCTGCAAACAATTTACGATCATCGGTCCATCGTTGCCTCTGAGATTCTAGAATCACTAGAACTAAGTCGTACGATCCATCGAGCCCCAGTCAATTGAGCCTGTCGAGTCCAAGTCGGGGCCAACGAAACCCGTGATTTTCCAAGTCAACGATTGGCCATCAACTCGCATAAACTTCCCGCCAGGAGCGTGTCGCCTTAGATCTCGAAATTTTCTACGACGTTTGCCCGCGAACCGAATCAAATCGATAACTTTCGCCTCTTTCTTTCTTTCTTCCTTCCTTCCTTTCTTTTTCTCTTTTTTTACTCGATTAAACGCAGCGAGACGGGATCGACGATTTGTGCGCGAACGCTCGTGACGACAGATTTACTTTCGAGAGACGACGAACGAAAAACGGAGTGCACCGATGGGATTTCTACGCGGGTTATAATCGGTCGGTGATTTCAATTAAAAAACGCTTCGGGTCTCCGGGGATCAAACCTGAGGGATTAATCGTAATTGCTTCAGCTATCTACTCGATCGCATCTACTAGATCGTTCGAATAATTTCTAGATATTTAATTCCACGCGGTGATGGTGCGGATCTCGCGTCGACTTTTCGATTCTGTGTTTCACGAGAATTTGCGAGCAGGAACTTGAACTCTTAGAAGAGATCTTTCGAGACGTGAACGTAAAAAAATTCCTGACCTTATGAATTGCTCTGTCACGAGCAATTGTACGAATTTAATTAATCAATTGTTCATTTCGTAGTTTCAGCGTTAGATAAAAATTTATCGTTTTTCTACTATGCTTAGTGCTTTCTTGTAATACTATTAGTAATATGAATGCTACGAAATTAAACAGAATAATAATAAACTCAATTAAATATATAAAATACAATGTGGTTCGATGTATTTCTAATATCATTATTAAAAACTATCTAACATAGTTGTAGCATTACTTGACATTCTATATCATTCTAATGTTCTATTATATATTTTATGCTATTCTACATACTACACACTATATATTATATAGCATTATACTACTACGTTACTGCTTATTGCCAGTATTTGTCTACTGAAATAGTACTAGTACGTACGAATAATAAAATAATATTATTTATCGAAAACCGTAATTTATCTAATTAATTATTTTAATTATCATAAATGTACAATTTCCACCTAAACCTTTCTGAAAAGTTTTATCGTATTTGAGTAAAGGCTTCTCACACGCGCACACGCATACGTCGAGCAGTGTGTCTTTATAAAACTACCAGACTTCTCCCCAGGCTATTTTCACAGTATGTTTATACTATATTTCATAATCCGCGTTTTACATACGTACGTACGCGTTGCCAAGAGTTATTGCCCCGTGGCATTGTATTCTTAACTACTTTCCGAGTTATATCGCAAACAAAATGATAAACGACGCGCTGTTTTAAAATTTAAATGGCCGCTTCATAGACGCGTCAAGGAACTCGGCTCGGATATCTCAATCTGGAGTAGTTTCGCTGTGTATCGTGTGCCCGGGGAAATTAAATTAAAAACACGGGAATTTTCCCTCTATTAAACGTGTCCTATGAATCATCTCGCGTGAATCTCTCGCGTTTCTCGCTTGCTTACAGCGAAACTTTGTGTTCGTGTTTGTTCGCGTCGAAGTGGGAATTCCGATTCAACGCGTTGATCTTTGTTATTTATCGCGGACAGAATTATTATTGGATTGATATATAGCGAAGAGTATGAAGGAGATGAAAGATGATAAGGAGGATACATTGGAAAGTATTTGAAGGAAGTGAGTGGGAGAAGAAAGTTGGTTGATGCGTTTATAGGTGGGGCTGATGGCAGCCGACTTCTTACCCCAAACACGCTTGTTGTGTTGTAACTCTACCCGCTAAGGCTACCGATCACCCATCCTAGCGGGGTTCCGCACACTGCTTTACTTAACGTCGGAGATTGGCAGGACCTGACGCTAGGCGCGCAGTCACTTGCGACTTGTGCTAGTCAGTGTTCGAAACTCGTAGTTGAGGAATCCTAGGCCGTTACAAGTAAACTCTACCAACGACGATAATTTAAAGCGATTCGAATTCTTAAAAAAAAAAGATGACACAACGATCTACTTGGTCAAACGGTCAACCCGTTTTAAAGCTCGAAGCTTCTGCTTCCACAGTCGTGAGTTCTTTTTTTCGAAGATAATTTCATGTCACGTAGCGAGTAGTCTAAAGTTGTAAAAGTTCAACGTCGACAAATTTATTTAATCTAACGATCTAATATTTTCTAATATTTCAATCTCAAGATACAAATGAATAAAAAATGTAACAATACAAATAAATGAAATTTCCGTGCTGCTTGGCGATGGGAAATGAATCGAATTTGAAAATCTGCTTACCAGCTCGGCCGAGAAACGATTATATAAAGAAAGATATAATCCTTTTCAGAGTCGGATCGTGGGAATCGCACGAAAGAGCTTTACAAACCTCTCGAAAATTCAGACTCGAATCGCGGCCGACAGACGGAATCGTTCAGATTGATCCTGCGAGAATTCCGGATCGATGGGTTCCCGACGAATCCCCGCCAGGCCCCTCCACCCTCGCGCGCGCTTGTATTTATCCGCACGAGAGCCCGGAACACTCATCTTCCATTCATAGGCAACCACCTTTTTCCATGGCCTATTCAACTCTTGCAACCACACTCGCGAGCGTAACGCGATCAGTATCGAGAAACGGCATAGCGAAACGGCGAACGAATCCTCGATTAACTGGCAACAGATTTCACCAGAATCGCGCACCCACCATTGACTGCGCCATTGTTGACAGAACGTACACGGAGCGCGACGATGGCGAGAATGCGAGTCGCGAGTTGTTCCGCGGAGTATGAAAAAACAAGCTGAAAACGTGGAAAACGAGAGTTTCTTTCTTGATTTCATTTTTCTTTCTTTTCTTTTTTTTGCCAAAATTACCGAACGATAGACATTGGATATCTGGAAATGTCTTTCAAGTTCTAGCAGTAATTCTCTATTTGATATAGCGTCAATTGGAAGCTCGGGAGAAATTCGAATTTGACCGTTTTTTTCGCCCGAGAATCTTCCAATATTGCTCTCGAAATTTTCTCCAAATTCCAACTACTTCAGTTTAGTATAGTTGGCCTAGTATTAATTGGAACCCATGCTCTGTTCTCGAGAGAATCGAATTTGACCATTTTTCCTCGAAATATTGCTCTCGAAATTTTCTTCAAATTCTAGCAATCTCAATTTAGCGTAACACCAATGGAAAGCTATGCTTCGTTCTCGGGAGAGAATCGAATTTGGCCATTTTTTTTCCTCCTAGAATCTCCGCATGTTGCTCTCGAAATTTGTTCGAAATTCCAACAATTTCAGTTTAGTAGTATAGTTGGTCGAGTATCAATTGAAAGCTACGCTTTTCTCGGAAAAATCGAATTTGACCATTCTTCTTCACCCTGGAATCTTCGAAGTTTCCTCCAAACCTCAACAACCTCAATCTGCTATGATTATTATAGCAACCAATTGAAACGCGTCTGGATTCTAAATTTGAAGATTTCCCCGAACGTTGCCCCTAAATTCAAAGAAAACGAATCCCGCGAAACCCGAATCCCTACCGATCCCAGTTTGGAGCGTCACAATTTTACCTACCTCCCCCCAATTTCTGGCAGTTTCAGTTTGGAATGTTCTGACATCTCGGTCTCAAATTTCGGCAATCCCGATTTAGAGCGGCAATCGAGGGATCAACCTCATTACGCCGAGTAATTTCGTATTCGTTCGCCGGAAAGAAGATCCTCCTTTAAATATCAACGTACAAATAACTCTGACATTTCCTTTCTCGTCCAGTTACTGAACCAACGACCTGAAAAGACGAAACCGCAAAGGTAGACGTTCTCGGTGACCCAAGAATTCTCGTCGCTTAGTTCATCTTACGATCAACTATGATCGATATGAAACGAACGTTATACAAATGCTATTAACTTTTTATCGTAATTTATTTTTATTATTGACTGTGAAAATTCTCCGTTTTTTCATCAGAAAATTGCACGTGACATTTGTTTAGCGAAAACATGGATTGCAGATTAAGTAAATAATTAAAATATAATAAAATATAATATTATAAAATAATGAAGTTAATTAAATAATACGGTGTATTTGAGACGAAGCACGATAAGTTGAACGCCTATAGTCGCCAACAGTAGCCAAGAGGTTAAAGTGGCGAACGACCCAGCGATGATCTTTCTTCTGAAATTCGACGCATACGCCGCTCCAGAAGTGGAACGTTTTAATCTCGAAACGCTCGGAACTCTCGATAGATTCGCCTCTCTCTCTCTCTCTCGCCCTCGATTCGCAATGCTCAATGGTACATCGATACCGCGACCGCACGAGCGAACTTTTTGGCAAACTGGCTGGCAAGCCGGTTGTCAACCGCGTCACCTCGCCACGATACGTCGTGACGGCACGTCGATATTCTTCCCTGACGGCCGCCGGGTGTCGTTCCGGTCGGGCGAGCCTCGAGCGATTAGGAAAAGGGGCCTCGGTCAGCACCTCGGCCCCCTCGGGGCTAACGCTCACTCGATTATTCCCCGCCGCTGTCGCCGCCGCCGCCGCCGCCGCTACCGCTGGCGTTGTTAAACGTTAAACTGACTGGTGAACGACAGACCGTTCGCGGTGGAAAATATGTTTAACCCTGTTTTCCGATAGCCTGGTCTTGCGTCTGGCGCAAGGCGGGATACCGAGCCAGCTCGGAAATCTAATCGCTGACTACGTGGCGGGCGAAGAGGAGACGAGAGAGAGAGAGAGGAGAGAGATTGTTGAAATCTGACGGAGAAAACCGGATGACTGGGCGGTGTGAAAGGTCAGTGTAGCGTTGGGCATAAAAATAAGCGCGGCCTTGCTGCTGATCGATGCCATACCAGTATTGACCAATGGCCCGAATCGATTTCTGGCTAAACCCCTTCTTATGGTACCCGCCGGCTTTATGCTGCTTGCGCTTCTTCGATCTGGTAACTTCTGGTAGCATCCAGAATCTAGGCCATTTCCAGACACGCGGCTGAAAAGTTCGATTTCGCTCCTCGCGCAGTTGAAGGGAAAAAAGAAATTTAATTTTAATTCGACGTCACCTCGTAATGTCGAGGGACGACGCGGAATCATCGCGTCCCGTTCAAACGACAGAAATTATCGCGCGAGGCACGTTCGCATGCTTACTCTTAGTTTTTAGAACAGGCGGAGAAATTTAAAATTGCCTTGCTACCTTGTTTATGATAATTTCAAAGTTTCTCTTTCGTTTGTCTTTCATTTAAAACGAACGTTCAAGAAACCCTCGTCAATCGTCTGGGATTGTCTCGTCGTTTGAACGAGTAACGAGGGGAGGAAAAAATCGCGCGAAAAGTTCCAAGAGGCCGCGTTGGAAATTTCAGTCTTACGTTCGAGACTGTGACAGAAACTTTTTAACGTTCTTAGGTACGTTCGAACTTTGACAGTTTTCCCAGAACGAAGGTACCTTTGTTCTTCCATCCGTTAAACGATGTAAAAATATCTCGAAAGGGACAAACTCGGGGCTGTCACTCCTCCGAACGAGACAGATTGGACTGTTGTAGCATTCTTTCTTTTTTTTTTTTTGCACAAAGCTATAATGGTTTATCGGCGATTTTTCGCTGTCAATGGTTCAGTCGTGACCAAAGAACCCCAATAACGCTGTACGACTCCGACAACAGTACACACGAGCTCGATAATCGCAGAGACTTGATAAAAAGTATTTCGAGAACGAGACAGTCGCGTTAGATTATCGACCGGTGTTGGGAAAAGGAGAGGAAAAAATTTCATTCGAAATAGCCGCGTTCTCGGCGAAGAAATGAAACATTTATCGACTTCGTGGAGACCCCGCTCGCGATTGCTCGTATTTTTAACTTGAGGCTCGTTGCGAGACATCGATCCAGGACTGACCAATTTGCCATTTTTGTTGGAGCGAAAATTTAATTAAAGAGGATCGGAGGATTTTGTAAGTTTTAGAAATTCTATCGACGAACACACGAGTTGGCGCGGCAGTTTCCGAAATTCTGGTTCCGAAATTAGCTGGCTGATAGATTTAAATGGCTCGTTATAACAATTAATCATTTCAGTGTGTAGATTCTGCGCATGTAATTGTAATAATTAATTGTTTAACTCTACCGTGTGATTAATATTATATAAAGTGATACAAATTGCTCGTACTGCTAATATTATGCAAAATAATAACTTATTAAACAGTAAATCCCCCCGTGAGGAAGTAACGTATTTAATAAACATTTAATATATCGGTATTAGTGCTGTTATAACGTACTATCAATCCTAGAACAATTTACTCGAATACCGAGGTTGCCAACTATCAAGCCACTAGAATTCATATAGCAACTTATCTAACCTCTCCAAAGTTGAGGTTAAACCGGTCGAATATTTTCAGCAGAAGTCGAGGGGGGCTCCTTTCTCCCGCAGAACCGGGATCCTGCTCTTCGAGCAGCATCCCGGAATCCGGAAGCTGAACGATAATCCAGGCACGTTCCCTTTTTAATTAATTCGCATCGCCAGAGTCCAGGTATTTGATAATGAAAGCCAGCGGGTCTGCTTGATTGGCGCAAAACGAGCCGCGCATCTCGACCATGTGATCGCGCCAGCAAATCCTGCTTAAGCTGGATACAATGCTGCCGCTAATATCGTTTCGTTATCGGCTGCAAGTGACGTAGACCCGACGATATATCCGGATTTCTAGCTGCGATTCAGCCAATATGCACCCGGTGTTCCTCCGCTCTTGTAACCTCTCGTATCTCGCAATCAACCTATTTCCCTCTTCCTACTTCTCCTCTCCATTTTTGATGTCATCGGACTTCGACGCGAAGACGTTATTGGAAACTGGGTCTGATCTCCAGTGAGTTCACCTCGCAACAGTTGATGAATATTTATCGTTCACTCTCTGTCCCAGCGAGAGATTCCTGTTCCTACCTTGTGTTTTTGTGCAAATGTTTGAATTAGATATTGCGTGTTTTTAGGTTAGGTTTTTCTAGGTTTCCAGAGTCTTCTTTGTCTCGTTGATCTCGTAAATTTTTGGGATTTATCATTCGAGTAGAAAATTTGAAGAAGAAGAATTCAAGAGTACGTGCGTTTCAAGAATATCTACTCGTGATTGAAAGTGTCAGGTGGGATAATTTTATAAATGGCGGCCCGCTATTGTAGCGCCAGCGTGCGGTGGCGTGGATAACTAAAGGGACAAAAGACTCATTTGTCAGAGATTTATAGTTCCAAAAATGTACAAACGTACAAAAATATACGATAAATTATAATGTAATGCAAATAATTACTATTTAAGAGTATTTCAATTTACGAAAGAAACTTCATACTGTATTTCTTCCGTTCAAATGCATGGATTAGATTGGTGTAACGATATCTCGATATGACGTGCGAGTCAGAATGCAAGAACAAAATATTCGCGTACAAATCACGTGCGGTATCAGCTATTGGTTGACAAATGTTAACTGTCGATGTCACCAACGAATTTATGCGGTTGCGTACAACCCGCGTTGTTCGTATACTGAAATCGTAAATTCGATCACGTTATATTGCAAAACTACACGGAGACTGTAATAAAAATTCAGAGTAAGAACGAAACAGTGATGTCGATCAAATTTCGTCAAAAAAATTACTTTCGAACATATTTACAGTGAAAGTTCATTCGTTTAACTGAGAGTTGACGTTCAAGTAAGTTGCTGCCAACAAGAGTAAATACGAACGTAACGTGTAACAAATTCCAATATAAGCAATATCGTATGAAATATAAATATAAATGTTCGAATGCGAATGAAGTTAATTCGAGTTAATTCGCAACAAAATCCTTTCATTCCTTGAAAATGATATTAACGGATATTATTATAATTCAGCTATTGTAGAATGTAATACAATATCCCAATCAAAAAATTTGACTCACAGCTTTTGTAAGACACAGCAAACTTCTTTCTAATCTCCCACAAATTGTCAGTAAAACCACCGAGTAGCTTTGCAGAACCGGCGAGTGTTTCACGGCAACATTCGGGAGGGATTTCCCAAAAAGCTAGTCTCTGCCTTTACTTTTACGACGCTCTTCCTGCTCGTCCCTCTTAAAGTTACGACGCAACGATAACTTACATGAGTCACCGTTAATGGACGCGGGAGAGAACCAATCGTGTTTCTCCGGACGCGTTGCTCGGTCTTTGTCGATCGCCGATAAATTTCACGGGGGCACCGAGTCAGTCGTTGCCTTGCGTTGCCTTGCGTTGCCTTTTCACCTCCCCCATTTTCGGTTTTTTTTTTCAGTTCTCGTCGAATGGATCGTCCAAGATCCTGAGGGACGCTTCGCTTCCTCCTACGGTTTCATTCCGATACGCTTCCGGTACGCTTTTAATTGGAGGACAGTTTTTAAAATCGGCAGAGCGGAAACTTCCTCCAGCGAGTTCCGACTTTCGTGAAAAGGAAAAAATCGAAGCGAAGCCAACCACTCGAAGAAACCACTTTCGACGGTGTGTTTTCGGTCGCGACGTTTCTCCTCGTTTCAGTCGGTGTTTCTCTTTGATTGATTTATTTATTATTGGTTTCACGCAGACTCAATTAGCGTCGCAACTTGATCTCCGCCGTGTCTAGTCTTTAATTTTATTAAACCAAAGCACGTTACTTCTGCCCGACATAAAGAAGTGAAAATTAGAAAAGAAATTAAAATACAACGTCGTCAGCCTAACCTAAACCTGTAAAATAAAAGTCTTAAAATATAATAAAATTATATATAAAATATAAAAAAAAAACGTTTCTAGTGGGAGCCGGAGGTTGTAAATCGTATTAAAATTCATTTCTTCGCACACCTGATCGAGTTGTTAAACACACTACGAACGAGGAGCTTAATTAGCAACCAAAGTTTCGTGTTACGATCTTAAGTAACGTTCGAGATTAAGCTGGCTCAGTTTAGAAACGACGTTAACGTGACTTTCTTAATCTTGCACCGTGCTGTAGATGTTCTGTGGTCGTTGGAATTGTTGGCAATTCCCTCGAGGATATTCTCTCGAATAACTCGAAGACGTTCGAGTCTGTTGGTAACCCGTGGCGCCCTCCGAGCATTCCTAGGGGAATTTTTGGGTCAGTGTATATTTCCAGTGTTTATAGTTCCGCTGTCGGTGCTGTGGTCCAGGGAATTTGCAATTTTACGACAATCATGCGGTGCCATGTCGGGAGAATCATATTTTATGAATAAGTGGCCTCGCATCGATGCAGGTTGGTCCTGCGCAAAAGTCTTCGATTGAGTCAAATCCTTTCCGTCTGTCGTTACATTGTGCTTTATACACGTAATAATAATTAGATTCATTTGCCTTGAGTAAAAGTAGAAAAAAGTTAATTTTATTTTTAGTTTACGTCTGTCTGTAATTTCTGTCAAAGAATCTTGACTGGAAATTGCAAATGAATCGAACTTTTGAAACCTGCGACAGCATCTACGTTTTGTCATCTCGTTAAATTTTTCTCGACAGATAAAACACCTCGCCAAATTTATACTTGTGATCGTAAAACTGTCGATTCGCTTGGCAAAATAGTTGGTGAAGTCCGGAAGGTTGCAGTCATTTGAGGCGCCCCTAACTCTAATCGTACGTATCCCTCTCGATCAAATGGCCTAATCTGTCTCAAATTTCGCGCAGCACGCTCCTCGACGGGAGGCATGAATATCTATCCCGGGGGAATCCCGATCCCGGGGAGCAACGAAATCGTCCTTCACGGTGTATTTTTACGCACCAAGGACGTGGAAGATCCGATTCTATTTCGCGTGATCGTTATTTATTCCGCTTAGCCCTAACCTCCGTCATCGCGCCTTACACGCCCACCACTCAGGCCTGTTCCGTCCGTTGTCTCGCTGGTTTTCTCCCCACTTTCAATCTTGCCGCTGGTTTTATTCGCCGACGATAGTCAGGCGCGTTCGAAATGAACGCGAACGCTCGGAGATTTAAGCACGCCAAAGTGAGAACAGACTCTCCCGTGAAAGGGACGTTCCACGCAACAGAGCCCAATGGCGTGAAATTCCGTGGAGTGGAGCAATCGGTGAAGTTGAATTTCATTGGTTCACGCGGGCAGTTACCTGTTGAAATATTTGAGAATTCTCAAAATGTGCGGTTAGATCGTGCAAAGGTGGATTTACGTAGTTGGGTCGCGTTGAGATATTTAAGAATTCTAACAACATGTAGCTGAAATTTTGCTGCTGTATTCTTTAGAAGATTTAACCTAACTATATTATAACGATATTTAGAAGAAATTGCGGTGCACAACTGAAAACTGAAAATATTCGGTGTTTTGGAAAGTTATCGTCTCAATGAGTTTATCATTGCTGTGATGGAAAAGGAGATTTTACTTGCATGCCACTTGCAAGTGTTTGAAGATGCACTCACTTATTCTACTTGGAAATGTCTAACCACATAGGGGTTTATTTTACTCAATGTGTCGGAACATGCACTCACTTGTTCTATTTAGGAATGTCTAACCACGTAGCAGTTTATTCTACTCAAAGGGACTTATTATACTTTAAACGTCTGACCACGTGCAAACATTCTACTTGCGCGTGTCTGATTATATGTTTCTTTATGCTACTTGCGAATTTCTTGCTCAATTTCATTAGACAATTGTCTCTCTTACTTAATAGCCTAACTACATTAGATCGTTCCATACTTATCTATTGTTGGAAAAAACTCAACATAATTATTACGATGGATCTGTTTCTACATATCTGGATTGATCTGCATTATATTGCATCCACTGTGCATGTACATTTGCATCTCTATTATATGTCATCTAGTGTCCTGTTTATTTATATTAGCTCGAATCCTTATCTTGACTAGAATCTAACTTTACAAAATCAATATTCATTAGTAGAATGGTTGCTATCTCATTTATCTTTGGACAGGATGGGTATGAAACCTAATTTGTGATCATTTCATTCGTTACCATTCAGTTCACACAGAAAGAATAATCCTTTGCTTTGCTGATCGTTGATCAGAACTATTTCTGTCAGGAGGAAGAAAATAGATGGAAGAAAGAAAGAATGAAAAATGAAAGATAAAGTATGATGTTAAAGTGAAGTCCCGTAATATTGAAAAAATGTTTTTTTTACGTGCGAACCACTGTAATGTTGTGATAACCATTTCTGCATAAAATAAAACGAGGATCAAATTTTCAAAGCTTTTCGGAACTGAACTGAAACGAAAAGCTGACTTAGACCACCTGGGTTGTTCAGGATAAAGAATCTGAAATTCCCATAAATAAATAGTGTATTCCCAATAAATACTTATTAACGTTATAGCTCGCCGAGGCATTTGTTTCTCCTTTCTCTCTCTCTCTCTCTCTCCCCGATTACGTTCTTATTTGCCACAAGCTTCCTTCCGTCCCAGAAGAAATTGCCGGGGCTTTGTCGGTCTCATCCCACTTCCGGCCGGGGAGGTGCGGGGGGAGGGGGGAATGTGAGAAACGTTATTTGCACCGGAATCCTGACACCGCTGTCTTCATTCGTTCAGCCAGGCGCACCGATAACTTTACATCGGCGCGAATCTAACCTACCAGCCGAGTCGATTCACCGGCTAACTACGATCGCTGCGCTTTATTGCAGCCGCCTTACATCTGACCGGGTGAAACATCGATTCTCGTTTCTGCCGGGATCAACCGAGATTCCCTTTATGCCGGTTTTTCGATCGGCTCGCCTTTCACTGTCCTGCCAGCTGTAACTTCGTTCGTCGCGTATCTTCCGCGAAATGCGAATTGCCAAATTTTATGGTATTTACGGAGAAGAATTGACACGGTCAAGAAGAAGAAACATGTAAGAAGATATTGATTTGCAAATTGGATTTTATAAAGATAAAATCGTTTGAGATCGATGAATTCGCAGAGAAGTCTTCGTCTCTCTCTCTCTCTTCTCAGCTCTTCTCTGCTCTTCTCTGCTCCGTGTGTTTAATTATCACCCCGTATGTTTTTACCCGGGCAAATTGCAATTATCCGCTCATTGTTGGGGTTAGGTTGAATTTAAAGTGAGGGATTTTAGGTGTGTTATAATGTGGGACCGACGAGTATTACTAAGAGAGAGAGAATGAGAGGAAGTTTTCGGTTTTAGGAGGCGATGAAGCTTTAGATCAGGTTAGGCGGTTATTTAGACCAACAGCGTGGCAAGTGGTCTCGTTTATTAATAAAGATTCGATGACAGGTAATAATAGTCGTTTTGATAAGATAGAAAGTTGCTTAAAATGGGAACGAGGAGTTGCGACGTTATTCAGACTGTAAGTGATAGTTTTCAAAGGAGTTATTTGGTTAGGTAATTGGAGTTTTTTATTTCAGTTTAGAGGTCAGTCAGTTTAGAAATTAGAACTCCTCTTGTTATTTATATAATATTAAAGTAGCAATTTCGGGAGGCTGTAAATGACACTTTAAGAAATTATTTTATATATTGGAGTTTTTAACTTCCGTTATTGGTTTGGAGGTTAGATTGGTTGGTTCAATTAATCTAGAGTTTTAGTCTAATTCGGAAGTTAAAACTTTTGTTATTAACTCATACTATTAAATATTAACATAGTAACTACAAGAAACGATACTTTAGAATATTATTTGGAATAATACTATTAGAATATTATTATTTTTTCATTATGAATTCAGTTAGTTTGGAGGTTAGGTCAGCTGGTTTAATTAGTCCATAGGTTAGTTTGACTTCTTTAGAAATTGGAACTTGCGTTGTTATTATTTATTGTTAGAATCTTCATTTATTATTAGTATTTGCTATTAAATATTAACATGGTTAACAACTTCTTAAAAACTGATACTTATAATATTATTTGGCGTTGGTTTCGTTTTCATTGTGAGTTCAGTTAGTTTGGAGGTTAGGTATCACTATTTATTGTTAGAATTTTCATTTGTTACTGGTATTTACTATCAAATGTTGGTCAATAGTCAATATTAGTCAAAGTAGCAACTCCAGTTTTTTCAATGGGTCACTAAATCGAAAGACGAATTCGCCTGTATATGTCAACGCGTGGGAAAAAAAGAATTCATCAGTATAATAGCGCGGCAAACAAGGGCGCGCTATCTCGCAGGACAATAAAACAGAGGAGAGATTAAAAAGTTTATGGAAAGCGGGGGCAATAAATCAAACTTTATCTTGGCTGGCAGTTTTCTGTTGTTCAAATTTCCAACTTTCCACGAATTCGTATCGACGAATACCGAAACGCTTAATGGACAACGGGACAATTACATTTGAAAGATACGAGATGAAACGTCGACGATTGGATTTTCAAATTTTTGTGCATCGAGGGGGAATAATTAAGAAAAAAGATCTGTACGATTCGGGCGAAATTAAAATTTCAAAAATTGCCACGAACAAAGAAAGAAAGAAAAAACCATTTCCTTCTTAATTTCTACAAGCGTACGCTTCGTCAAACAGGGGATTCCATTTACCGTGGGACGTGAAAACTTTCCAAAAGCGAGACGATATCGGCGTCCCTCATTCTCCAGATACTGATCCGATGGAATTTTTCCAGCGATGCTGGAACACCCAGTGGCCGGGGGAAATATATAAGGGAACGCGTTTCCCCGTGAAAAATTCAACTTCCATACGTCTCCGATCGTCGATAGGACGTGCTACGGCTTCGTGTTTTTAAGAGAAATTCGGCAGGAAGGGTGGAAACAGGGATGATTTTTCTCCGCGATCCTTAGCCCTTCCCGCGCAGCCCCGTTCGACGAAAACGGGCAACAAGAAATTTTCCACTGGAAATTACGTATTCCAGTCGATGTCTAACCTTCTTCTCCTTGGCTCGTCCCGCCACGCCACACGATCTGGCCACGATCCTCGAGTTTCGATCGCGAGAGGATCGATTCGGCGAGATCGCAATAGCTATACCGATACTTAACTACGATCTTCCATCCCCCAGGCTTCGTACCACACTCGAACTTTAAATGAAATATACATTACGCGATATCGTGGATGTTCGATTGTTCCAGCGTAAGTTGAAATCGAGCAAAGTTGAAGCAAGATTAGACGTTTGATTTACCGTGAAGAGCCTGTACTGTAACCGGTAATTTCAACTTCGTGAAATTGATCTCGTTTTAAAGCGTGAAGCTTCTGCTTTGACAAAAGATAATTTTACATCATGCAACGAGTAAAAGAGTAAGGATACTTTTTCCCTTTTGAGGAAAGTTGTAAAAATTCGAACAATTTGCCGTGCGAAAGTAGTAAAAAATTTCTTCCCTTAGCACTCGATGCACTTTTCTTTTAGAATCTCTTCAATTTTCGTCGTTCGATCCTCGATGAAATGTTCAACATTTGACGAGACACTGAAATAAAAAAAAAAGAAATCACAGAACAGTTTTTAAGAGAAGACTTCGACGCTAGATCCTACTCTTTAAACCGAACGAATGAATTATTAGTCGACAAAACAACACGACGGAAGAACTGATAGTTTCCCGAGAGGAATCTTTCCACCAAAGATTCCCTGCAACGCGCATACATTTTCGCGAGTTGTTAACCGCGGTAGCGGAATGAAAAACGAAATCGACAAGCTGGCCATTGTTTCCCATCGGGGGTGAGCAAAGCTGGGAACCTCCACGGAACTGTTAATTAATTCTCGCCGCGGACCATGCTCGATAAAGTATCTCGTTAGTTGTATGTACGTTCTTCTCGCGGCCTTCTCGGCAGACTGCCCGATATTTTCTTCGCGACGCAGTGTGGGTCGGAGACGCAAGAAACGAAGAGGAGGGAGGGGGATGGAAACGCGCTTGGCGAAATTCGTCGTAAACAAAATGGCCGTGTAACGTGCGGCTTGCTCGTTCGAGAGAAAAAAAAAAAATTCCCCCGGCAAGTTGAAGTATTTATTTAATGAGACGGAACTGGGTTACTCTTCCTCGGCTAGGAATTCGAGATATTTGCATCCGAATTGCGCGAGTTATTACAGCGATGGTTGAGGAGGACAATTGCGGTGAATTAAGGGGGAACAAAGGGTTTACTTTAGGATTGAAAGAATATAATTGAACCCTTTCAGCTGGAGTATTGTGCTCTTGTGCAAAGTACTATGTACTTTCGACTGGATAATTGCATAATTGGTTTAGAATATAATTTAGTCCTTTCGGTGGTAGGTTAGAATATTGGATGGTCTTGTAATTAATATTAATAAAATGATTAGCGCTTAACATATCGGAGGATGAAGAAATTAATTGACATTGGAAAAATATAACTTAACCCTTTCAGTGTTAAATTAAAGTATTGCAGAGATCAGAATCTTATAATCAATGATGGAACGATTAATATTTAGCTCGTTGCAGGGCAAAGAATTCAGTTGGTATTGGAGAAATATATTAAAACAGAGTATTACGCAGATTATCTTGTAATCAGTAATAAAATAATTGGTTTATTTATTCGGAAATTCAGAAAGGTATAGGTACATGTTCGAAGATGAATTCATTCCTAATTTGTCACATTTACTATTTAACTTTCAGACTTGGAAACGAATTTCTATTTTTTAATCATTCGATTCGAAAAGGAGAGAAATTTCGAAAGTCGAGAACAAAGGCACAAACGGCTGAAATTAGCCGCGGAAGCCAATTAAAATTAAAGCAGCCGAGTTCTTAAATAAATAAGAAAAAGGATTTTACAATATACAAAATAAGTAAAAGTAGTCGGGAGATTCGTCTCTCCGCGTGGCAACGTCGTATGAAAATATCTTTGAAAAATACGATCCATTGTTATCAGGATCACTATCCCGAGGCTTCTAAACACTATGTTATATAGAGGGTGGCTGGAAAATACTCAGGCGATTGAACCATTTCTTACCTCCGAAGACTCATATCCGCTTGCAGTTTTACGTTCTCTTCGATTTAACCTCTCCACTTTGCTTTTATACTTGGCGCTCATGTTTACGTCCTTTGTGACTTTTACATCTTACGCTGCAGAGACATCGTTCCTCGCGCAGCGAAAGTAAATTTCGCCGAATATAATGCAGTCAAGCAAAAATTCGTTGATAACTATCATCAAAATTGTTTTACTCGTTACTATCATTTAACTTAATAAAGTTCTCGTTTCTCGTCCGTTTGAATTGAACCATAATAACGCGATGAAACGAATGAAATAAAGTAATAAACAATAATGTACGTAAGTGGCATAAAAAGTGCAAAATAAATGAAGTAAAACAAGCAAATTAAATAAATAACGAATATATAATATTGATACAATTTGCATATAAATAGTCTAAATGGTAGAGAGCATAGTATCACGGTACCCATAATTGCGAAAATTTCTTGATTCGTTGAGACACCATAATTATATAGAAATTATATAAAACGTTACACAAAATATTATACAAAAATTATATAAAATATTGTACAAAATTATAAAGTTAATTTACAAAGTAAATTTTATAATTGGTTTGGATCAGTACGGCAGTCCCTATTTAAGTGTTTATCGATGTAGCAATCCCCGCCATTTCGTGGAATTGGGACTGTCTCAGTCTATCTTACCGACCTGTCTAAGGCCGCGTGAAACGTCCCCCCCCCCCTTCTTCGGTCCCGACTGCGAGTCCCCACTCAAGTGGAGACTACCGTATTTGGAACGTGTTTATTTTGGCAGCTGCTCTATTCCAAGAATTCGTCTTACACGCTGTGCATTGTTTCTTTTTTTTTCGTATCGAGCCTCGAGTCGGGTTCAGACAGAATTTTGCCTTGGTAAACAGACGAGACGCGCAGTTATCGCTCTCCGCGTTAAAATTGAGAAACCTCTCTATACTTTACATGGGAACTACAGCGAAACTTCACGGAAAGTTTTCGTTAATTAACTTCAAACGGTGGGTGAATCTCCGGTATAAATATTTTAAACACTCACGAACCAAATCTGAATTATTAACAGCAGAATTTTAATGTTTTAACTGATTTCGATGGCCATCGATCTCGAAGTATATGTAAGTAATTTATGATAGTGGTAATGAACCCGCATTGCATTATATTTCTATTACACAAGTGTTACGTTTGTAATACATTAATAATAAATTTCCAATAATAATTAGGAGTGATGTGCGATTAACAAACATGTATTAAATTGCTACGAGTCATTATAGATCTGTTGTATATATATTATTAATAATAAATTTTAATAAAGGTGTTGTAGTTTGATAGACATAATTTGATATTAATAAACCTAATTTAAATTGTCGCTGATAGTGTCGTGTTAGATACATTTTTGTCTAATGTACCAGTGCACTATTATTTAATTACAAATTATTGATTAATCACCTCTGTAGATTTAAATTGATTTATCACTGTCGGAGACACTGTCGATTTTATTGTATTTATTCGTAAAATTATATATCGCTGTTATATAACGAAAGAAAAAATTTAATTATCGAAACGAAAGAAGAAAATTTTATTTTTCACTTTTTATTATGTACCGTCTATATTGACACTAGAACTACCAAACATATAGCATTTCACACAATTTTCCACAGAAAGTTTACGTATTTGCACAGCAGTGTATTTTCAGAGTGTATTTTCGAATTTCCAGAAGAATCACGCGAATAGAGGTCATCGATTCTTTCTCACACTTTAATTTCTCTGTCGTGAATTTCGTACTTCAGTCGTCGGTGGTGGTTCTAGTGTTAAAATCTTCGACGAATCATAGACAGAGGGATGCAGATTCCTTGTTGTCCGCAGGTTACCATACGTACTCGCTGAACGAAACGACACACGCGCACACGGAGCGAGAAGAGGACGAAATCCTGACGGTGAGGTACGAGGATGGCAAGTGGTCGAAACCTTACTACGATTGCGGGGGTGGGAACATTTGGATGTTGACTTACACCGTCCCCTTCTTCGGATACGTCAACGACACCTATTTCTTCAAGTAAGCCCTTTGTTCCATCGTATCGAAATTCAAACGACAAACAAATGTAAATAATTTTTAATTTCGATTTAATTTTAATATATTTTGGTATAATATAATACCACACTGTCATATAATTAATTAATAATTTTAACACAATGTAATACCACATTATTGATAATTCTAATGTGAAACTAATTTAGTTGTAAATTTTCAAATTGAATTTAAAAATTATTAGATGTTGAAGTTTAAGAACAACGACGGAACTGTGGATTAAATTTGAAAGTGATGGTCGCCTTAATGATTAAAAATTAGAGCTGCATTGAATCAGCAGGAAACTGTCGTCGATCAAAGCGTGAAATTTCCATCGGAGATGTTGAAATAAAAAAATTAAGTAATTTTACATTTTACGAGAAATCACAAAATTGCAAAATTGCAAGATTGCAAAATTGTTTTACGTGTATATATATATATATATATATATATATATATATATATATATATATATATAATATACCTGACAGAAATGATAAAAATGTCATTTTGTTCACTTTCGTGGTTCCAGTGTTAAAAATTGTACGCTCCAGTGAAAATTCGCGAATTTCTGAAATTGACTTTTCCAAATTATTTGCCAAGTTATTTCGAAATTATTTTTTAAATTACTTTATGCATGATGATTTTTAAAACAAACAAAACAAAATAAATGTATGTATTACATGGTTTGTCATTTGAATTTCGTGCAGATTTAATGATAAAATACATAAATTTGAATTGGGAATTGGGGAATGACACTGAATTTTCGAATTATTCGATGAGTTTTTTTTTTCAAACTGTTATTGCTTTAATTCCTCTTTTAATTTAAGCTTCCATTAGCTCTGCACATACACACACACACACGCGCGCGCGCGCGAATATTTCGTTTCATTAACCTTCTGTAACTCAATCGGTGACATACTAATCAGCAATTAGCAATTACAAACTTCCTTTAATCCATCGTTTTACATATTTCCATTACATGTTTCTACATTATAATTTTATCTGCATATTCATATTTTCCCGTGCTGCGTACGCGCGAACTTGCGTGGAACTTGAGCTACGTTAGCCAAGCGCACGTGGTGCGCTAAAATAAATAAAAAGTAGAGTATCTTTTACGTAGAATTCGTGCACAAACACCGGACTTTATGCATTTATGGAGATTTGCAAAGTGCAAATAAATACAGATGCAGAATACAGATTATACGATATTTTAAAAATGTAATGAATATAATTATAACGTGTAAAGGTATAATGAAATATTCGAAATTGCGGAATTGCGGATATCGGTGGTACAAGCGAGGAATGGAAAAGCAAGTTGAAAAAGAAGGACAAAAATTTTTCCCGAGATGTTTCGTCTCGGAGGAAAATTTTATTCTGTAGTAATTTTCGCGTAATTTTCAAAAATAAAAGTGTCCTTGATTTCCTTACTCGTTGCACGATGTAAAAACACCTTCTCTTTCACGAGACTAACAGTTTAAAGTATCGACAATTTTCTTCTTCTCGTCGAGTTAGGTATTCGAGTTTATTCTGTAATTTTTGTACGTATCGTAACATGGTGATACATTTGCGGGGCGAGTTTACTTCAAGCGTGAAAGGTTAGGCGTGAAAGTAATAGTCCATTATTTACCTGGCCTTATCTCGAACATCAACGAGCCCGACGACGTGCCAGGGTCACGTGAATCTACCGAAATTCTAATCGGCCAATTGTTTCTAATTTATTGCACGAACGCACGCGAGCCAACGCCGGTCGATATCGAAAGTGAGATTTAAGTCGATCAACGGAGAAGTTTCAATGGACTGAAACAAGACATCTCCGAGCGATCTTTCTCCGAGTGTATTTGATTGTTTAACTGAATTGTTCGATTGTTTAATTTCGACCTGTTCGAGCAGTTTATCATTCCGCCTTCGAACTGATCTTTCCTCGCTTCGTAATTTTACTGGCGAGTCATTTCGTTTGAAAGTCACTGACGAGATATCTCGCGTCATAATAATAATAATATTTTTCGCCTTTCTTTTAATTTCTTTTCTCGTGATCCGGATGAAAGACACGCGTCCAGATAACTCGTCGCTGGCATCGCGGGAGCGAAATTGTGAAGTGAGATAACTCGTCAGGATGAATTTATAATCAGACACTCACAAATAGAGTTTATACTCACAATCAGATACTTAGAAATAGAATGAGTTTATAGTCGGACGCTGACAAATGAAGTGAAGTGAGTTTATAGTCAGACATTTCAAAGTAGAATGATTATGTAGTCAGATACTTAGAAGTAGAGTGAGTTTATAGTCAGATACTCACAAGTAGAACGATGTCGCTGGCATCGCGAGAGCGAAATTGTGAAACGAGACAACTCGTCAGTGATAAGTTTGTAGTCAGAGGATGAATATAAATAGAGTTTGTACTTGGATACTTAGAAGTAGAATGAGTCGGACGCTGACAAATGAAGTAAAGTGAGTTTATAGTCAGACATTTCGAAGTAGAATGATTATGTAGTCAGATACTTGGAAGTAGAGTGAATTTATAGTCAGATTCTCACAAGTAGAGTGAGTTGATAGTCAGATAGTCACAAGTAGAATGAGTTTATGACGAGACAACTCGTGAGTGGAATCACAAGAGCGAAACTGTGAAGCGAGATAACTCGTCGGTGACAGGTAGGATAAGTTTATAGTCAGATTCACTTAGAGTGAATTTATAGTCAGGTACTCACAAGTAGAGTGAGTTTATAGTCAGAGACAGTGTGAATTTATAGTCAAATGTACTCAGAAGTGGAGTGAATTTATGACGAGACGATTCGTCAGTGACATCGCAAGAGCGAAATAACTCGTCAACCGAATCGTGTTACGAAGCGAGATACCTCTTTCGAAATAAGACGCGTCTTTCTACTGAACACGACAGCGAATATATCATACATAGTGTAACGGTACTGTCGTTTCGTAAAACACAGAAGAAGACACGTAGAACGCACGGTTTGAGAAAGAAAAAGAAAATGAGAGAAAGAAAAGAGAAGAAAGGAGAGGACTGTCTGTTGGAGTTGTAAGCATTGACGGTATCGATCGAATCAGGGTGCTCGAGTTCGCAGCTCGATTATCATTATGGCCGACTGAAGTCGCGGGAAAATACAGCCGGCACCGGAGGGGATTCAGCCGTTTCCGGGGTCACTGGGATTTCTGTCGACGTCACAGCATTTGCTTTATGAACGATGCGTTTCATCGCGCATTCCCTCGACACACAGGGTGCTTCGAAGATCAGCAAACGTAAAAATGAAACTGAAACATGTCGTGCAACAGAAAGTCCATAAATTCTTGGATCGCGTAATAAGTCCGTTCGCACCGTCTGTGACGAAATTAAATGTATATTGTATTTGATTATTCCTCCCGAGTCTTTGAAAGTCTCGTCCTTTTATGAAGAGAATTTCATTTATATACGTGTATTTTCACGTACTTTGAATGACATAATTATCACTTGTGAAGAGTGCCTTTTCTCGCGTCGAAACGATCAACACTTCAGTCTTGATTGCACAGTGGATATTTCGATAAATTTATATAATGATAATTTTATTAATAAAATTTATAATAACAAATTCGTTCGTCATAGTCAAATATTTTCTACAGTGATAAATGAATGACCTCTGAATAATATTTTCAACTGCGTATGATACTTGAAATCTATTCTGCTTGAATTTTCTACGATAGATTTTAATTTTAGTATTCTTGAAAACGCAGAATTCATTACACAACGGTCTAGTCGTTGGTGATTCACCCGGTATATATATCTGCTTTATCTATCCATTTCCGGATAATCCCCGCCATCAATCAATAAAAACACATCGAAAGAATATGCGCGTAGAAAAAGATGACATTCGTTCCCATTCGCTCCGCTTCCGATAATATTGCCCCCGCCCGCCCTCTTCGCGCGATCGATCGAAATTTAGATCGTTTGGAGCGATGGCTTCGAGCGATCGCGAGATTCCGATCAAGCGGAGGATTTTGGATGACTGTCGTATTTCGCAGAATTCCAGCTCGTTACTTTTTGTATAATTTTTGTTCGCGTAACGTTTTTGAGGAATACTTCGTTCAAGCGAATTTCAGAGGACATTGGATATATTTTACACAATTTTGTGCAAAATACGTAATACTTTTGGGGAGTAGCTTGCTCAATTTTGAATTTACTTGTTTTATATGAATTTCGAACATTTGTGACTTGTTACGTCTCATATTAATTTTCGATTATTACGGTTTGGATTAATTCCCGGGGAACTGATCCTTTGAAAATGTTTCAAAATCGCCTTAGACGCGTCAGATAATGTCTCCTAGCTTCTTTTGAACTTTACCTTCCTTATCTTTTATGCGAGACTACGTAATAACTTGGTATCTCCCGTGAAATGTGCTACTTCAGATCCGTCGGCTTTGTGTATTTTAATTTCCAAGAATCTTTGTACATGTGGAAATTCCTGGAACGTCTTAGATTCTTTCCTCTTTTTTCGTCTTTCCCTCTCAGCGTAACGTTTACGACTTTTGCTGCATAATACGTTATCTTATCTGCCACGATGTAGGTTTATCAACTTCTCGCGTGTTTATTCTGCTTTCGATGGTTCCCTTGACGCGTTTCTTGATTTACCTGGGGAATATTCGCGACCAGGAAAATACGAAACTGACTTTATTTCTTTGTATTTTATTTTCTTGCTTTTTAATTATTCGAATTGAATTATTTAATTCATTAATATTGACGTTAATTGCGATCTTATTCAGCAATTTTCTTCTTCGAGTATCTTTGCAGAAGGTCATGGATATCAGCGGTGATAAACGATTTTTTAAATTGATTTCTAATGCTGGATTTATCTCTAAAAAATAATATATTATTTTTATGTAATGATATTTTAATACAGTTTCCGATAGCAAATTGAAAGCTGTCGTTTTATAAATTGCACTAATATCTTTATTTATGTTGTTTGCAAAATTATTCTGATTTAACAATGAAATGTTTCGATAAATATTTCATTATCCGCAGTAAAATATTTTTAAACAAATAAACATTCCGATCTAGCAGTGTGACGTTTCCGTTTCCTAAGAATATTTAATTAACGAATGAAAGCCGAATTAAGATTCAGTTCGAATTAATAAATTTCACTTTAAGTGGAAATACATTAGCAAATATTTGCATGCAATTGTATCACTGTCTGATGACACTAAATCTGATTAGTAATCGTTATTAAACTTGCTAAATTTCTTAAACATTTAATTAACAATGAAATTCAAATTAAAATTCAATTTATCTTCAATAGTATTTCATAAAAATGTTTAATTAATAACGAGATTCAATTTAAATTAGTAATTTCATTTTATAAACTATTCCAATATTTCAATGTTGAATAATTTAATAATACGTCCAAATTTAACAATGCTTAATCATTTAAATATAATTATATTATATCAATAAATAATAATGTATTTCCTAATTCAATAATAAAATGTTTCACTAGTCTTTCCAACTCCTCGTTGGAAAAAGAAAGATTCCTAATTTTACTTTAATTTAGTTCAAGTTTAAAAATAAAGTAATAATATTTCAATAACGTGTGCACGATTGCAATTTTCATTTTTAAATATCCTGCTACAGATTCTCGTTTTTTACACAACTGTCTGTGTGAATTTTATCTATATTCGTTGTTGGAAAATTGAAAATTCCTAATTTAACGAATTAAAAATAAAATATTCCAAAAATAAAGTCGCACAATGATTATACTCCTATATTAAGTTTAAAAATAAAATAACAATATTCCAACAACGTACGCACAATTGCAATTTTCATTTTTAAATAAACATTCTAATTTAACAATACAATATCCTGCCAAGTTTTTACACAACCGTCTGTGTCAATTTTGTCAATATTCATTGTTGGAAAATTGAAAATTCCTAGTTTAATAAATTTAAATATAAAATATTTCAAAAATAAAGTCGGACAATGATTATGCTCCGTTACTATATTACTACAATAAACTATAATAAAAATAAAACAATAATATTCCAACGACGTACGCACAATTGCAATTTTCGATGTTAAATAAATATTCTAATTTAACGATATAATAATGAATCAAAAATAAAATATTTCAAAAATAAGTTCGCGCGTGCTCTAGACGCCTTTCGTGTTGCGAGCGAACGAAACCGCTCGCAGTTATGAAAAACCGGCAATATTCCCACACTCCGCCACGTCTGCGAGTTATCTGACAACTTTGCCAGCTTTTTCGACCCTCTCGACTCGAGTATATAAATAATCTTCTCACGCTCGCGTGTGAAGATTCTCGCTCGAATTTTCTAGACACGTGGGACATCCTCGTTCGTTACGCGCGTCCGTTTCCGCCATTGTTGTTCGCCATCGGATCGTGAAAAATGATATTCACACTCCAATAACCTACGTTCATTAAACTCGTGCAGTTTTTCGCTTTAATGAACGAGCGAATAAGCCAACCGGGGAATATTCCTTCGAGAATATTTCTATGTTTTCTTGCTAGCGCCTTCTTTCTCGTAGAATATATGAATACATTAGCATAATAATACATTCTGTTTAATCGATCGTTGTTTGATTAATGAAAATGCAGTTGCAATTACTGCACCGTGCAAATTGGAATTAAACGAACCTTCGTTTCACCAAATTGACGTTCGTTATTGAGAAAAAGAGAATAGTTGAGAAGTAGTTGAGAAGCGAAAATAAATCCGTAATGTTTTATTGCATATATTTTGTAATTTTTCTTTTTACAAATGTTTGAAGCGTAAGGAGAGAGAATCGGGTTTGAACTTAAATTAATGAAATCGTGTTTTATTACAAAAAAAAGAAAAAAGAAATAGGTGGGAAGAAACTTTTGGCCCACCCTATAGAAAAAGTATCTTTTTTTATATTTGATTTCACTTTGTGTAATTTCTGATATTCTGATCTGTGATTCGTGATCGTAACGTGATTATTATTTTAATATAATAATTATTCATTTAACATAATAATTGTTCAAACTTTTAACAACAACAACAACAATAGTAAAATATTGTTTATTTTGTAATTTTACAGTAATTGTTACAAATATAATACTATTATTATCACAATTATTTATTGCAACAATGTAATATAATTCTCTCGACTTTAATTTTGTGAAATCCGTAATACGAAAGGCAGAAACAGTGTTCTTGGATTCGTATTAACAGAACAAGTTTTGTTTCAAACATTCGTTGGAATAACGAATAACTGCTGATAATTGCGTGGCTGAATAAATATGAGACACTCGCGTGAGAATATATTCCTCTACCGTGAAAGGGAAGAAAAAGAAAAGGAAAGAAAGAAAGGAGAAGAGAAAAAGAAATTGAAGAGGTGTAATGTTCTGTGTTTGAAACCCTCGAAAATTATCGATTTAATTTTATTAATGTCCCGTGTCACTAAGTTCCCCCTTCTTATCGGTGCCCGCCATTCCGACGATGATCTCTTTGACAATGACTAATGCACCGTACCCAGAGATAAACCGTCGCCGTGAAATTTCATTCGTAAAATATCGAACCGGGGCAAGTGTCGTTTGTAAAGTACTTGCCCAATCGAGATGGATGATTTATTTTTTCTTTCCCCCTTTTCATCTAGATTAGATTGTTACACGCACGTTGAATGAATAATTATCCAACAGCCTTAACGTTCAGTGGCGTTTAAGACGCTATTTAACACTTTTTTTTTTTCCATTCAGAGACTTTCAAGTAAAAACAGAAATTTTGTGACGTTGGGTTGTCCGGGAAATTCGTGCCGATTTTGAAGGAAAATCGAAACGCAAACGAAGATTTAAACTTTAGCGTGCATTTACTAATCGGCACGAACTTTCCGGAACTAACCTAAACCTAACCTAAACCCAACCCAATACAACGAAGTACGCAAGCTTTCATTTATATGTTATACATATATATACGAAAAGTCATTTAAATCTCTGAAAATACACTGTTTCAGTACGCATCTGTTTGAAATATTCGATGAAATTACAAATTTACAACGAATTATCATTTTTCTAAGATCAACTTCTTCTGGACGTAGTTGGAGTTTCTTCGACGTTTCCTTCGCGAGGAACCCAGCGTCGAATTTTTTTTTCCACAAGATCCCGACAACAAAATGACTTTTCGTGGTCGAATTAAAAAAACTCCCACCGTCTGGAAAGATTCCCCCGTTTCGTACGACCGACGCGCAGCCAAAGCCTCAATAACGCGAGCGTCCGCAGTAACGTTTCGCCCGTGCAAAAACGGATCGCCAAAATGAACAAAGACCAAACATCGCACGTACGTACGTACGTACGTCCACGTTGATGTCTGGTAGGTTGCTCGGGTTATTTAGGAATTTGGTGTACTATAGACGAACGTACAGGGAGAGAGCGAGCGAGTGAACGAGAGAGAGAGAGAGAGAGAGAGAATTGAAGATGGAACGCAACCGCAGACAGCACACTCGCGTTTCAATCAAGCCTCCTCGAGCCCGGAAGTCACGCGACGTTGAAATACCGGCAACAACCGGCCAGCCAGAATATCTAGCCCGCATCTGCGCTGCGACAATCCTCCTTCATTTTACCGCGGATCGAACTATTTCCCAGTTGGATCTCTCGGTTGTGTGTATATTTTATGAACCTGGTTGTTGATGAACTCACGTACTGGAACGTACGTGGAGGCCGAGGGAACGTACAGAGAGATTGAAATCAAGAGTTCTCGACTCGATCGACTCGATGGCCAAGTTGCGCGGAAATCTGTCAGGATATCTCTTGGTAATTTCCAAGGGAATTGAAATGATCTGACGCGAAACTTGTCCAGGGTTGAATTAAAATCAAGCGATTGGAATGGTTGATGAGTGATAAATTTGAACCAGTTGGAACTTAGTCGGTCGGCGTGATCGCCACCAGCTCGAGAGACCTTTTACCAGTCTGTGTGGTCAGACGTGAATGAAATAATTTTATTCCAAGTTGCATCTACTTTTAATATTCGAGTAGAGCGCAAGATGGCAAGATCTCGTATCCTTTCACGAGATATATGTAATATTAAATTTAATATTGAAAATTTAATATCACGTAATTTTTATATTTTTGTGTTATTGGGTGGTATTTTTTATTAAAAAACGCTGCCTTGATTACATGAAATACATAAATAAATAATATAACGTAACAGTATGTCGAATCAAAATATTGATTTGCGTATTAATTTTATATTTATTTCGTTAATTCATTAATTCTTGAATATACATACGAATATGTGCTCGGTAAATGCAAAGTAGTGTAATATTATAAATTTATATAAAATCATAAAAGTATACTGTAACAAATCATACGAATATAGCTTTACGTTGTTTGCATTTATGTATCTTTATGTATCGATAGAACATTAAATAGTGTTTTGCGTATAAACTCGGACACACAACAGCAATTTCAATGTATAAATAACAAAGCTTCGTTGAATGTATTTTTGACGTTCGGTACAATCGGGAGGCTATCCCCGTATCACCGTAACAACGGCTCAAATCGTTAATATTTTTTAAACACGAATCCCAATAAACTACACCGGCGCGTAAATCCGCCCGCCACTATCGTTGAGATTTTATTGTTTTTCATCGACACTAGTCGAGCGGTGGATAGTTTTTTTTTTCCCCCCTTCCCGCCCCTTCTTTTTTCTCCAACACCCTGTAACGAAACAAATCACGGTCGATCGGTCAGTATTTGGAATATTCGCAGTCGTCGGTTGCTCGTGTTTCCCGTTTTGTTTTTTCCTTTCATTTTCTTCCTCTCTCTCTTTTTTTTTAATTCAATGCTACGCATTCGTCAACCGAACCGCCGCGAAAGTGGGCTCGTTTCGCGAGAGTCACGTTTTCGAGCGGGGAACGCTCGATGACTGCACGCTTCGAATTCGAATTCGGGTGAAACCGAAACGGGTGGAGAATTATTCGAGGGAGGGGAGTATCCGGTATCTGTCAGAATCACCAATTTCTGGGGGGAGAGCTTGTTCTCCTTCGTTTCTGGGATCGCGGACTGCTGTTGCCGATCGATACCGCACAGACCACCTCGGTGGAATAAACTGACACCGAAGAGCAAAATAATTATCTTATTTATGAACCGTGGTGTACAGATGCCATTTTATCGAATATCGGCTCCCACCATTATACCGCACGTCGAAAATAATTACGTAACGTGCGATATCTCGCGAAATAAACTCGTTCGGATAAACACAAAGCGACGAAAGCTCTCCAGAGGTTCTGAAAAGTATTTGTTAATTTTTTTAATCACAAGCTTGCAAAAATATCTGTTAAACGCGAGAGAGATAGATCGTTTCAAAGAGAAGTCGTGACGACAATAAACTTGGGCCTCCGCTTTGAGAAACATAGAGATGACTTCAGATTACGTTAAAGACACATTTTCTTCTCGAAAATCCTGACAAGACCGTAAATTTTGCTCGTCCGAATTGCCGAATTTTTTTTTTTTTTTTTACAGAGCTTGGAATAAATCTCGAGAAACGGGAAATGACACCAATAATAGTAGCAACAGTTTACAGTAATGACTGAATGGTAGTAACGATCATTGCGGACGAATTTATTCGATGCGTTTTCGTGCGCCGATGTCATCGTTTTTTTTTTTTGGTTTTAATTTCCGAGCCGGGCGACCCATTATCGTTATCGCCGGGAATCTGTTGCTGAAATTTCGGCTTATTGCCGTTATTGCTCTCGTTCGATTGCTCTCCCTTGTTGTTTTTCGTAATTTATACGTGTATTTACACGCGGCTTCTTGATCGGGGATTCGAAGCATATTTGAGCTTACGATTTATTTAAACGAGTAAATATTTCGACGAATATAACGAATTAACTAGCGGCAAAAAACGATTGCAATTTGGCAATAAATTTGTTTAACAATTAACGTCGTACTTTAGAGTCGTTGGTTATACACCAGCATAGTACAAACAGCGTTGAATTTCGTTGCTAATTTCCTTTATTTCTCAAGTACAATGGAAGCAATTTACAAATTGATCTCAAAAAGCGACGCTTTTCGTTTTTACAGAATTGGAAGAGAATTTAACGGAAGTAATTTACGGATTAATTGTACAATAATTATAGTAGTTAGCTTTGTTCGTAAAATTGCGAAATTGAGAAATTCAACTCCAGCCGCAATTAAAACACTTGCACCAGACGTTAATTTCCCACTCGCAGAATCGGTAAACATTCACTCGGCAATTTCTCTTCTTACAAAATCGACGAAGAATCGAGTAAAAGTATGCGTGGTTAGAAAACAATTAAAATCCAATTTCGCTCACGATTCTCTCCGCTTCTCGAAACTAAATATAAATCTTACAAGTTGATTTTCGCATCCGATAAAAAATTCACTCGACGAAATTTTCTCTTTCTACAAGGTTGGCGAGGAGCTGAATGCAAGTAATTTGCAATTTATAGTCGCAATTTTGTCATTCAGTAGGAACGCGTTTTGTTCTCGTCGTTGGAATATTTATATGCGCATTGCCGGGCTGAAAAAAAGGAAAAAAAATTAATGGTCTCTGGCTGGTTTCGTATTTTAATACAGTTTAATTTGAAGCGAAGGCGGTGGATGTCGCGCGTTTCTCGCAGAAATTCCCAGCGACGTTCTCCTCGGGTTGTCTCGCGTCGGGGGAATCCATTTCCGGTCGTCAGAGGGGACGGAGGAAGATTAAAAGCCAAGTGTGATTTGAAGCTGAGAATTCTTTCGCGGGATGCTCTGCTGGAACACATTCGCGAGTCAAAAATTACTTTCTTCAACGCACGTTGTTTCCTTCTCTTCCTTTTCTTGGAAATTTGAAAGAACTCGAAATTCTAAATTTTATTGACGTTCGCAAATTTTTTTAAAAGAAAAATTTATTATTCTTTATTGTCATTATTTCAGAAAACTATTTTAAAATATCTTAAAATCCAAAGCACAATCCCAAATACTCCAGAATTCCCAGAATCACGCGCGTTCTTAAGAAGAACCAAAAAAAGATGTCGTTTAAACACTAGACTCTTCCACTTAAAAAGTTCCAACAACTCGAATTCGTGACTCATCTTATCGCAGAGAGCACGTAAAAGCGTGAAATTTCCATCCAGAGACGTTAAAGTGAACAGAAACAGAATGCTTTTATTTATACACTTTACACGAGACAGAATCTTTCCTTTCAAACCTCTAAAAATGCACTGTCCCGCGTCCACGGAAAATTTACCGAAATTATGAATCATCGTTTTGACCATTTTGGTAGCGCGGAACAGCCAATAATAATTCGAAGCGTGCTTTCGGTAATAATAAGATTCATCTGGCATTGGGAATGATCACGGCACACTCGTGTGTGGGTCGCCAGTGGTCCACGGCCCCCGGAATGTGGCTAAACACGTCTTGGCTCACGGCCAATCCGATCCCATCCCCCGCAGCTGTCGCTGCCACTTATCATTTCTTAGTTTCACCCCGGGGCGAAAGTCACCTCTCTCTCCCCCCTCCCTCTCTCTCTCTCTCTCTCTCTCTCACCCGAGGGACAATGGGATCTCAGCGGTTGAAACCCGCTCTCACACGCGGTTTAAGAATGATCTACGCCAACGTTGAAAAGGTCGCTCCGTATTCGAGGTTAGGTGCTCTTGCGGGAACCATCACCGTACGATCTAAATATAATACGATATTTGTCTATGGTAATTTATGCCGCGCCGACGGTTGAATCAAACCGGCGTCTCGTTTTTCGTCTGGATATCTCAAGGCTGGATCACTTTAACGTAACCTTTCGCCTTTGGTGTCGTTGGAATTCCCTTGAAGTTCCATTTTTTTTTTTTTTTGTGTGTTAATTAACATATCAAACGTTAATCGCGATTCGAAATTTTAATACTGCGTTTTACCACTTTGGTAGTTCTAGTTCGGGGTCAAATTATACCTGAAGTAATTTACCTGAAACTCTATTGCAGTTGCAGTATGCCGTCTTCGTTGTCAATGACTTTTCGAAGTTTCCCAGTTTGATCTCGACGATATCCAGATCTGCGTCTCGGTGGTAGGTCGATTATTTGTCGTTTCTTTCGACCTGATCTCCTTTCTCCTCCGTCATTTTCCTCTTCCTCGTTCTCTTCATCTCCGGAGCGTTTCTCGTCATCAGAACATTCTTCGTTGTTCATACATTTCTCGTCTTTAGGATATTTCTGGTCTCGATCACGTTCCTTGCCATTGTCACATTCTTGTACTGTATTGTCCTCGTTGTCGGCCATTGCGGATGACACTTTCGGACCTGGGGACATTTTCCATTTACGAGTCGACCGTAATTGTCGTCAATTAACGATATCGTTTCGTTTAATAACATTTTCCGTTTGCAAACTTAAGTCTGATCTAAATCATTAATTAGCTGAATTCTATTCCATTCTGAATTAACAACAATTCTTTTAATTCTTTTTAACGATATTTTTCATTTACAAATCTCGATGATTTCATTTACAAATTGACTAAATTCTCATTAATTAATAAAATAATTTTCTCGAACAGTATTTTTCGTGTACAAATTATCACTGAAAGTGATTTTAGCGGGGCTAACCCAGAAAATCGGGCCTCTTCACGTGCAACGCTGATGTAACGAAAATTAGCGATTGGTTGACTTGATTCGCGAGCGATCGCGCCTGTAATTTGTTTTCTATCGATTCGAATGTTTGCATATCAGTAAAATTTTATGGCAAAAAGTCGTCTTCATTTCCTAGTCGGAACAGTTGCTTCTGAACCTTTCAGTGAGACCTTTTAATTAATTAAAAACCTAATTTTCTCTAGTCAAATTGACTGTTATCAACCAATGATGTAATTTTCTCCAATAACATCTTTAGTCACAAACTATTAATTAAACTATTAATTATATTAATTAAAAATTAATAATATAATTTTTTCTCAATGATATCCTTCGTTTAAGAATCGAAATTAATCGTTGCAAGTAAACAAGTTGCAACATCCCCTCAAGTGATACCCCGTCCTAAATATTTTATTTTATTTTTCGATAATTACTGTTAGGTCTTCCGTACTTTGGAGTGTCTTCTGACTCGCCGACTCTTATCTTCAAAGCTACCCTTGCTTCTCCTCCTGTTTAAACTCCGAATCGAGTTTCCTTTCCGCGAGAACCTTGAACCAGGGAGAGAGGGAGTCTTTTTCTCCAGACTGTTGTTCAGCGCGAATCAAGTTTCTCGAAAGTAGTTTTGCAGATATTGGATTGCCTGCGTGATTCAGTTGCGACCGGAAAGATCACTGGAAATAAAATGATTCTCGGATCTCTTTCGCCCGTGTCCGTTCGAGTTCGATCGTTCAGCTGTTTAACGATGGACGCGATTCAGCGTGTTTGCGTGCCGGAACCGCTGCATTCGAATTGCAATCAGACTGCGAATCTTTATGCAATACAATTGAAAATTGTCTGTGTTTTGAAAATATAAAAAAAATAAATAACGAAAAAGTTTCGGATTTACTTTAGCAGGAAGTGATTTTTGGCCCACCCTATATATTACAACAAGTACTGTGCTCTTGATATTATTTCGTGGCAGGGTGTCCCGAATTTAAATGTTAAAACTTTGGGGGCGTGTGGGGGACTGACAGGCTTGCGAACGAAGCGAGAACGAGCAAATTTCTAGAGGACCTTTTTCTTTAGTTTATGAAACAACTATTGGTACAGTGAAATTAAATATTTAACAAACACGATTCTGCAACAGCAGTAGAAGATAGAATTTTGAAATACATAGAAATAAACGTGTGTAAAATGTATAATTTTCAGTAAGTGTGAAAGTATTTGTTATATTTTTACATTTATCACATCCGTAGAGTGTAAAGGTACAATTTTTAACATTTCCGAAAAGTTGTTCGACGTTTGTAATTTCAAATTTCGGGCAGAGTTTGAAAGATGAAAACGTAGAACAATAAAACAAAACATTCGCATTTCACTGGTCCGGAAAAAATTTAATTTGAATGAGGGAACGAATAAATGGAACTTTGTTCTGTCAAATATTCGACGCCTGTGAAATTTTCGAAGTTTACAGAATTTAAAACGGCCAAGGGGAGGGGGGGGTGAGAAATGAAATTTTTAAAATACAGGAAAATAAAATGCTGTCATCGGCGGAATACTGGAGGAGATTTAATTGTAGGAGAGTGGACGAGTAACATTTTTCATCGAGTATGCCACGCGTGGCTGTAGCTTTCAAATTCGCGAAATTTAAAACACGAGTTTTCAAACAATAGAGAGAAAGCAGCGGACAAACGAGATTTCTATTCCGAGGTATTATAATTCTAATGATAAATATAACATACTAGACACGACAACAATAATAATATACGAGTTGTAATAATAAACGTAATATATATATATATTTAGTATTATATATATATATATATATATACAGACACTTAAAAAATGAAGTTTTAAATAAACAAAAAAATTAAGCTCTTCGTCTCTCAGTCATCGATAATTTAAATCGTTTCTGTCACAATGATATAATCAAAAATTCTAATATTTTCCCGCCGAGTATTCTGCTTTTAAAACCTACTGTTCTAAAACGCAAAAGATGAAAAAGTCAAATTCTCGCAATGAAGAGACCACTTTTTTCACGATTAAGAAAAAAAGAATGAAAACCGTGAAAAAATAGAAAACACTCGGAAAAGCTTGATTTGTTCGATGAAACGTTCGCCAGTCTGATCAGTCATCGACCAGTTCTACTGAAATTTTATTAATTTCCTTGAAACGTACTCACAGAAGTACAGTCGAAACTTGTCTCGCTGCGTACTACGTGTCTTGCGTGAATGAAAACGACAGACTGGCTACCGCCGTTCGATTGACATCGGACGGCGTGTCGGCTTATCGAACGGTAAAACATGTTCGAATTCCATCGATATCTCGACACACCTAATGACAGCGGGGCCGGGAGGGAGTCGGGTTTTAGATAGCCAGTTTTAACGCTCGTGCCAGTTCGATCACGTGTCCGACCCATTTCTCCTTATCGAGACACGGCGCTCGTCACGAATTCTTGGAATTTTGCAGTCAATAAATTGACGTGGCTCGATCTCTCGTTCGTCGTTAATTTCTGCCCGTTTGTTTATCGTGTTTGTTTAATTTCGTCCGTCGGTCGTTTGATCGCGCTTTGTTGATTTATTCCTCGCGCGATCGCGCGGAAACATATTTCGCGTTATCGAATCGCGATTAAGGAGGATAAACGTAGAGCGGAAAATTTGTTTTAACTTTGATCAAACATTTTATTTCCGGCGTTACCTTCTGGTTTCTTTAGTTAGTTTTCTGGGTTTAGTAACGCAACTTAAATGCCATTGTTGTTTACGGGATGATTGTTACTGCAACGTTGGAGTAATAATAAGTATTTGGAGAACGGGTATAGAGAGCGAGTAGGAAGCGAGTCTTTGGAGGAAGAATTTTATATTTTCGCGCGCGAACGTGACTAGAAAACCGGAAGCCAGGTAGAAATTTGTTTCGTCCAAATTGGAAAGTTTCACGTATTTTCTGGTTTCTCAGTTTTCTGCAGAAACAAAATTATCCGGTGCGCAACTTTGTTCTCTGTTGCACAATCTGTCTGTATCGGCAAGTATTTATGCGATTCCATCTATAAATGTTGCCGAAATAAATTGAAAAAAAAGTTTAACGTTCGTTTAATGTTCAACATTTAATTTCATTTCGTTTCAAGATCGAATCGAACGAATGGAACTTTGAGTAAAAATTGGAAACGGAATCAAATGAATAAAAATTTAACAAATAGAGAAGAGAAAAGGAGAAACACAACAATATTTAATAGCATTCCTCGATATAAATCTTCCCGCTGTGAAACTTCCCACGTATAAAAATCCATAAAGGATATTTCCTCATTCTCTTTTTCTCCGAATATAACGTCAATCCCACGCTAGAGAAATATTTCAATTAGACACGTCGTTTAATAACTTTTCAAAGCGTTTCGTTTAATTTCTAGTTTTGAATTTTTATTTCGTTTGACACCGACGTGAATAAACAAAAATTGGAAACTGAATTAAATAAACGAAAAAAAAAAAAAAATTAAAAAGAAAAGATACAACGATACTCGTCTATGCGGATCTTCCCATGCGGTGTGAATTTCTCCATAAAAGATATATATATATATATATTTTTTTTTTCTATTTTCGAATATAATATAATAATCGTCGGTCGTCGAAAATCCTGCGCTAGAAAAATATTTCAATTGGCCGCGCGTCGTCGACCGATCCAACACGAACAAATATATGTGGTGAAATAGCAACCGGGTATTAAACAGTTTATACGCTGTGACGTTAAAATATTTCGTTTGCCGCGGCCGTTATCGATTTCGGATTTACGCGTTAATTGAAAAGAGAAAGGTTCAGGGCGAGTTCGTATTCATGGAATTGTTTCCATCGATTGTGTGCCGGAATTACCGGTGAGAGAAAAAAAGAGAAAAACAAAAGCGAGAGGAAGGAAGAAAGAGTCAGAGAAAAAGGAACGTATATTTTTATATGTGTGTTTATAGAACAAAATGGAAATAAAATACAAAATGGAATTTTAGAGCAGGAGAGTGGCGAAGGCTTGTAAAAGTTTTCCAATCTTGCTGACGAAAAAATTGCAACGACCAGTGTACGTGTACGTGATTTCCAACAGGGTTTGGGAAAAATTGTGGAAAGAAAATTTCTAAAATTTCTAAAATTTTTGGGTAATCAGCGTTTTAATATACTTTTTCAGTGTGGTGGTACGATTGTTTTGAAGCAAATGTAAATATCTCGATACAAATTTGAGTGTAATGAAACAGAAGAGGGAGAACTTTTATCACAGAATTGTAAAACTAGGGGAGAAATATCGAAAAAGTTCTTGGTGAAGAATTTGAAATTTGTTAGAAGAAAAAGAAGGAAATAATTTCCTTCGCAGTTTCTACGAAACGTGAGACTCGTAAATAGCAATAAAAAGTAACGAAAATGAAAAATCTCAAAATTTAACGAAGAAAAATGATGTCAAAAAATTTCCCGGACGATCTCTTTCCGCAATTTTCTTTCACAACTAAAACACCGAAAAAGAAAAAGTATAATTATGTAGATTAATTGAAGAGAATGAAACGAAATCACCCGCCTCCTCCCTAAATTTGATGATTCGTGAAAATCACGTTGTGACAACACGTCGAAACTTACGACGCGTGTAGCTGGCAGAATCTCAAAAAGTAAAAAGAAAGAAAGAAATGCTGGCGGAGTTGTATTTTCCACGCGTCAAACAGACTTTTGCATGAAACAATGACGCAATAAACAACTGAGACTCGGCTTCGTGCTGCGACACCCGCGCAGTACATAATTCATAAAAGGAGACAGAGAAAAAAAAAAAAAAAAACAAGTGAAAGAAGAGGGAGATAGATAGGAAAAAAAAATTTCGAACGTCACCGAGTTCTCTGTCAAGTTTCGGTAGACAACCCGTCGAATCAATAATTACAGAATTTCCGCCAACGTTTATCGGATCCGTCTCTCCTTCGTCCGTTGAACCCAAACGTCAGAAAGCCCCAATAACTAGATTACACGTTGAATCTGACCGATGTCAATGTAAAAAATTTCAACGTCTGCGTGCGTGCATTAATTCAATTGAATGTTTTGATGTTTTAACATTTCATCGAAGTGTATTAATTCGATTGAATATTTTAATCCATCGAACCGTGTGTTACGCGAAGTAAATCGATCTTTTTTGAACGATTCGTTGCAGGAAAAGAAACATTTACTTTTGCGTATATCGTCGATGTAAAAATTTAATTGCATGAAATATTTTGTTTTATGTAATTGTCTGTGTTGATGAGAAATTCATCAGTATATTCATACGTATATTCATATATTAAAAAGAAAAAAGAAAAATTCGATTAATACAATCTGGAGACACGCAATTAGATAATTGCAATAAATGCGTCAGTAAATATTTTTACCTTTGGTCTGAATCTGACCAATTTCTTTCAACGACAATTAGATTTTACAGTCCCGAGGTTTTCCAACCGTTGCTGTAGAAGTTCTCAAATTATCGAGAACGCGAAATTCAGACGGCTTCAACGAGGAAACTTCGAATTGTAAAAATCGCAAAAATTGCGCGGTTACAATTTTTAAATGACGAAATTCCCCCGACTTTTGAAATAAAAGTTTTCAGTTTTTGAACGTCGTGTTAAAACTGGACGCGAAACTTCTAATTTCGAAACTTTCTTGCTTGATCGCTTAATCGCTGAAACCACCGGACTTTAAATTTGAAGAGAGGACAAAATTTCAAACCTTAATTGCACGGTATTTTTCTAGTAGCAGTAAATGTATTTTCGTTAAATTTTACGAGTCTGATTTAGCTCAAGATCTTACTCGACCTAACCTTAAGAATACTACATTACCTATTATCTATCGAGATATAATATAAAACTACGCGAGTTTTAATTCCTAAAAAAAGAAATGTAACATTCCCTGACTGATTAATTCGAATTAATTTCCCTTCGTAAATTATCTGTCGTCTGCAGGACAATGTACGATATTTTGATCAAACATGGCTGCCAGTACTTTCTCCTACTCCAGCTACCCAAGTTTGTTTCCCAATTGAAAGTTGAACTAAATTTCTAGTTCGCGAGCTCAAGTCAAACAATGACGAACCGTGAAATATGATCCGGGACTCGTAACGCGAGATCCAGGTTGAAAATTCAGCTCGTGGATAGATAATTCCGTAGGACGACCATGTATCAGGCTATGTATCGTTGAAAAATCTCGTTACGATACAAACACGCTTTTCCTCTCTGTTCCCGGAGAGAAGGAGACGATTGAAATCGTTAAACCAATTATCATCCGGATAGAAACGGTTGAATTCGATTCGTAATCCAGCTGTTGGAGATCTTTGACGTTTGCTTCGATACGTTTATCTAATAAAGAGGTATTCTCGAGTTTTGTCGGAGATTAGATTAGCAAATGAGCTTTTGCTTGAAATTAAATTAAATACAGGGAATATTATGTATCCTTTTAGGTTATGTGTACTGAGCTGAGTCAGCTTTTTAGGTTAGGTCCGAGTTATTGATGGATGTTAAATGTTATTTTCTGTTAAAATTCTTTCAAAATGTTATTTTCTGTTAAAAATTAGGTTACATCTTCCATTAAAAATATTTATATTCGTGTTCATTCAGAGAGTATTATTCCTTTCCAAGTTATGCATTGACCCGAGTTAGATCGAGGTTAGGTCTTAGTTGTTACTGGAAAAATTATTATTACGTAATTTGAATTATCATGAAATTTTTCTCAAGTCTGAATTACTATTAGATCCTAGATAAAAATGTTTATTTGTATTACGTTACTATTCTGTACTTGAGAGACTTGAAATTTATTAATTTATTAATATCTAAGAATTTCTTAATAAATTGTCGTATAATAAATTTCTCGAACTATTTCCACGCAACGAGTGCGTAAAATTACCAATTGCCTCGGTTGAGAAACTCATAAGAGGTACGAAAGAAACCGAGTCTACAATCGTCGTGGCTCGTAGAATCAGATAGCAGTAATCTTACGTGGTAAAAAGTCTCGGGCTTAATTGCCTATTCGAATGAAACACTCGCTTTGCTTTAAGCTTTCTTACACCTTGTACACGAGAGAGAGAGAGAGAGAGAGAGAGAGAGAGCGCTAGTTTTGGTTATGTGATTTTCCCTCTAATGGTTCGGTCTAATGGGATACCTTGCATTTACATTAATTAAATGGATCGTATTCAGTGGCGTAGAAAGCCTCGGTCAAACAAGTAGAACGAGACGTTTGCATTGTGGAGGTAGAACAGATCTATTCTCGTTCGAAAATTAGTGATACACATCAGATTCAGTCCGCCAAGCAGCGTAGGAATTACTCACAATCAGTGGCACGATAAGTAGAACGACGCTGTTGTTGGCCAGACGAGTAAAAAAAAAAAATAGCAGTAAATAGTAGAATGGTCCCTTAACGGTCGGGCACGTGAAATTGCTTCGTTAGGACAACGCTATTATTAGTTGGACAAGTTAAATTGCTTTATTTCCGATGAAGTCAGTAGAACAGAACCATTAGTAGTCAGTAGCAAGTTGAGAAAGGCTGTCGAGTGTACAGTGCAAGTAGAATAGGTCCATTTTCTCGCGAAAATTACTGCGATGTATTAGTTCCGAGTGATGCAAGACTCGGTGAATGCTTGACAAGTAAAATAACACCGATATTATCAGACGAGTAGAAAAATCATTTTTAATAAGTCGGGAGAAAGTGAAATTGTTTTATCACAAAATCAGTATGATAGAGTTATTTTCGATAGTTAGAAAAGGCAAAACAAGTGGAATGGAATTTTACATGACGGGACAAACGAGATTGCTTTATTGACGAAATTTAGAATTTGATAGTCAAAGGAAGATAAAATTTATTTTTTGTAATTGTATCTCTCAACCAGTGTACATGCCACTTACGTTTGAACAAGCATTACAGTGATTTTTAACCAATTTTTACCTCTTGAAATCGAGATAAAAAAAATATTTGATTTTCATGTAAATATTCGTCCAACTGTTACAACATTTCGCCGTGCCATTAATCAATCCGTAGCGGCCGCCCGATGCTTTCTTGCGGCATTTCCAAAGCCTTGGAATGCCTCGTTTGTAATTGATCTATTCTACTCGCGCGAAACTGAACGCGTTCCACCGCGTCTTATACTGCTTGATTCAGCCGAGACGATGCTGTCTCGTTTGTCTTGACGAAATATGCCTTGTCGTTGTTGTTGCGCTTCAACACTGTCTAATCAGACCACCCTGTCCACGTTCCACTCGTCTGACCATGTTTGCTCCTTAATCTACTTGTCTGGCGCGCGCAGTACGTTCCCATTCTACTTGGCTAGCTCGAGTCGCCATAATCTTGTCAGCCGGTTGTCCAATTTGAATTTCTACCACTCGGCGAATTTAATAAGAAATTATTCTCCATCATTCGTCCCTGGTGTACACGCGTACGTATTGCTGGTCGAAACTCCGGGATTCCTCCCGAAGGCAAGAAACAATCCCATTCAGCTTATCCATCGCGGAATAATCCTATTTCGCTCGTCTTACGTCCTCTAGGAATTAGAGTTGGAGATTATTCGATTTCTCGTTCACTTGGCCAAAAAGGATTTCGTTTGCCTGCTTGCCTGACCAGGGATCGCTCTGTTCTACTTGAAAGATTGGCGACTGTTACATCGCCTGTTTCAATTTCATTTGTTTTTAATTTCCACTTTGTACGTTTTCGTCATTTCATTCCGTTTGCTTTTCATTTCGCTCGTATATCGTCTTGCACATCGTTTAGTCTAATAACTGTCACTTCACTCGCGAGAAAGCGAGAATCCTTCACGGTCCGATCGAGCCTTGCGTTTGTTCTTTGATCTAATTTTATTCATCACTGCAAGATCGCAGATTTGACATTTTCATTCGTATTCCATTTGATTCAACGTAATCGATAGTAATTTTTGTTCTACTTGTCTGACTGACTACTGTCCTGTTCCACTTATTTTTCCAGCGAAGCTCTTGTCACGTTCGCGCCACTGGTGACTATGTATCGCTCGTTTAATTAATGACAATTGCATTCTACTTGCTCTGCATTCTACTTGTCTGATTAATGACAGTCCCGTTTCACTCGTCTCTTTAATGAAAGACGTGTACCACTTGCATCGGTAATATATCATCACTACTTCATTTCCTTGAGTATAGGTTGTCGTATAAAGTGAATAATGTCACTGTGGTCGGACAAATTTCCTTGTGCTCAGTTTAAAACCGCGTAAGATGTTCAATTTCAAAATTCACACACTTAAACTTTATGGTTATGAGAAGTTAAAAAAATTATCCGCAATTTTTCATTGTCGTTGGTAATAGTTGTAGCCTTTACTGAAGTGTCACTTTACTGAAGTGACACCCTTTCGAAGCAAGAATTATTCTCAATTAGCCTCCTATTTAACTCTCGGTTTAATACTCGTTGGAATAAAATATGAACTCCAGCAAGAAATTGCAGCCAGAGAAAGTTCCGCGCGGCAAGTTTCGTTTTACCTTCGAGTTGCTTCTTTCAGAAAAAAAAAAAAAAAAAGAAGAAAAATCTAATCCCTTGTTCTTCGTTCGACGATAATCTCCTTAGAAAGCAGATTGCCTCTCAACCAAAACCGGCTTAAGCTTGTTAATTAAGAAACCAGAATGTTTATTCGCAGTCCTTTTTCTCGAGAAGAAAGAAAAAAAAGAAAAGAAAGAAACAAAGAGCTGAAATTTAATAATGGTCGTAGAATTGTTTAGCAATTTTCTGTCCTTCTAGGAAATTATTCAACATCAGCCTGTTTACGACGAGGGCTTTGCTTTCCTCGACAGTGACGCAAATTGACATGGTCGTCAATTCTCTTTGCTCCGAAAGTTTCGACGCGAGACGCGTTGAAGCAAAGTAGCAAAGTTCCGAAAATTCTCTAAATTCGAGGAAACTTTTTTCTTGGAAGTTCATTTCGGTCTCGCTTCTCGGTATTTACAGTTCTGTTTATTTTCTTTTTCCGTGGCAATTCACGGTTCGTCGTCACGTTTCGTGGAAATGTTTTTCTGAAAAGTAAACTCGCGGCAAATACCTCAGATAAGAGCACTTTCACGAAGAGGAATTTCGCGAATTGCATTTCACCGTACCTTGATCCGCGGCGTATCGATGCAACGTGTTCCCCGACTTGAATACGGTTTATCGTGGAAACGATATGGCGGACGTTGGAGGATTTATTGTCGCGTTTCCACATGCATGCTCGTTTTGATTCCGCCAGCCGGAAGAAACGGGCCGCCTTAGGAAGTGCTGAAAATTTGATACCAATGTAAATTCGGCATTAGGTGCCGTATTGTACGAGCCGAACGTAAGAGAGACGGAATTTTAAATCAACTGACTATTTTCGGGCCAATAATACTCCCCGATAATGCTACGTTGCATTATTTCGCGCACCAGCTCGACTCCCGAGTTGCTCTCTCTCCTCTCCTCTAGTTAGCTTTGTGAATTTCGTGTCAAATATGGGTTCGATTAATTTCGTATACCGGGTATAAAAATGTACCTTAGGTATTGCTGTACACATGTTGCTGTGCGTATTAGTACTGCAATACTATTGCAATATATTACTGCTACTGCTACTGCTTTATTATAATATAGTGATACTATTATTACAATATACTATTCTTGTATAATAGTACTGCAATACTACTATTATTACTGCAACTTATTATAGTATTATTATAATGATACTACTGCAATATACTGTTGCTACTGCAACTTATTGTAATACTATTATGATAATATTACTGCAATACTGTTACAATATACTGCTACTATTGCAACTTATTATAATACTATTGAAATACTATTACAATGTACTGCTACTACTGCAACTTGTTATAGTACTATTATAATAACACCACTGCAATATACTGTTGCTACTGCAACTTGTTGTAATACTATTATAATATTACTGCAATACTATTACAATATACTGCTACTATCGCAACTTATTATAATACTATCATAGTAATACTATTGCAATGTTATTACAATATACTATTATTGTATAATACCATTGCAATACTACTTGAATATACTATTACTACTGCAACTTACTCTATAATACTATTATAATGATATTATTGCAATACTACAGTATACTGTTATTGTAATATTACATGTAATATTATTTTTAATATATAATTATTGTAATATACTATTATTGTAGTATTACAAATATCACAGGAATACAACAATGTGTCACAATAATTATAACAATGTGTCATTATAATTCACTCTAATATTATTACTACGATATGCTACAGTACTTTATTATAATACTATAATGTATAATGCTATAATACAGGGTGTTTAAAAGCAGATGATTTTGTATTAAAAAAAATAAGGTGAGTAGAGAGACTAAAATTTTCTCATTTAAAGACTCCTTCTTTTTGAGAACATCAAGTTTGAAAATTAATCAAGTATACCCCGTTGATAATATTCAGTCTACTACATCACTACAACACTGTAGCACTTGTGCATTGCAACATTATGACACTGTAATTCCCATTGTGCCAAAATAACAAATTATTGACTCCTGCAATCGCCAATGCGCAAAATACGCGCATTCTTTTGTTTAAAAAAATCTCGATTCCCTTCGATTGCTCATCGATAAAGGGACGGTCTGCCGCAGAAATTAAGAGGGTTGTAATGAAATCTCGGGCTAGAAGAGGGGAATTTTTTAATTAAACGTTCCTTTCGAAAGGAAGAGCAAGAAAGCGGGAGAAGAAAGGAAGGACTCTCCTGGAGCAAGGATAAAGTTCCAGAGGAAAAGTTGTGGTGCAACCACTTGCTCGTCACGAAATATGTCTCTTCGCAAGTTTTTAATCGCCAGAAACTCCGCGGCACAATGTTTTCGTTCCAGCGTTTTCGTACCAGCATTTACAGACCATTTCATTTTCAACTGCGTTTCCACGGAGTTTCTGTTCCCCGTTTTTCTTATTTCGTTGATTCAAGTAGTAAAAGTAGGCTCTTCGGGCTCTCTACGCGCCCTTTGAGAGAATTTTTCATCGAGCATCGAAACTTGTGTTTCTCCCGTGCACACGGGAGTAAGTATTTGTCGAAAGTATTTGCACATCCGAGGGAAAATTTCGGTTGTTGAAATGTTGCCTGTCGAAAATTTCAATCTCAAGATTTTCAATCTTCGCGTTCGGTTGTGAAAAAAATCCTTTCGCGCGAAATTGCCAGGGAAATTGAAAAACTGCGCAAAACTATGCAAAACTATGCAAAACTGTATGGGAATTTTAAAGAGCTACGTAAAATTCCCTGAATTTTAAAGGATATTTTTTCCACAGGAAACTCTAACGTAAAAAAAAGAAAAATCGTACGAAAAATTTTAAGGGACCGCTGGGGAGACCCTTCGTTTTTCGAAACAGTCTTGAATTTAATTATGGAAAGAAAAATTAACAAAATGAGTGATGGAAGTACAGATTTTTTGTTTTTTCGATAGCTTCAAAATTCAATCAAAGGAAGAAAGTTAGAAACATTCCGCCTTTACAACCAGAGACCGTCGACCACGGTATGCTGGCTATTTCCTTAGAAAGTTTTCATTAAAGAGTGTAAAGAAAGAAAACTAAGGACAGAGAAAGAGACAAAGAGCGAAGGAGGGAGGGGGGGGGGGGGAGAGAGAAGGAGAAGGAGGGCCGGCTGGTATCGATTTCACGGGCCGATTACGTAGCTGGCAGTTGCCGATTTTCCCACGGCTTTTCCCTGGAATCGTGTAAGCCAACTCAGGTAATCGTAGCTACGATGAAAGGGAATTGGCTTCAGCCTTTTACGAAAATCGTCGGAAATCTGTCGTGAATCCTCACCTGGCCGTCCCCCCCTCCCCCCCCCAGTTGTCGCCCTGTCGAGATCCGCCGAGATTTCAGTTTCAGTTTCCACCCTGCTACCCTGTGTATCTGTCTTCGTTCGGCAGTTTTCTTTTTATTCGTACTCGACGGCCGTGTCAAATTCCACTTTGTTTGTCTCACCTGCACGTAGTAGCTTTTCGTCGGGAACCAGCCACCGGGTTCGGAAATTAACACTTGTTGCCATTTAACGCAAACTGAATTTTTGTGTTTACTGTATTTGTGTCACACAGTCGCGAACACGGAACGAAACGTAAAGAAACGTTTAAATTTTATGCATATAATTATGTATATTTGAATTATGTACATTTCTCTCTTTTTTATTTTTTGATTACACGTTGTTTGAAAAAAGATATATGTATATTTTTAAATTATATATCATAATTTATCGTAATATTATATGTATAATATTTTAAATTACATGTTAAATTGCGTGTGTGAGAAATGCACGTTTACTGCAGCTTAGTTATACCTAGTTTGTACACTTATTTCACTCTCCTCTTTCCTTTTTTTATCACTGAAAATGATTTTAGCGGGGGTAACCCAGAAAATTGGGCCTCTTCAGGTGCAACGCTGATGCAACGAAAATTAGCGATTGGTTGATTTGGGTCACGTGATTCGCGAGGGGGTGTAGCGTTGTTTGGTACTGAGCGATCGCGCCTGTAATTTGTTTTCTACCGATTCAAATGTTTGCATATCAATAAAATTTTATGGCAAAAAAGTCGTCTTCATTTCCTAGTCGGAACAGTTGCTTCTGGGCCTTTCAGACGAATACTGAGGTACAAGTCGTGCAGTTTTTTATTCAATCTTCAAAGTTATATATATATATATATATATATGTAATTTAACAAATATGCAAACGTATAATATAATTATACATCTAAATATGTACAGAGTGGAAAGAAAAGTCCGTAGCTTGTCCGTAGCTATCGTAAATGAATACAAGATCAAGGTCAGTCTTGCAGCAGGCTCTTTACATGTATCCCCATCAAATCGAAGAAGAATGTAGAATTCATCTACGATAGCCAAGGACAAATTTTTTTTCCCACCCTGTACATTTACTGCAGTCCAGTTGTGTTATACCAACGCTTTCCTCCCTTTTATTTTTTATTCTTTTTTTTTTTTTGGCTCGCTGTTGAAACAGAGACGTGGAATTTTTTCAACGAAGCGAAGGATATTCGGTTTATTTGTTGGTCGTGTTTCCATTTGTTTTTGAAATCTCCGCAACATCGCGCGAATTTAAACGGGATATATTTGAGAAAGGATTATTCAAACAGCACATCAACACGTATTTGCACGTGCATACGTTACGCACATAATGTAATTATAATGTAATTCACGAATAATTCTTTTCTAAATTATTTCGTTACTCGGTCGTTGAACGAAACTAATATCTCGTTTTATTTTCTACTCCCGTGTCCGTTTCCTTGGATCATTTGATTCCCCCAGTCACGTTTGATCCTTCTCGCGAAAACGAAACGGCGCGACTCGCGTCTCCACCGGAAATATCAAAAGTACGTTATCTCCGAGCCGAAGGAATTGTCAGGCAAACTCGTCGAGCAAAAAATCTTGAGAAAACTGTCGCGGGCAAAAAGGAACTTTAATCAGCGATTTTTAATGAACGCGGCGAAGTTCGATCGTCGCGCGGTATTTGAGATAGCGGGCACTTTCTTTTTTTTTCCTCCGATGCGAGCGACGTTTGAAAGTCGTACGGGAGAAAGGAGAATTTAATTTCACTGTCCTTTCACTGTTTCCTCTTGTTTTCTTTCTCCAACCGAGGGAGTAATTTACGCTCTGATCGCGATATAATTGCCAGGCTGCGTTTAATTTTTCTTCTTTGCTGACTGATCGTCTCAGATTGCAAGAAGTAGGGCGAAGGTTCTCAAAGGCCTGGGGGTGGAAACTTCAGTCCCTCGGTATTACGTGGATGATTTATCTGTGACTTGTCGTTGAAATTTTATGGATTTATGATCTGAGTAGTTCTCCGCGAGGTGTATTAATTGTTATATAATTTTCAGACGCGTATATAATTGTATACACACTGCGCATTTTGCATTTATATCTCACGCACTTGTCAGGAATTCTTTTATTTCTTCAATTTTTAATTTTTAAGTAACAAATAGTAAGTAATCTGACATACTACATTAATTGTAATGTATGTGTGTGTGTGTAGGATACATTAGAATTAGCACAATATAGTACACTACAATATACTATAAAATATAGTAGACATATTTTATACTATAATATACTATAAAATATAGTATAGTATCTAAACTCTAGTATAGTGCGAGTATAGTACAGTGTAAAATACTATATTATATTTTATGTGCTATAATACAGTATAAAATATGACATAGTATTTTATACTTTTACTAATAATTAGTAACTGTACTACTTAGGCTAGTAACTCTAGTATAAAATGCCATATCATATTTTATTTACTGTAATACCAATACTAATAGTTTCTAATAATAATACACTCAAATAATAACGTAGCATGTATCTTATTACATATCTTATATAACAATAATCTTATATCAATATAGTAACATTATATATATAGTAGTATACAATGATAATAACATACCTACAGACACTTATGTGTACATATAATGTAAATGTTGGTACAGTGCACTCTATATTGTTGACAAGCTTATACGACAATAATCTTACAATAATATAGTAACATTATAGTATAGTGCACTCTATATTGTTGACAATGATCAAAGATGAAATTAGTTCGCGGAAGACGGGATGTTTTTCGAAAAACGTGGTTTCTTCGAGCCACGTGACGACACGCTATCGGTTGTCTTCGATTAGCAATATTTCCATCGCGTGAATGGCGATGAATACCGGTGGCGATCGTAAATCGGCAGTGATATCACTCGAGGACACGGTTCGTCCACCATTTCCATGACAATATAAATCAAACGTCGGGGGATTTACGAGCTCTGCCCCGTTGCCACGTAAACACCGCTATTCTTTCCCCTTCTCTGGCTCTGCCGGACGGCCTTTGCCGCGATTTCCAGTTCCGCGGATGCGAGAAACATCGCCCTCGGGGTCCGACGTGACCCGTGAAAAACGCTACGTCGTTAACGTCGCATTAACCGAGCTGTATATACCGAATTCTTCGAACCAAGTGAATTTCAATTTTTGCAACAAGAGAGGAAGGAAAAAAGCAATTTCAGTGTAATTTCCAGTTTAATTCCAATTGTTTATTCTCAAACCACCGTGAACCAAGCGAATTTCAATTTTTCAAGAAAAAAAGAAAATTCCCAGTGTAATATCAGTTTAATTCCAATTGTTGATTTTTGACCCACCGTGAATCGAGTGAATTTCAATTTTTCCAAAAAAAAAAAAAAAAAAAAAAAAAAAAGGAAAAACAATTTCGGTATAATTTTCAGTTTAATTCCAATTGTTAACTCCTGACAGTTATTGACTTTGCAGTTAACCTTTTGCGGATAATCTTGATTGAAATTTTTACCAAATGGATGTTCAATAAACTCGATCGTGATAAAAGTTGATCGATAATTTGACGGACGGTGACGTGAAAAACACGAGAACATTGACGATTGAGCGAGTAATCCTGTCGAACGTCAGTCGACGTTTGCGTTGAACGCTTATTGCTAATTTAATAAATAATCCCGATAATTTAACAAATAGTTGGATCAGGCACGCATTAGTAATTTAATAAATAATCCCGACGAACATCGGCCGGTAATTCCGTAAATAGTTGTGTCAAGCGTACGTTGCCGATTTAACAAACAATTCCAACGGGCATCGATCAATAATTCTAACAAATAGTTTCTAACAAATCCGAATTAATCATTCGACGTAATGCCGAATGCTAATGAACGTAGATCGAACGAAACGAAACAATCAAACACGAAGAATACACGTTTGACTGTATTCTCGCGAAATAATCCAATTACATTCTAAAATAATTTAATTACATTCCGGAGCGTTCCAATCATATTAATTAGAACATCGTAAATATTTGCGTTCCAAAATAATAATTTCACCGTGCTAAAACGTGCAGGCGATTTGTCGCGACGTTTTGCCCGCGGGGAGTGAAATTTGTTAAAAAACAAAAGGGACGGGAAGCCCCGGTGGGAAACGGAAAATCGAACGCAAAATCGCGTGAAATTCCGCTGCTCGCATTTCACTTACACGTAAGTGCCAGCCTCGGCCATTATCGGTGGAAGTTTAACGGTTCGTACACCGATTGGCGGTTTGCCTGGACGGCGCGAATTAACATACTCGATGCTCGGCTCCCCGGTAACCCCCTGGTTTACCGTGTTCACCGCATTTCGACGCTTTCCATCGATCCCTCGTTTCGCGGGAATTACGAACATCCTACCACCACCCATCTCTGATTTTCCGCGCCGATAATCCTGCACCGGTAACCGATACCGAACCATCTCGCCATTATCAGCTATTATCTACGAAGGGGGACGAGGGGGGGTAAAAGAGACGGAAGGAAAAGAAGAAGCTGAAGGATGGCGACTGGTGAGAAAATCTTCTGCGGTGGGTTTGAGAAAATTTTAAAAAAATATTCAATAATCGTTGGTGATGTGTAAAATTTAATTGTAATTTGCTTCGATAGTATATCGTGCAATCGCGTAATTGTAATATTGTGTAATTTAGTATTAATATGATAACAGTGATAACATTATGCGTTAATATTATAACATTTAATAGGAACGATTGAATAAGCAGTCAGGTAGAATTAGTTTTCTAATTTGTGAGAAATTTTCATCAAACTTGGAATAGTCGAAACATTCAACAACCCTTGAATTTTTGTATCTCAGCTTTGCGCTCGGCTCGGCGAACAATTGGCAATGTTTTGAAAAAGATGTTCGACGTAAGTCAGTTGGAAGTATAATAATATACTTTTTAATCTAAAAGATGAAACGTAGTCTAAAATCCCTTAGGTTTAACAATGTAGACCGATGAAAATAGGCAGAGTCTTTATTATTTCATCGAGAGAATGTTTCGATAATTGTGTTTGAAGTTGTAAGATTCGGAAAGGTGTCGTTAAAATACCAAGTCCACTTAGAAACTCGGAAGGGAAGATCGACCACCTCAACTGTCCAACCTCGACTGTCGAAGCGACGTCAAATTTTCGGGTGCACTTTCAACCACCTAGGTGCTTCGCTAACTTCGGCAACGTGGTCGAAAGTGCACGTGCAGTTGGAAGTTGGAGTACGTACGCGTGCAACAATCAGAGGCGAGAGGCGGAGTAGATCGATTATTGGCCAGGCGCGAGTAGCGTGAATCAAGTTCTTATCGGTCAAGGGAAATGGGTAAGTTAGCGGCCGGACAGGTGACACGGGTTTCGGTTAACCGGTAGATAAGGGAATATAAGTAAGTTATTGGCTGAAATCGGGTGAAAGAGGCCGTTGGTTGGTGTGCTGCGTGGGCGAGTGAAATAGGTCGGTTGTTAATCAGCCAGGCGAGCTGTATCTGTTGCTCGTTGTTGGTCAAGGCGAGTGGATAAATTATTGGCCGGGCAGTGACGCGGATCAATCACTGCTGATTAGATTGAGGATGTATCGATCAGGCAGGCGGAAAGGGTCTGCGAACGTTGGGTCAGCGTCGAAAATATTTCGATTTCGCGGTGAATCGACGATACAACGTCAACGTTGGTGTTTGTTGTTGTTCCGTGGCCAAGGAGAGCGAGTAAATTTTTGATCAGCCGATGAAAGTAAATTCCTATTGTCGGCAAAGAGAATAGGCAAGTTGCCTGACCGCAACGCAGAGATACGGGTCGCCAACGAAATTGAAACGAAACTAGTACGTAGTCGCTTGTGCGAAATTTCACTCGGTGATTAAAAAGGTGATTAAGCGATTGAAGCAAATTCTCAGTCGAACGGAAATGGTAAAAAGTCGTACGTACGGTTGAAGAGTTGCGAGCAGTATACATCAATGTGTAATAAGTAGACCGTCCCAGTTGTTGGTCAGGCAAGTAGACTCGACTGGAATTAGAAAGCTTTCGCAACAGTGTAATATCACGAACGTCTATGGTCAACTGTAAAATTAGAATTGGGTTATTCGTCGGACGAGTCAATTGCTCGTCAAAATAGAAAGGAAAAAGTGAAATGAAAGAAACGGGTCATTTATGATACCGGGATAAGCAGAATCTCTCGAACATTGGCGAAGCGAGTGGAATGTTTCGGTTATTGATCAGATAGATGACTGATTGTGAGTTATTTCTGCTTGTTAAATATATGTCAATTAATCAGTAATGCATCGGCGCGTGTATAATACACGCTAATTGTCTAATGAATATTAATATACGTAATAAAATGTGTCTACGAGAGAGACAAGTAGAACGGATCCACTATAAGTCGGACAAATTCAAAAACACAAATTTCTATCGAATTTCATCGAATCTGACCTAACCAAATGTTTGCCAGGAAGTCTTCCAACTCTATTCTATTCTAAATCCGTTCTGCCTCTCCTGACTTTGTTCTAAACCCATTCTGTCAATAATAAAGCATGCCAATTCGCTTCGTGAACGAGTACCTCGCGAGCAGATCTATTATTAATCGGACAGAAGAATACGATATAACCTACAAATCGATTCTCTGTCTAATTTAATAATCAAAAACGCGTCTAACGAGACCATCTTCCGATGAATATTAACAATGAAACACGTTTCACTGTTATTTCACGGACAGTTGACCTAGATTCTAATGATTCAACGTGTCAGAAACGACAGCCGAAGCTAATATGGTCCAAATATTTGTCGAGAAAAACGCAATCAGTAGCGAAAACACGTTGCTTCGTAAACGAGTGGAGTAGATCCGTTGTAAATCAGCTGTCCGCCGCGTTGTTGCGCGGCGTAACAAGCAGCACACGGACCAACTTTTCACTTAATTTAACAACCAGAAACAAATGTTTCCCCTCTCTTCAAAGAAAGAAGAAGAAGGGGAAAAGAAAGAGGCGACCAAAGGAAACGTTACAACACCGCTCCATAATCGCGTTAGAGGTTTTCCTCCTTCGTTCGCAGAAAGCAGCGCGCCGGTTGGTTATTATTCTTTCGTAATCTAGCAGAAGTCTGGTCCGAAACGAGAGCGCACGATTGTGCATCTTCGCTCGAGGTATTCCGACAGAGGTATCCCCTGTTCCCCCGCCTCCTCTCTCTCTCTTTTCTTGATAATCCTTTCTCTTTATAATCCTCGCAGCGAATATTTTACTGTCGACGCTGGCTGGCAAACAATTCCCCATTGTCATTTCCCTCGTTCCCGGTGGGAAACGTTCCGCGAGAGCACGGCGAATTTAACTTGAGCAACAGAAGGAAACTGCGCAAAGGCAACACAGAGAGAGAGAGAGAGAAAGAGAGAGAGAGAGAGAGAGAGCCGGTAAGGATTAGACGCTTTCGTCGAATGAAACTGGAGAACACAAGGGGGATACTTGATTAATTGTTAATTGCACCCGGACGAGCCGGTTGTCGTTGCGCGTGTTCAACAGATACCGAGATTATTTACGTCTCGTCTCGTCTATGTGAAACACTTGAAAGCCCCCCTACAGCCTCTGTTTCGATTCAATTAGAATCTTTTGAATCGAGAGTGCATCGAGTCTCTCGGCGCGTCCTTTGAATTTCGGTATTTTTGTCCTCTTTTTTCTTTCTCCGTTCCTTATTTGCGGTACTAATGAAATTGACGGACCATTGTCGCGATTGTCGTTGCGATTTAATGTGATTCAATATCATTTAACAACACCCGTATTGCTGTTGCAATGTAAAATTAACGCAACAGTTACCGTCACGTGTCACGTAATATTGTAATTATTGTAATCACTGGAAGTTTAATTAATGACAGAGCGTAGTGCAGCTGGTTGAGTAGCGCAATTTCGAGTGTTTGATTTTATTTTACACTGCCGGTGAAGTGCAGTTGAGATCAAACTTCCAACGGCGAATGAGGGATTCGCTTCGAAATTGGAATATTGAACGTCATTCGGCAATGACTGAATTCAACATTTATCAATCTTAATTAACTGAAGAGAAAAAAAGATTCGAAAGAATTCGTCGAAATTAATTTGTAATAAATTAAAACGGAATGCTGACATGTAATAACAATTCGAAAAGAACCGTCTCGAAGTGTATTCGAGTTCCGTAGTTTGCGATTTATTATTTACAATATTGTCTGGGTCAGTGATGCCCATGCCCCACCTGTGACTATCAAGACTTCAAACAACTTTCCGACTTTTGTGAAAGGAAAGCAATTGGAAAATTAAACTTTCACTTGGAAGAAATGTAAAAGACATTCTTTCTCGTTCATCTCGCGGGTCTAGACTATTTTCCAAAAGACAAAAGATTAATGAGAACGCAGAGATGAGAAAAACGAGGGAACCGCCGGATCAAAGTGTAAGAACGAAATCTACCACCTCGAGGGAAGGGGGAGCTTTTCGAAGGCGGAAACAATAACGCCTTCGTCACACTGTGAGGCGTCTGCCTCTCTGTTCGTGATTGCAATAAATATTGCTGTTGCCGTGGTTCACCGTGTCTTGTTGGAACTCGTCGCGTCTTGTCATTAACGATAGAGAGCACGTACTTTGCAGGCGGGAGGTAAATTAATCAAGGCGGCGTTTTGTGGTGCCTCGTAACCGGCGCTTACAGCAGACACATTATTCGAACAAGTGTATCGTCACTGGCAAGATGGTACACGGCGCAATAGTCGCGAGAATTCGGGAGGCAAAGGCTTTCAACGTAGATGTATTAACCTTTGTCATGCGCGCTGTTACGCGGAATTCCGCGTGGGAGGGGAACGAGGAAATAAAAAGAGAGAGAGAAGGATAAATAAATAGGGAGTGGAAATAAAGGAAAATTTGAGAGCAAGAAAATGGAGTTAAGCAACGTGCAAGGGAAGGGAAATTGAGCAAAGAGAAATTCAAGTTGAAGGAAGTGTTGTGAAGAATATTTTAAGAATATTTAAGGAACATTCGAAACAAAGAAAATTCAAGTAAAGAAAAATTTTAAGGGCAGGAAAATTCGAGAAAAGGAAAATAGTGTGAAGGAAAATTCGAGTAAAGGAAGATGTAAGAAAAGAAAAGTTTTGAGAGATGGAAAATTCGAAGAAAGGAAAATGGGGTGAAGGAGAATCCGAGCAAAGGAAGATGTAACAAGGAAAAATTTCAAAGGCAGGAAAATTCGAAAAGAAGAAAATGAGATGAAGGAAAATTCAAGTTGAGAGAGATTTAATAAAAGTTCAGTACGTTTGAGGGAAGAAAAATGAAGAAGAGAATACTTTTTCAGGGTGATACATAAAGACCGGCGAAAGAAAAAAGACAGTGTAATTAAATAAAAAAGAAAAATTCAAAAGAGAAGGAAATTGTAAATGAGAATTTTTGAGGGAAAATTTGCATTTCTTTGTAACCTCCCTGGAACTTTGCGAAAAAATAAAAATCAAATTAAAAGTAAAGAAAGCACAGGTGGTGTGATTTTGTAGGTACGCGAGCACAGTCTAATTCTAGGATATATTATCTTTGGAGCAAGAGGAGGCAGATTGCCTTCAGGCAAGAGACATTAACTGAAGCTTTATTGCATAATAAATTGATGGAACGGTCGATAGCTTTACGCGTTGCATGCTCCGGCGTTTGGCACTGCCGTCCATTATATGCCAGACATGGAGGCACGAATTTCGATAGAAATAACCTTGTCCTCCCTCTAATATGACTTCCAGTCAATTACTAGTAACCTCTGGTTCATTAACGACTGCTCAATTTCGTCTCTGTTGTCCCGCCTGTTCAATAACTCGCGCTTCCCTCCTCGTCGATGGATAAATAAATAAATACACAAATTAATTAACTCGCACGAGAAAGTAGTCGCGTGCGTAAATAATTGTTTGAACAATTGCTTGTTTCAGGGGGACGAGTGGAATCGACATTGATCTACGCAGGCTGGATATAGATCAGTGCCCCCTGCCACCTGGATCCACCCAGTTGAATATTTTTGCAGCGAGCGACAAATGCAAGAAGCGAACCACCGAGGTCAGTGAATTTTTTAGTCAATGGACGATAGGAGATGACAAAATGAAAGTTCTGTGTACGAATTCATGGATGTATTTAAAAAAAAAAAACGAAAAGTTTAGAAAATCAGAAATAAAAGTGCGTCCGTTTGAAATCTTTAAAAATCTTCCATTTCTTTCGCGATTTACATTAAATTTTTTACGTAGGTCAGTTGAATTATTAGTTTCTCCGTTTTGTATTGCAGTGCATCGCGATTCCAGGACTCGGATTCCGTCGTGGAAGCTATCGATGCATCTGCAAACGTGGTTTTTACTATCCAGATACCAAGTCTCCAAACCGATACTACAATGGCACCGTGATCGAGGAAGAGTACGAGAAATTGATGATGGTAAGTCTTTCCAAGGAGAATTTATCTTGCATTTCATCAATTATGGTTCCATTTAAAGTCTTGGAAAAGAAAGTTCCATTTGAAAAATGATTTTAAATACTCTCCTAGTCTATCGGTCTATTAATCTATTATTTCAATCAGGATATCAAACTGGTAGCCTTGTATTATTGTATATTACCTTAGATTGTCTTATATTTTATTAGCTCCGTATTAATGTGGTTCCATTTAAATTCTTCTAAAAAAGTTCCAAAATTATTTTAAATCCTGGTCCTATACACTGTATCCTATTCCTATATGGTCAGTTAACCTATTATAACTAGTCTGTTAAGCTATTAAGCTATCTATGTATACATTAGTAATATTTCAATTACCTAATAGTAATCTAATAATAGTCCATTAGTCCGTTAGTCTATTAGCTCGTTCACTAACCTGTTCGTATGCCTCAGAAACAATTGAATTTGATCTGTATCTTCTAGAATAATTTCTACCAAATTTCAATATCTGTAAGATCTAAAAGTGAGACGACTCTTGGAAACCTGTTTAACTGCTAAAGAAATTCTTAAACACTTCTCAAACACTTCTAATCCTCTGGACTAACCGACCAATAGTCTGATGTGGGTTTGCAATCATATCGACTGAGAAAGAATTTTAGAGTTCTAACAAGTCCCATTGTACAAAAATCCTATACAATGTCGAGACAGTCGAGGCAGTCACTTCCAGGTCACGTGACATTCTTTCTTGCAAGGATTTTCCAAAGCAGCCCTCCTATAAATCGACCTCCAGCTTTCCTCGAGTGTTGCCTGTTTAAACACTTTTGAATCCTCTTTTTGTTTTCTCTTTCTCTCTTTTTGTTGATCAAAAGCTTGAAATAACTTGGCCGACCGAAAAAGAGAGAAAGAAACAAAAATTGCAAGAGATGAAATCCCAATTTTTCCTTCCGGTCTGAGTTTCGACCTGATAGCCGGACTTCTTCAAGCGTCTCCCTCTCTTAGTGTTGACTCAAGAGTTTGGTACGGAAGGATCTCAGTAGGTTCTGAAGAGGGGACCAAGTTCCCTGGTGCTTTAATACCCAATTAGAGCGTGGGATTCTCCTATTACTTTCTAACCGGGTCAGCAAATAGGTAACACGATATCTTTTGTGTAAATGTCTGCAACGTGGAGATTCAGAGGAAAAAGCACGTAAATATTGTTGTTATTAGATTTCGATAGCAGCATCGAAAATGTAATGTGAACTTTTTATTTCTCGCGAAGAATCATCAGTCGATAATTGTACAATTAAATTAGTTAGGCCGATGAATCTGCTAGCCTAATCAGTCTGCTAGCCTACTAGTCTATTAATTATATTAAAAATCAGATTGTTAGTTTGTTAGTCTAAAAGTCACTCTAAAAGCTATCAGTTCTACAGTTAAATTTCGCCTGATTTGAAATCTATCTATTATTCTCTAGCAGTCTATTAATCTGTTTAGACCAATGAATCTGTTAGCCTATTAGCCTAATCTGTTAGTCTATCAATTAATTACTGAATCAATTTGATTATCAATTTGTTAATTTATTAGTCTGTTAGTCTAAAAATTGTAAATTGATAGTTCTGTTGTTGGAGAATCCATTCTCTAACTCATCTTTAGATCAATCTACAGATAGATTCTCAGTCCACCATCAGAACAATAAACCGTGATCGAACTAGCTGATCAAATCATTTTAGATCGGGCCACGTCCTTTGAGTTACGTCCGTAATAAATTAGCTTCAGGTTAGCTGGTAATCCCAGCCTATCTACCAATCACCAACACCCTCGTTCTAGTCACCTAATTCAGAGACAGCCTCTGTGCAACTGCTATCCGCCAACACCGGCGAGGGTGGTCCAGTCTGGAACTAGGCCTGGAAATTGTTTCGAATGGTCCATTTCAAGGACCGTGTCCAGCAATTCAGTTTCACTAGGGACCACGCTTCGCCGCGAATAATTCAAAGGGACCAACCTAGTCAGCAGTATACTCCGTATTGTTTCGAACAAAAGGGAATTTCGCCTAGTCGTGATCGCGGGCGATAGGAAGTTTTGGTATTGGATTTCGAAGGCCACGGGCGAGAGATCGGTAGATCGAGTGAATTATCCTCTTCGTCCACGAGTTTTGTGATTTTTTTTTTAATCGCCGCGAGTAAAAATTTCAATTTTTTGAATTTCAGTGATTTTTTTTTTCTTCTTAAATTTTAAGCTTAAAGAGTTTAAAATTTTAAACTTAAGAAGTGCGAAATTTTTTTCTTAAATTTTAAATTTAAAATGTTCGATATTTTTTTTTATTAAATTTTAAATTCAAGAAGTCCAAAATTTGGTCGATTCGAGGAATTTCAAATGTCGTCGATTTAAGAAACATTAAATTTAAATTTGAGAAATTTTGCGAAATTCTGTCGAATCAATGTTAGACATATTCGAGGTGAACATGTTGAATTTTATTAATTTGGGAAATCTCAGGACTTTTATCGAACTAATATTATCTTACGTATTCTTGTTACGTTTGTTAACTTTGATAGTTGCAGTGTCGATTGTCCGTCTGTGTATCAAATTTCCAACGTGAATTCGAGTCTTGTTTCTTCGACTTTATTTTTCACATTTCACGTAATATTCCAATGGTGTTGCGTTCCCTTGCATTTTTCATACTCGCGAGTTTGAAGAAGAACTCTTGGCAAGTGAAATTACAGTCGAGCTACAACGTAAGACCACAATTTTGTTCGTACACTTCCGCTTCCGTTGCGACTACCTCCGCAAATTGAACTACATATTCACCTCAAAGTTTCATCAAGAATCTTCCGCAATTTTAAAATCCGTATCAAATGTCGAAGCTTCGTAACAAAAGTCGTTTACAGTTGTAAGATGAAAACGCAGTAATTATGAAGCAAAAAATACTGTGAAAATACGATATCATTCAATTTTCTTTTCAACTGGAATAACACTCGACGTAAAAAGAAAAAGGAAGAATTCAATAAAAAAAAACAAAAATCCATCCTTGTACGTAAAATTACCTCCGGCTTAAACAAACTCAAATAATACTAAACTCAACTAAACTTAAATAAAAATCTAAATAACTAACAGAAACAATCCTCGCGAAAATTACCTCGAAATATTATACAGGAGTCTAACGCAATTAATTATTTAATTAATTTGATCATAATTTGGTCATCGATGTCCATGGAATATTTATGCGTGGCAAGCAAATGGTCCTAATATAGTTTTCGTTCTCGAATGAAACAAATTATTGTGAAATATCTCCATGATGAGACCGTGCGGTTTAATACTTTCTTGCTTGTTCCTCCGATTTATGATGAAAAAAAAAGATGACCTTTAAAATTTCGAAACTCACAAAAAAAGAAAAAAAAAAAACTGAAGAAATCATCCCTTGAAATCATGCAACTTTTGTATTAAACAATTTTTCATTGGACGCGTAATTTAAAAGTTATTTCACGCGTGCGAGTGTGCGAGTCACGCGAGTCACCCTGTATATTTCCAAGCGGCAAGTGACAGAACAGTCAGCGAAATCGACGAAAATCGGGCTCTTCGTATTTTTGCCGGTGCACGGGGTATTCAATTAACACGGGCCGTCTCGTAATTGCTGATAAATGACCGGGGAACACGCGTCCCTTGCAAAAGGCCAGTCCTTGGGTGTAATTAATGCTCCCAAGCTACCGCTAACAGGCAAAAGGTTAAACCTCTCGATGTTACACCAGCCGGGAAACCAAGCGCGACTGAGTTCGCCCGTTCTCGGTCTGAAGGAGAGAAAAATCCGCTGATTTTAACGAGCTCGACGAATAAACGCAAACGCCGGATATTATAGCCTTACATATATATATATACAGCTACTGGTAGAAGCTAGGGATTTCGCTAGCACTCGGTTACGCGCCGTGAGAAATCGTCGCGACGAGAGTGGTATTCGGCGTTGCAGACGGTACGTTTATGGTTATGGCGCTTGTTGGACAATGCAGCCTCGTAATCCCTCGGAGGTGATTAGGTTTCTTCGCGCTCTGGGGATCGTAGATTTTTTTGTTTGTATATTTCGAAGATTCTTGCGCGTTTAATTCTTTCTGAACGTTTCGTTTATTCAATTCCTCTTTTTATGTTCTGTGTGTTTAGTGTATTTTTATATTTCGCAGATTTTTGTGCATTTGATTCTTTTTTGATGTTTCGTGTATTCAATTTTTTTCGCGTGTTTTGTTTACTTAGTTTTTTGAGAAGATACTTTTTTGGGGTTCCTTTTTGAGTGTTTAATCACTTTTGGATATTTCGCGTACGTAGTATTTTTCCGGCGGAAATTTACTTTTCCATCCGACGTAATTCCTTTGCGGAAATTTTGTATATTTTTTTCCCCCGGACGAGTCTCGTTCACCGAACTGCGCGCGCATACATGCCACCGCGATTAACAGTCACGGTAACAGCCATATTCACCCGGAAACAGATTGCTCCCTCTAAAACGGGAATATCGGAAGAAGTTTACACGAATTCGGCGTTCGATCGCGCACCTAGTGGAACGAAGTTTTCGTCATCACGTGTTACACTCGCCTCGAACAGAAGGGACACGGACTGTATGAAATTTAATATACGAGACCTGACGTTCCCTCGATTAGATACTCGTTCAGAAATGCAAAGTTTCCGACGAAGAATTGGGTCATTTATTTTTCTCTCTTACTCCCTCCCTCCCTTCACCCTCCTTCTGCTTGCTCAACGTCGTCTGTGACGTGCAGTTCTGGTTCACGTGACGGGTTAATGGAAAATATGAGAACGAACGTAACCAGGCCGAGTTTTGTATCGCGCGCGCTATACCCCCGGTATAAAGTAATTTTCGTGGCTCGCGTGATTTCCCCCGTTCACGGTGTTGCGAAAGCTCGATCTTGAGCGATCGGCCTCGTATAATTTAAACAACGATACCGATCTTTCGTTGAAAGTGGTTTGCAAAGTTTCTCCTTGAAATCTTTTCCTTATTCTCTCTCCACCCCCTTTTTTTCAATACTTTTTTCCCCCCTGTCTTTTTTCTCCTTTGGTCAGGAGGTTGTTGAGAAAGACGTGGAGGAAAAACATTGATCGCTTCGACGACGACACGCGGAGGCTTTGACGTATACGGCTGAGCGCGCTGTTATTAACGCGAAATTGCCCCGAAACGGCTCACTTTGTTATCAGTTTTGTCAACCTGTGTGTAAGAAATCGGCTGGAAAACGTTCACCGTTGTGTTGAAACTTTATTACTCGTTGCTGTTGCATATTTGCACTTACTATAATATTAGTCACATTATTTATACAATGATATATATTGTATCGAAAAATTCATTGGATATAAAGCATTCGCACAGTCCATTTTTAAAATGCTGTCACCTGACAAGAATAGTATAGTTTTCACATCGTGCTATAGATGGGAAAATTATACAAACAAGAATAATTTCGTTCTCAAAAATTTTGAGAAAATTCTTCTCGCAACTAGATCCACCATCGTTTCGAAGACTGAAGTCTCTTCTCTACGACGAGCCTCTGAAAGTTTCTGTACGACTTTTCCTCGCTACTTTATGGAATTTTATGCACAGTTGTGAGGATTGCGAAGAAAAATATCGTTTCACGTTTCGGGAATTTTGCGTACTTTTTGTCACTGAAAGTGATTTAAGCGGTAATCGGACCTCTTCAGGTGCAACGTTAATGCAACGAAAATTAGCGATTGGTTGATTTGAGTCACGTGATTCGCGAGGGGGCGTGGCGTAGACCTCGAGTAGGAGTGGCGTTGTCTGGTACTGAGCGATCGCGCTTGTAATTTGTTTTGTATCGATTCAAGTGTTTGTGTATCAAAAAAATTTTAGGCAAAAAAGTTGCCTCCATTTCCTCAGTCAGAATAGTTGCTTTTTTTTTTGCGTAGTTCCGCAAAGTTTTTCACGATTTCTCGTAAATTTTCACAATTTTTTTGCAATTTCATTTTAATTTTTCGCAGGTTTTTGCAGTTTTTCCGCAAGTTTTCGCAATTTTCCACGGTTCCTCTCTTTTTCGCTTGTCCGTGCAACTTTGCGCGATCTCATACACTTTATCGCGATTTCTCGCAGTCTCGTACAACTTCACGTCGTGTTTCCTTTTTAATTCGTGGCATAAAACTTGACAAAATCCTTCGAGTTTCAAAGTTCGACGAAACAGCGAAGAAAACGTCATACGATGAATTTTAATGGGTTTTAAGTTACGAGCAAAAAACATCGATCTTCGACACCATTCGATAAATTCAGTGGCGAGAAAAATTTTCGACTTTAATCCGATCTGGTTTGATTAACTGCCCAACTACCACCGCGATCGAACCTAACGTCTTCATTTTGTCGTGCGTCCGGTGATTTACGGACGGGATCGGGCACATTTGACTCGATGACCCGTCCTCAGAATTTTTCGTGGAAAAATTTTCTCTCGGTTGCCCAAGAGAGCAAGGAGGGGAAGGAAATCGTTGGCGAGCTCGAATGAAAAATTGGCGAAATTCGGTATTCGGCGTACTTAACATCGCAGCTTCGTGCCAATGGCTCTCTGCGGAAGACGCGGTATTTGTTACTCTGGCACGTTGCCACGGAACTCCGCACATTCTCCGCTCGAGGAGAGAGAGAGAGAAAAAGAAAAGAAGAAAAAGTGGCAGTTTCGTGAGCAATCTTTTTTTCACTCCTTCTCTGCCTTTTGTTACGACTGTCTGGGGATTAATCTGGACTCGGTGAAGCTGTGCAAATGAAATAATTTCCATCGCTTTCCAGCGGTAAGTTCCCCCTTTATTTCTTTCTCTTGTTTTCCCAACGTCCTTGGAGAAGATGAAGAAGTTCGAAGATCGTTTGAAAATTTCAAACACAGTGTCGTTTAAGTTTCTTTGTGAATCAAGTATATATAATTTACATGTACTTGTAACTTTTGTACAGGTTATGCGCAATTTTCGAGGGCACAAGTATCCCCATATTCCCACTCGTTTACGTAATATAGAATCATTATATCTGAAAGAAAAAAAAATAATTTAATTTTCTTTATATAGAATTCTTACATCATTGCCTTCAGTTGTGATTCAATTATATAATTAATATAAATTGTGAAATTTCCCGCCAAAAAAGTTTCGAACCTAGTTGCAAGTTGCTCAGTGTCGTCTGCAACGAAAAATGGCGACGGTCGTATTTAGCGCTAGTGACGGAATTCATTACCCGGATTCAATCGTCCGTGGCGAGGTGAATTAAACTTGCGGGATTTGAACTCGCGGATTATCGAGAATCCCTCGTCTTAATCGATAGAGAATTGTTCGAGCGTCCAAGAGTCGCCCCGTGCTTATCCTCGGTCCTGTTCAAGTGATCGGACGAAAAAGTTACTAGATCCCCTCTGGTAACTACCAGTGATATTCCCTAGGCGTGGAAGTCCCTCGGAGAGTTTCTTGGGCGTTCTGCCAATTAGTTGCGGGAATTAAACTGCGGATTTTTTTGCAGATTTTTAAACACGTTTCAAAAATATTCCAAAGAATATTGACAGAATTGTTTGTTTCTTTCGTGTAATAAATATTGCAATTGGTATAATAATTTTATATAACCTACAATATTTTTATGTTATATTTTAAGTGTTATAATACACTTGCAAAGTTTCCAAACGCATAAAAAGAGTTGTTGTAAATTACTTTCGGTTAGAAATTAATCACTCTTTGGCAAAGATTGATAGTTTAATATTTTACAAAATTGGAGCTTTGGTGAAAAAGAGGAGATTGTTTGCTTTTCGAAAACTGAAGCAAAATAAAAAAATATTTATAATATTAATTATAATAATTATATTTTATTTATTATGCAATTACGAAATTAAAACTAGACGCAAAAGTTCCTCCAAACTCAAATTAAAAACTTTTTTAAAGATTGAGCTAGAAAATATTTTATATACACGGTTGTAATTGTTATACTACATCGCGACAATTACATTTTCAGTACAGTTGTACATAAAATTGGGCACAAAAATTAACAATTTCTTCGAAGAAAACGTTCACCAATAAACGGTTCACTATTTTTACAAAAAAAAAAAAAAAAAAAAAGAATGAAAGAAGAAAAATTAAAGATCGCCTCTCTTTGACGCGTCAGAGAGAGGGGTCTTAAAGCGCTGTCAGGCTGTAAATTTTCATTTCCAAGTAACGTGAGTCTCGACATCCGAAGAAGAAACACCTCAGGATCAGCCATAAATCACCAGCGTTACGACCAGCCGTCCCCTCTCTCATCCTTGGCTGCTCGGTCAGACACTATTTTTCTCGAGCACCCTATACGTATAACCGTATAAGCATGCCGGAGCTCGAGTAGACTGTCGACTCGTTCGTTCCTTCGCGCGAAAATGGTTATCGACAGCAACCACGCTGTCATCCGCACTGTCATTCGGAGTTCCGTGCCGGATTTGACGAGCGCACCTGCACCGGATGGCGAAACGATTTTCCCATTGGCTTTCCAACGGAACGTTATTAATTCGTTGGGCCGTCCAGGACGGTTAGTACGACGTGCGGAATATGGGATCTTTCGGCGTCGGTAAGGCAGATCCCGGCTTCCGCTGGTCAATTGAACCCGAAGGGCTTCAGAACCCGTTGAATCATGGATCAGCTGTACTTTCTTAGATTGCCTTCTGTTTACTAAATCCCTCGGGAATCTCTGATAGGATGATGACTCGAGAAAGGTATGACGCGCGAGAAAAAGGTATTGATCTCCAGAATGGAGGTTGGAAATCGTTGTGTCGATTGTGAGCTGGATTTGAGCTTGGAATCTGGTTCAGAGAGCTTACGAAAAATATGGCTCTTTAAATGTATCGTTTGAACGAATGGTTCACGCCATTGAAAAATACTACTTTCCTCGATTTACACAAAAATTGAATCTTCAGTAAAACTTTGAGGATAGTTTTCACCTCTTTTAATAAAAAAAAAAAAAAAACACGTGTCAAATATTTTTTCCAAAACTACATTTATGTCAAATGTCAAACAAAATCGGTGTGTGTGCCCTGTTGTCTTCTAAGATTTCTTTAATTTTCCGTTCATTGCACGAACGAGATTTTCCCGATTGAAAATGGAGCTTCTCGCTCTTCCTGGAAAATTTCCCATACCCATATGTACGTGATATTCCAGACAAATCTATCAAACCAGGTCGCTGTCTGTCAAAAGAAGAAACAACGTCAGAGTTTCCAAAGTTTCACGATTTTCCATTAAGGAAGCAACGTCCTCGCTCGTCAACGTCAAATAGAAAGAAAAAAACTTTCTCGCCACGATCCTATCGTATCGTAAACACGCGTGAAACCGGGTCACAATCCTCCCAAGGAAAAGTCAACCTCATCTTCGCCCCAATCGCAAACGAAGCCTTTACACCGTCCGTAAAAATAGAGAACCATACTCACCATGATCTTATCCATCATAAACACGTGTCAAAACCAGGTCACGATCGTTTCAAAAATGAAACGGCAACCGCCGCGTCTCGTGACTTTATTTCTGTCAAAAAAAAAAAAAAAAAAAAAATCGATGGCATCGAAGATTGCTTGGAGCAATCTGATTCTTTTCTTTTTCAAGCAAGAAATGCTTTCTAATTTTCTGACTTTCCAACTAGGAGTGAAACGTGAAAATTCTTCTAAAAATTTTTAAAAATTGGCCGTGTATTTCACTTGGTCTGAGAACAATCCACACTCTGAATCCGATCGAACTTGGCCCGATTCTAGCCTCTCTGCTTTTCGCGTAAAACTTCGTTGGAATAATAAACGTCAGCTAAATCGAGTAATCTGTCGAGAGTCCAAAATTTCAGACGGCACCCAAGCACTGACAAACCAAAAAAAAAAAAAAAAATTGAAGCACTTTTCAGCCCAAATTCAAAAGATTCTAAAAATGAAAACGTGTCCCCCTTAATTAGCAGTTCCTTAATTAGCAGTGTCGCGAATTGTTAGAACAGGTGGAACAATTTGTCCTCCACGTTGCTTTCGCTTGCCAACGAAATATCATCATCGGAACGACGAAATAAACGAGATAATAAAGAACCAGATTGGTTCTCCTCTTGATTCTCTATTTCCTAGCGAAACGTGCCGCATAGACACGCCATCGAGGCTGTCGTTGAAAGGGATTATTGTCACTGTGATTCCTTTGTCCGCTAATGTCTCGACGCGTTTCACGATCCTCGTTTCTGTTCGCTTCCCTTTTCGAAATTGAAAGGCTGCTATTTTTGTGACTTCCCGGTCGGAGAAGGTCAAGTCAGGTTGGGTAGATTGTGGGACTATTGTCCGCGTTTGACAATGACTTTGGTGGAATTCGTATTGAAGTCTTTATTTCTCTTTTTCCGGCTGGTTCCGCTGTGTAAAATTGAATCACCCGTCTGAGGATTAATTGGATTTTCACCCGGAGCTTCTATTTTCCTGAAGTGAGGAAAACTACCAGAATTTAAACAACCGGACTTGAGACAGAATTGAGACTCGAAAATTGCCAAAATTCGCTCGTTTCCTCGAGTCTTCTTCCGTTCTTCTTGTTCCATTCCATTGTGTCATCATTGTAGTCGCCGAGATGCCCGAGAATCGAGACATTCACAGAGATTGCAAAGTTCCATCGACTTGCTGTTAAAATTCCTCGGAATCGCTCGCCCAAAATTTGGCTCAGGTCTAGGGAATCTTTTTACCCAGAGGAGTTTCCATTCCATTTCCACCTATTCTCCTGAAATCGGGACTTAATTCCAGCGTGTCGGAATACTCGCGATTCCATTCACCGAGTCGATCCAATTTGCCGGGAATTCATTTCGATTATCAATTCGTCGACGTCTGGCTGGCTGGCAGGAGTAGGCTGCCGGAAAGCCTTGCCCCCTTATCTTCGTCGTTCTTTGAACTTCAGTTTTCAGAAGTTTCAACGATAAATAATAATTTGTAAAAGTACAAATTTCTGGAATACTTTGTCGAATTTTTGTAGTTATTTTTCATGTGACTTTCGTAGATCCCTTTCTGCTGTAATAGCTGCAGTGTTCACGGTTCTCATCGATCAGTTGGCCGAACTATAGAAAGTGGAGAACGGTCAAAGAGTCGTCTTTTTTTCTCGCGCAACGAGCCGTTTCCGTAATTGTTCGACCATTTGTTTCACTGGCCGGACGTTCAGACGGTTTTTAAGGCGTCGATCGCCGCTTCATAAATCACTCTGTTACCTCCACTTTCATTTAGCGATTGTTCGTTAAGGTTTCTGTTCCTGCACCTCGTTCTTTGCTCTCGCGCTTTCTTTCACGCGTCATTTTCAATTTTTAAGGTAATGCCAAGCTTGAAATGATGCCAAGGCCAGGCTAGCTAGTTCCCTTATCTGTCATGTTTTGCTAATTATTTTCCAAGAGTCTCGCTCGGATGAATTCCGCTGTATTTTATTTGTAATGCGTAAGTTAAATAATTGAGAATACCACAGAATCTGGGACAGTTTTAATTTGACAAAATTGGATTACGAATCTCTCTTGGATAGGTGGTAGATCCAGATGGGACTAATTGGTTTTTACTGTATTTCATTATTTGCCAGTGATGTCAGAGCAACCTACGAATAGCTACGGATCTAACTAAGGATAAATACTAAGGATACTGCACGGAATGCAGTTTCAATATTATGACAAAGTTGATTCTCACTTGGATGGGAGCTAGATTCGCTTAGAATCAATTAATTCTGATATCTGACTCTCATCAACAATCAACAATCAACAATCAACAATCGTCGGTGATGTCAAGACAACCCGCAGTTACACGAGTGAACAAATATAAGGAAGTTTTAATCTGGCAGAATTTGACTTACAATTAGATGGAAGCTAAATCTACCTGGGATCCTTAGTTAGTCCTAAAATACACTCTGCTGTATTTCATTTCTAACATATCAGTGAAATAATTGTCAGTGACGTTAAAAGAAGCTACAGTTTCAATAGAAAAGAAATATTAACATTAATCTTGAACATTCTCAATCTGACATATTTGGTCCACCAGTCAAGATCCAATTGATCCTATCATAACTCATTGTGTTTTGTACTGTATTTCATTTATAATATGTGAGTGAAATAATCTTCAGTGACGTTAAAAGAAGCTACAGTTTCAATAGAAAAGAAATATTAACATTAATCTTGAACATTCTCAATCTGACATATTTGGTCCACCAGTCAAGATCCAATTGATCCTATCATAACTCATTGTGTTTTGTACTGTATTTCATTTATAATATGTGAGTGAAATAATCTTCAGTGACGTTAAAAGAAGCTACAGTTCCTTGACTCTCAATTGATCTTGACTTTTAATAGAAAAGAGACATTAAGATCAATCTTAAACAAATTCAGTTTGACAAAACTGTTCCATCAGACGAGAGATACACAGACCCAATTGATCCTATCATATGATCCTATGAACACGGTAGGGTTATATATTTTTTTCTATACTCGCAGAGTATTTTATCTATATTTTATCTACTCTATTTCATTTCTAATATGCGAGTGACGTTAAAGGAAGTTACAGTATCAATAGAAGAGAAAGAAATATTAACATCAATCATGAGCAACTTCAATCTGACAGAATTGGTCCACCGATCTAGTCTAGATTCGATTGATTCTGCCACAATCTGCTTTATCTTATCTGATAATACTGCCCGAGTGATATGATCGTCAACCATATTGAACAAATATTAACAAGATCGTCAATTCGCGGTATCGTGAATATGTTTCTAATCCTGGCGAGATTGATCCATGCGAGTCCCGCTCAGATGGATCGCCAAATACCCATGGCAATGGTTTGCTTGTCACTGGTGCTCGTCAAGCTCGACGAGATTGCGCGTCAGAAAGACACGGTAGGCCGGATCGAAACAGAACCTGACACGATAGGATCGGACTAGGCGGGTCTGGGTCGTCGCTGATCGTTCGATATTGCTAGCTTAGTATCTGTCCTCCGTGACAGCGTGTCATTTCTGATTACGTCGCAGGCATTCCGACTGAAGTTTAACGCAAACCGACGCGCACCGTACGCTACCGCTGATTGGTTTCTGATTGGAATTCACTTGTCAACGATAACGAGAGGCTTGGCCATCTCATCGCAGTTGCCAATGTAATTTGCCCGAAATCTGAACCATAAAGGGGAGGATGAAGCTTTCATCGAGAATCGTCGTCCTTTCATCGTTGGTTGATCTCAAAAAAGTCGCCGCCGGTTAGATGTTTGATCGTGTATTTAAATGGCACGTGTATTTAATATTAATAAAAAAAAAAAAAATTGCGAGCTAGGATCGTGTGTTCAGACCAGTAATACTGATCCTTGACATTTATTTTAACAGCTGGTCAATCTCAAAGAAATTGCTAGTTAGGATTAGACTGATCCTTGACACTTATTTTAAGTTTATGTCAATTGATAAAAATATATATATATATATATATATATCTTAGACGTCGTGTTACAGTTTTGAAAAAATAAAGTAGCAATCTTAAAATATTCTAAAGTGATCCCGCATTGCCTGGCCGTAAATCTGCTGATTCTACTGACGTGGCCACCTGTCGGCCGAAGCGGCGAGCTCTTCTACTGATTGATCCACTTGTCTGACCATACACGACCTCATTCCACTAATCCGCGTCGCTTGTCCGATTCTAATCGATTTTTTCCACAGGGGGGAAACGTCACCAGCTGGTGAACGTTATCAGTTAATCGGGCAAACGAGCCAGAAAACTCGTTCCGAATCGGCGTCTCATTCAATCCTGATCGCGTTTTGTGTTTGGCTGCGTTTCGCCAGAATTCTCGTTTCGAGTTATTATGAAAATCATCGTTATTCAACGATGTCGAGCGAATTCTCTCGTCACCAGCTGGCCACCTCTCTCTGCGTGCCACCTCTCTGTCCGTTGTTAACGCGAATTATTTCGTCGTTTCGACTCGTAACAGATGTTTGCGGGCACGCCGGTTGAAAGGTCGCGCCAGTGATTGACCCGTTTCACCCGTGAATGTGTAAAAGCCTGCAACCTCTCGTGGCTTCCCATCAGGTGGCGGACGTTATCCCCTTTCGTTCTGCCTCTGCTTGCCACCCTCTTTCAGAGGTTTAACCCCGCCTCGCGTATCGAAATTTCACGCGGTAGGGGAGGTGATTAGGAATTTTCGATTCCGAGATTTTCGTGAAATTCATCGTTTGTTGGTCTATTATTTACCATTTACCTGTTGATTTCGATTTTCAAAAAATATATATTTTTACTTTTATTCTCGCGAGACTCAAATTTGTACTTTCGTGAACGTAATTAAGAAAACACAAGTTTCCAATTAATTGTTCCTCCGCAAGAAAATTCTACATATCATGCAGGAAATAAATACATTATTTATTTTGTCAAATAAATGGCAGATATATGTGCCAAAAATCCAAGTCGAGATTCTCTTTCAATTTCTTAAAAAAAAAAAAAAAAAAAAAAAAACTTATCGAGGACAATTGTTAGAAATAAAATAATTGCTAGAAACTTCAACTGAAACAATAGGTTGCCAGATCGACATTTTTTCAATTTTACAACTATTTTCCAGTCCACCGTCTCTTGTTGGAATCCTATTCATTAAAAAAAAAAAGTTTTTAATTAACTTGACTACACTGCACCGAAACGCTACACGAGTTCAATTGAGAGCAAATTGCATTTCGTTCGCAGACGTGTTAATAATCTGACTAACGAACCTGACACGATCCAAGGGATTAAAATTGTAACAAAGGCAGCATGTAGGTAGTATTCGCATCGTTCTGTTGCATCATTCGACAGAGAGAACTCAAGACAGACGAGTCAGACACAATAACGTGGATTTTAATGAACATTTGTCAGGCGGATAATTAAACGCAGTTGCTAAGATCCATCTGATTTGAAGTTATCTTTATATCCAACGCATTGTTAACTAACTAATTAATTACTAATTAATTAGTATCGCGAGAGTGTCTTTTTATTTATTTTCCTTTTAGTCGAATTTTTAGACTCGTCTTTTGAATTGAGTTTCTCAAGTCAAATTTCAAGAATCAGGATTTCAAATTGTTGAGTTCTGAAGAAATTCGAGGAATTCTAAAAATTTTAAATTTCGAGAATTCCGAGAATCCTATAAATTCGATACTTTGAATTCTGAGTATTTAAAATTCCAGGAATCAGTCAGATTCTAAACATTCCGAATCTCGAGAATTCCAAGTTCCAAGGATTCTGAATTTTTTTAACTCCGAACTTTGAGAATCCCGAATTTTAGGAATTAAAATCCCGAAAATTCCCAGAACCCAAAAGCTCGAAATTTCGACATTCCGAAATTTAGAATTCTGAATTCCAAACGTTGCGAAATTTGGCAGGATATTTTCCAGCCTTTTACGATTAACGTCGAAGTGTTTAACAATTGTGCGCGAAGAGTTCCTGAACAATTTGCATTGTTTATCGTGTGTCACAGTCAAACAGTAAACGTAACAACAATATTATAAAATCCTGTGCGTAACTGCGAGCAACTTGGACCGACTTTGTGTGTACTTGTATAATTATGCTAGAAAGCGGCTGAAATTCATGACAAATGCACGGTAAAACATTCTGTAGACAAATTTAATTATTAGCCGAGTGAATGTGGAGCATCGTCTCTTTCTCTCTCGGAACTGAAATTTGACTGGCTAATTCCACGCATTAAATTTTCTGCCGTTATTAATTATTCTCAATCGGATTAACAAGACCTATTAAATTACATAATGGAATTGAAATTTTTGGAACAATTGTCCTACCGGACAATTATATCTTCCGGTAAAAACATTTCTTTCTTTTTTGTTAAAAATTTCATAAACATATGGAAGAATTTAAAAAATCTGAAATTCTCGAAACCTTTCGAAGTTTCAAATCAATTGGACCTTGCAATTTTTCGAATGCCTCTTTTAATTTCCTTTTCCCATAAAAAAAAAAAATTCTCAACTAAACACCCATAAAAAATTCCAAATTTAATGAGAGAATCATCGTCAACACCCTCGATAGACAATGGTCTTCCGTGAGATCTAACAAATCGTGTCCTCCACGACAAATATTACAGAATCTCGTCCAAGCACTGCACGGGATTATTATTTCCTAATAATATGCGCGGGAAGGTTCGTTCTCGCGATACGTGCAAGTGGCAACTGGGCGTAGTTACTTGCCCCTAATATCCCGAACCATAATGCCACCGTTCGTGATTTGTGACGTCGATAAATCTCCTCAAACTTAAGTCCCGATCGTGAATACGACTTACGACATTGTGATTTGCGAGGTGCACGGATTTATGCGGAGGGGAAAAGCATAGCGCGCGCATCGTTGGTCACTTATGGTTTGGCGGAGGAAATTCGTTTCGATGGAGTGTAAGGACATTTGTTTTCGCGGCGCCGCTTTCGACAGTGTACGCTAATGAACCGTTCAGTTGCTTCTCGTTGAATTATTGCCTATCGATGGGATTAAGAACGTGGCCGACGTCCGTCGAATGTTAATCGATACCTTCCAGTCTCGTTATCTCGTGCTTGGAGCAGGGCTCGCGTGATTTACGAGCTCGTCCATTCGGTGGAATTCCACTCGTCGAACGCGAGTTATTTCTTTGAGGGTGCAGCGCCCTTCGGTGATATTAGTTCACAAAATTGAAACATTTGTAGCGGGAAATAAAAGTAAAATATTTCGAGGAATTTGTAACGAGAAAGATAGAAATTTGTAGTTGATATTGTTTGATATTTTTGATGTTAATCGAGTTAACAGATCCGCTATTATTTTATATTTGTCATTGCGATAAATTTCTCAGTCTGCAGAGAAACATTTCTTTCAAGCACCAGAGAACCATAGAATTCTGTTATCTAATTTATTCACTGGAAGATTCCTTCAGACAAGTCCGGAAGAATTATCAATTTATCACCCAGTTTTATCATATCATAAATTTTCTTATCTTTGAGAAAAGAGAACAAAATTCCTTTTAACGAAAATGTCAGAAACTAAGAATAAAATAATAATCAACTTGTCACCCAGTTTTATTGCTACATTCCTTAGTAAATTCCCCAGTCTTCAAAAAGAAGAAACAAAATTCCTTTCAACGAAAAAGTCAGAAACCAAGTACAGAGGAATAATCTACTTGTCACCCAGTTTTATTGCTACTTTATTACCACAAACATTCCTTAATAAATTTCCCAATCTCCAAGAAAACAAACTTCCTTTTAACCTTTTAAAAAATCAAAAACTAAATCCAGAATAGCAATCAACTTGTCAGCCAATTTATATAAATTCCTCAATTCCCTTAATAAATTCCCCGATGATCAAAAAAAGAGAACAAAATTCCTTTCAACCAGGACGTCAGAAACCAAGTCCAGAGGAATTATCAATTCTTAAAAGAGAGAAGAACCGACGCCCTTTCGCTTACACTTTGTTTCACGTTGATACGTCGTTTCGTTCCCGAGCTACGTGGCTTTAAAGTTTATCATTGATGTGCCGCCTAAATTCCCACCCACCGCACCTTCCAGGAAATGCGTACGCGCAACTCACTCTATAGTAAAAAAAGCCGCTGACTCAGCGCCCTTCAATGAGAACCCAGGTGGGAGAGCTTTAGGTCAGTGAAGCGTGCGAGTGGGACAGCGCTAGCGTGCGAGCGAGAGGTGAGAGGCACGTGCGAGTGAGAAAGAGGTCCGAGGGTGCGAGCGAGACAGAGCGCTTCAAAGTGAAAGATTTATATAGGAGGTTTTAGAATACAAATTATTGGAAACGGGTTGTATTTTATATTTCTGGCGCGCGTAGTTTCAAGAACAGAGAAGAATTTCTTGTGGAATTTGAAAAAAATATATCAGTTGTGCCAGGAGTGACTGAGCTATGTAGCGTATATTGTGCACATTTAATGATAATTATCTAAATTGCCAGCAATTTAATATTTAATATTATTTAATATAATACACGAGCAGTTGTATATATATTATTATATTGTATACTATAATATTTAGTATTTATACTAAAATATTTATATAGTAAATAATTATTATTATGAATCTTAGATCCGAGTTCTGAATCGTAAGAGTTCAGAATTTCAAGCGTTCTCTTGTCAAAAATTTTTTTAAATTTCATCGATTGTTTGTCAGAATTTTGAAAAAAAAGTGTCTCAAACGTGAGAATTCTGAATTTCTAAATTCCAAATCTCAAAGATTCCAAAGTTCCCAACGATTCTTCGTCCAAAACTGTTTTTAAAAATCTCAACTATACTTTGCCAATTTTCCAACTCTATGTTTGTACGTATACTTTTAGGGTGAGGAGAGTCAGTACGACGTGGACGGTGTGTTTGAGTGTCTTCCTTGTGCGGAGGGTTGCGAGTCTTGCGAGGACGATTCGCCGTGCGTGGTATCCTTGAACTGGCTGATGAGAACCGCCATCCTCATCCTAGAGTGCTGCGTCATCGCCTGTCTGCCCGCTGTCGCCCTTTTCACTTGGAAGTATGGCAACGTGAAGGTAAGCGGCAAACGCTTCTCCACAATCTAGATTTCTTTCTTACGCTTCGTATGTTTCGCGAAAGTAATTTTCTCGAGTCAGCAGAGGGAAATTCTCGACAATACTGGAATTAGAATTTTTCCTTTTTTTTCTCTTGTCGTTTATTGGTTTCCGAGCTCTCGTCAACTGAATGAGGGTTCGAGGAAATTCGAAGAATGCATAAGGTGGGCCGAAAATCACTTCCCATTGAAATAAATCCGTAATATTTTTTCATTTGCGAACGCTTTGGCGGTCAACATTTGAAAATAATTAGTAAAATAATTAGTTTGTTGTTATATTTCGATGTTTTGTTAAAAGAAACAAGTGGGAAGAAACTTCTGGCCCACTCTGTAGTTAGAAAAAAAGGAAAGATATATTTCGACACACTCAATGTAATATCATATATATATTAGATACGGTATAAAATATAGTGCAATATAAAATGATACGATATATTTAGTACAAAATGTAATATTGAATATACTTAATGCAAAATACAGTACGACATATTTAATTAAGTTAAATATAGTACTATATACTACAGTATGATGTATCTCATTATAGACAATATTACATTTAAAGAAGAATATATTTACTGGAATTTTATTAGCGAGATTTTTCTTTCAATTTCCAATTTGTTAATTAACAGGCTGTGAAACAGGAACGAAATGCAATTTTTTAATTTGAGAAAAATCGGGAAATCGCGAATTACAATTCGACGGAAAAATTCGATGGCGAAATTGAAAATTGAAAAGTTAATATATTTTACAATGCATAAAGTTACCACCTGGGCCGGTTGTATGCGGCACGATTACTGTAATACTTCCCCAGCGCAGTTATTCCCAACTTCAAATCCCAGTTTAACGTCAAAGCTCGGAACTGCTTTCCGATGCACTTTGATTAACAACTTGGCTCTGCAAGCGCAGGTTTAAAATAATCTAGAGTCCCCTTTGTGATGTCGGCTGCAACTTTTTTTTTCACCAAAGTCTTCGAAATGGTTGCGCGGTGGGGGGATTCTGATTGAGACCTGTCCACCGTCAAAGGGACCTTCAATCCGAGCTATCGTTCGCGATCGCAAACTCGGCCAAAAACCCACCTTAAACCGAAAGAATGAACGTTTGGCTCTCCCCCATTGTGTCCCGAAATTAATTAACTCGGGTCCGCGCTACCTTCTCAACGCTGCCGATTCTCACGTCGTATGATTTTTTACATTCAGCCTGATATCAAATGCAGATTGCGCGTTTGCATTGCTAAGTTGCGGGTGTGGTTCTCCGTGTACGTTGAAATAAGAATTAAGAGTGGTCAGAAGGACGACCCGTGTAGCTAAAATTAAGAAATTTTGAAGAGATAATTATTTTGTGATAAAGTAGAATTGTAAGAGAATGGTGGTTGTTTTTTTTGTTTTTTTGGAGGGGGGGGGGGAATTCCGAGGAAGTAATACATTCGTTTGCAAATTAAAATTTTACGCGCTCGATATTTGGAAGTTCGAGAGTCGAAAGATTCAGAAAATGGGGGGATGTTTGAAAATTCGAAGATCGAAAATTTTGAAAATTTTGCAGCATCCGAAGAAATCTTTTTGTTGAAAAGTTTGGAGATTCGGCGATTAGGAAACTAAAAGAACTCAACATCTGGGAACTTGCAGACTCGGGGATTGAAAAACTGAGAGATTGTAAGATTCGGGGACTTGGAAACTTGTAAATTCGAGGATCGGAAGTTTGGAGGTTTAAAAGTTCGAGTATTCGGAGATTTCGGTCACGTTGCCCCTCGTTGGGGCAAAAAACGAAGTAAAATTGCGCAAAATTTTTTTACTCTTTCCTAAGAAAAATCCTAGATCTACATACGTCCTTTCTGGCATTCTCCTTTTTACCTTTTCTGTTAAAAAAAAAAAGAACAGAAAAAGAGAAAGAAGCTATTAAGAGTTAGTTACACGATTAAAAGGTTAACCGTTGGTATAGTATTGAAACGAAAAATTCCATCACGGTTCGCAGCGACCGCAGGTATTTGTAAACAACTCTTCTTCCGTATCCCCCCCCCCTGGGAGAAAGTAGAAAGAGAGGGAAAGAAGGAAGAAAAAAGAACCGAAGAGAAAAAGAGTCTGGAAAAAATTGCGAGCAAAACCAAAACAAGCAATCTGTTTGCCCGTGCGGATCCAGTTGGCCCAGGCTTTTAATTTCCGGCAACCAAACACATCCCTCCGCCACGAGTGACCGGTTATTTTCCAAAAATGCGAACGCGAAACGAGCAATCATCGTCGGGCATCGTTTCGTTATATGTGGTGGTAGTTTCGAGGATTCCTCATTGGAAAACCGTGGCCGTTTCTCGTTTCCCTGGCCATCGCGTACGCCGACTGGTTTTTCTCTCTCTTTAATCACGCTGGATGATTGAACAGGACAAGATTCGTTAGTCGAAGAGTTTCCATTATCGAACTGGCAATGGAAAACTCCGGCTTCCTAGGCCAAAGTTCGACGTTTCGAATTGGCGAATTGTTTCCCAGATCCATTCGGGATCTAATCATTATCCAATGCACGGAAAGAAGCTATTGAAGCTTCTGAAGACTCAATCTTCTTCAGGGGTGAAAGACTTGGGATGAAAAATTCTACAGGCACGTTGAAGTTGAATTTGTTTGTATAAAATATTGGGTTATTCTTCTTAATATATTATCGTATAAACATACGAGTAATTAGCAATTTACTTGTATGCAAATTAATGTTTTTGATATGTCAGTTAAACATATTAATATACATAAATAGAAAATGTAGACAGTGTGTGGTATATCAATTAAATTGGAGTAACACGTTCAACTTGTTTAGTGATAAAGCTGCAAGTTGCAAGAATACCGCAGTTGAATTAAGACAAACTTCAGGATGCGTTAAAGTGACTATCGCGACTGACAAAAAAATTTTTCGAACGCTATCCGAAATGACAAATTTCTCCGGTATCTAAGAGCGGCCTGAAAGCAAAGAATCCCGGGCGTCTACGTTGCGTATATTCTACAGCTATTTCCGACGGAATATCGGAAATATCCAAGGTGCCTAAAATTTCGTAACGAATTCCATCAATAATTCCGTAAATTCTAAAAATTTTCGGAAACTCGGTCCGCCCGGTGCCGAGCTAGCGAGCCGAAAAGATTAACGAGAATTGCTTCCCAATCGAGGCTTCGGCCATCGAACGGTTAATAAATTCGGTTTAATTAACGAAGGAAGCCGGCGGAAACCTAGGCTACGAAGCCACTTCCGGCAAACTACCGCCTCTAGTTGTTGCGGTGAATTTATTACACGAATCGCCCAAAGACAGAATTGTTTCTGGCGGTTTCACGTTAGTTACTGCATCAAGTGGACTCTGATAAGATTTCCTCGAAGATTATCAACCTCGAACGTAGATAACATCGAGCTACATGTACGTAGTAGCTTCGCTCGCTAGTAAATCTAATCTTTATCTAGCCGACGACATTATCGGGCACCTTGTAAGTTGAGGTGTTTATTTGTGTTTGAGGTTAAGTTTGCAGGTTACAATCTGATGTGAACAACTTGTATCTGATGCAATATATAATATAATTCTTTTTATATTCAGTTATACAAACATATAATATTGCTATACTATAATGTATCACATGATACATTGATATTGCAAATAAACATTATTATTAGGTACGTTATAGATTGAGGTGTTCATTTGTGTTTGAGGTTAGGTCGTTTTGCAGATTACAATCCGATGTGAATAACTTGTAACTGATATTGTAATGTAATTCTTTTCGTACTCAGTTACATAAAAATATTATAATATCGCTATATTATACTAATATAATATTATAATATGTTACATGTATATTGATATTATAATTAAATATTGTTAAATATAATGTGAATAAATGTGGATTATAATCTAATACAAAAATTGTAACGAAGAAGTGTATATCCTTTTTACATTTAATTGTATTATAATGTTATTATACTACAACTGTTATACTACTATAATATCATTATACTACTATTGTAATACAATATTATTATATTGTAATGTAATATATGTGGATTATAATCCACTTTAAACTTCACATCCAATTGCATTCTACATATTATAATATAATTTCAAAAAGAGATGATTAAGGAGCCTAGAAAAAGAGGATACTGTCGGAATTTCTATTTCACAAGTTTCGTGAAATACATGTTTCGTAAAAATACATTTATTCGTAAAGACTTAATCTGTTTTATGGAAACTCAGATTTGTTTTTCTGAGGAAAAAATATATATATGTACACGATGTGCATGTACCATGTACCATAAAGACTTTAATCCTTTTATAAAAACGCGTTTGTTTTGTGAAGAATACAGAATTTTTCATGAAAGTAGATCTGTTTTGCAAAGGCTTGAATAGCTTTATAAAAATTCATTTTTATATCACAGAACCATCAAACTCTCCTGGCGGGGGGAAAATAACAAATTTGTTTTGTAAAGACCTTAATGCTTTCAGAAAGATATGTACATTTATTGTACAATTTTTAATACAAATACACGTTTATCAAATGGAGAATAATATTTTTTTTTTTTACAAAAAACACTGTTTGTTTCATGAAGAACGAAAGCGCTTTATAAAATTATTAATAAAAAGGATTAGTGGAAAATCGCGAGAGCATAGTTTATTTTGACAAAAATATATTTGTTAACACAGAAACGCGTTTGTTAAATGAAAAGTAGAATTTTCCTCGCAAAAACGCATTTATTGTACGAAGAGTGCAACTTTTTGTATAAAAACACTTCACAAAAGTGTTAATAAAAATTAGTAAAAATAGTAGGGACACAGTTTATGAAACCTTTTTTTTACAAAAATGCATTTCTTTTATGAAACGTGCGATAAAATTTTAAATAAAAACGAATTGAAAGAAATACCAATAAGAATAACATTAATAATACAAGAATAATTCGTTTCGTTTCGTTTATAAAAATACGTTTGATTGAGAATACAGAGAATACTATTATTGTTATTACGCAAATGCTTGCTAATTACTTTACGAAAAGTACAGCAATTTTTCATTATTATCAGAACATATCTGTTTCGTAAAAACAGACGCAATTTTCCTCACCGAGGAAAGTTTACCTGCTTTTTAACGAAACGACACACATTTCACTTAAAATCGTGTTTTTCCATCTTCGTTGAAGAATCGAGTCTCAGTGACTCGAGTCATTTTGAACATCTTGAAGAAAATTTCCGTCTTCTCGGTCCCGGAAAAATTCTCTCGCTTTTCAATTTCGTGTTTTTGCACCGTCCACTTTAGTCGAAGATTATCTTTTGAATTCCACCGCGCCTTTCTTCATTTTCCGCTCTCGATGAGCCCCGGCGATCTCGAGAACTTCTCGTCGATTTTACAGAGAAATTCCTCCCGATTCTCTCTTTTTATTTTTTTTTTTTCCTTTTTGATTTTCCTCCTTCTTTTTTTTTTTTGCAAAGCGATATTTTTTTGACGAGAAGTGGAACTCTATTTTTTTTTTTTTCATCGTTCGCTCTTTAATTAAAACCTCCGATGCACGCTCTAATTACCGCTATGAAATATTCTCGTACATGTTCGACAGCTTCGACATCGTTCGAGGCGCGGCGCGCGCGTTTCGCGAAATTTTCCACTCCTCTAGCGATTTATTCAATTTTACTGAGCCGTTGCTGGAAATTTATTCGAATTCTTTACAGCCGATCGTTGGCATTCATCGATGTTGCTTTATTTTTTATCGTTCATTCGCAAGTGATTTTAAACAGTGTTTAAAAATGTCTTTCAAGGGGAATATTAAACAATTACAATTGATCAATATATTGTAAATCAATATTTTATGAAAAATCTCGAAAGATCTTGAGTCAGTTTGTCTCGGAGAAATTTGTTCAAACTTTCGATAAGAAAAAACGCTAATTCAACTTTTTCGTAGGACAGCGGTGCGCTGAAAAATTTTTGCTGATTGCACGAACATTCGGTGAATGTGAAATATGCAATGATCACTGGAGGGAATTTATTCAAGTTCGTAATGAATATTCTATGGAGATTATTAAGCAATTAATAAAATAGATCGATAGTTTTACAGAACGGTGGAAATTTATTCAAATTTTCACTGAATATTCCGCGAGGTATAATAAATAGATAATAAAACAGATCGTATTTTTATAGCGTAATAATTTATTCAAATTTTTGCTGACTGTCGATATTCTACGAAAAATATTGGAGAAAATTTATTCATACTTGCAGCGAACATTCTACGAAGAACATTATGATGGATATTAAATTATGTTCGATCAATTATTTCTATAAAACTGTGGAAATTCATTCAACGTAACACAGTGATGTATTAACGTTTCATTTGAGCAATAAATTTAATCATATTTAGGTTAAAAACTGTTTTGTCCGTATATTAAAATTTAAAATTTGTGTAAACACTTTGTTTGTTTATAGTAACTTTCATTTATAGAAGCAAAAATAGTTAATTGCGTGTAACCGAAGGAAGTCTGTTCCTTTATCCTGCACACTGTACGTTGAAATTGAAAGGGATCATTTAATGCAGCGCGCTTTGTCTCAAAAGTTTTCTATTAAATTTTCATTTGGGGGGGAGAGTGTTTAGCAAAACGCGGTTTAATAAAAAATTAGAAATTAAAATTCCCAAAATTTCGTAATTCTACACGTTTGACAATCTTAAGAAAGTAATATTTAATAAATTTTCTTATAGACAATTCAATAAAATTTCAGAAACTTAATTAATTATTCATTTAATGATCCTCGACAACCTTGATATTTCAGTTGCAATGACTTTCCTTTGTAACAATTATTTTGTACTTTTCAACAAAAATTGGTCAAAATCCACAGTCTAACTACGAGCGTGTGAATGTCAATTCGCGCACGACGAAAACCATTTTTTAATTCCCCCTTTGTAGCGTTTATTTGCGAAAAATATTATTTGAAGAAAAAAAAAATAAAGATATTACTTGAAAAAAAAAAAACAAACAAACAAACAAACAAACAAATCTGTCCGGGAAGTGAAAGCGGGAAATCTCGAAAAATACCGTGCACATTGCGACAATGCGAAGGGCATGTATGATTCAGTAACGGGAACGTTTTATTAAAACAACGCAGTTGAAATATTATAGCCGGAGATTTACACAGGCACGCGCTCGTTCCCCGCTCTGCTCTAATTATTCTGTTTACGGTTTTCAATAATTACGTAGCTACATGAACGGTGCCCACTAATGTTTGCCCGAGACACGCCGCGAACGTTCGCTCGAGACAAATTTAATTACTTTCGCCAATCAATAATTAAACACGCGAATGAATTAATAATTAACAGGCCGACGACTGTTAAAAGGGCGACGGTGGCGTTTCGCTGGCGCGTTGCTCCGACGATTTCGCGTAATTTTTCATCGATGAGCGCGCGTACACATTTTCGTCGAAAATATGTACATTTATTCCCGTTGTTTCAATCGTGATTTTCAATTGATGATAGAATCGCCTCAATAATTTGATATTATTCTTGTTTTAATCAGAGAATTATCGTTTGTACTTTCTTTTTCAAATATCCGGGAGAGGTGATTCGACGATTAAATGTATATTATATTCAGTTGTCAGACAGTTATTGGTTATCAAATTTTATTGTTATTTTCGTTCTTATATAACTTAGTTGATATAAATATTTATAGTGCATATATATTTATGCAATGATTCAAAGCGTAAATATATGTGATATGATATATGATATATGCATTATATTGATACAAAATATGATACACGATGCGTCGTACGTAATGTACGATGTATGATATGTGATATATAATATAACACATATAGATACATGATGCATGATTTACGATATATGCGATACGTGATGTATTTATAAATTATCATTTAATTGTCTCTTTTCCCAAATTCCGAATAATTCGAGCGTGTCAGTATCGGAATCGTCCCAAAATTGCAGAAAAACACAGAATATAAATATAACAAGTTGATAAATTACAGAATAAAATATAACAAATACAGGATAGTTAATTAGTCTCGTCGTTACGTTACATCACAGTGGAGAAGAATCTCGTTTGTTAGATCGAAATATCGCGGAACAAAGGCAGCCGTTAATCGAAAAAACGTATCGAAATGATATTTCGAGAGCGGGTCCCTGCCTATCGAATCTACGACGCTGATCGCTTTACGAGCTCGCGGAGCGCAACAAGTTGCAGAATTCCGGATCCAAACTGCGCGGCCGTGTGTTCGCTCGTCCGTGTGTATCCCCTCCACGAACTCGTTTCCCGTGTCGAGAGCAAGCTGAATTCGAAAATTCGACAAGTACGAAGACCGACTTTCAGATACTCGAACGTTTCTGTCGAATACGCAACGAGCGTCATACTTTCACATTTTGAAATTCCATTAGCATCTTTTTTTCTTTTTTTTTTTTTGTAAAATGCATTCGAGCTTATTAACAAAATTATCGTTATTCTATAAAGTGATGGAATTGTTCGGAGTAATTTTCCCTTGTATGAACAATGAGTATGACAAAATAGAAATGAATTTAATAGTATTATAGTATATATAGTATACAGTACATTACATAGCATATAATGTGATAGTATTATAGTGTTATTATAGTAATTTTAATAGTATTGTAGTAATTTCAAATTATATTTCTTTTTTTACAATTGATCGTATGAGACTTTTTCTCAGTCTGTGTAAACAAGTGCTTATTCCACTTGTTTCTTCATCTCGAAACATTTTAGTCGATTTCCAATTGAATTGTGCAAAAAAAGAAAGGAGAAAATGAAATGCGAAAACAAATAACGAAGGAATTGAAAAAATTGTAAGAAACGGACAACGAGAGAGCGACAAGGTTCGGCAATTGTCTAGAAAACGATAAAGACACGAGCGATAAATTTCGTTTCCGATCAATGCAGAAATTCCTTCGCAACGAGCTCGGATACTACTTCACTTTCCTATAGATAAGTGTAACACGAAACGAAGAATATCTTCACGAGAAATACTCTCTGTTTCTCTCGAAGGAGCTCCCACATTTGTCAAGTAAGGTTGCAATTAAAAGTTACAAACGGAGGAAAGGAGAACCAACGAAATTATTTGCATTTAATAAATGGTGATTAAAAGTTTAAGATACAATTATCTGGGAATAGTAAACTTTTAATTGGACGTGAATTTGTCTTCGTTGTTTATGGAGTTGTCGAGACAGAAAGTTCAGTCGAGGGAAGAAATTCCTCAGGATTGCTCAGATTGATCGAGCGAGAGGACATTTTTCGAATAAAGGAATATTTTTAAAAAAATATGATGATAAAAAATAGTCTTCTTTTTCTTTCGATTGTAAATACTCTCGTATTGATTTAATCTTTTTCTCACTTGGCCAAATGAACCTTATCGATTTCTGCGTCGAATGATTGATTCGTCTCTTATTATTGACCTGTATTACTTAAATTTGTTATTATCGATTTTGTTGGAATGCTCACTAGTTTTCTGTTGTTGACTTGTACTATTTGAATCGTGCTTTTTTCTTCTTTTTTTTTTTTTTCGTTGAAGTGATTTAAAGTTACAGCTTTTTTTAATTATAATTCTTTTCTTATCGTTGAGCTGTGCTACTGAAATTGTTACTTGTCACTACTACGTTCACGCACTACTTAATTGTTATATTATTATCATCATATTACTTAAACTTAAACGATCATTGAACATCCTTCCTTTGATATTGACTTCTACCACTTGTGTTTCTTCTCTCATTATCAGTTTGTACTACTGAAAGTGTATCCTCGCGTGATTTACTAGCGAATTCGATCTTTCCACTGATAAATTAAAGACAAAATCAGTGTATATATTTGTCCCTCAATCAATTACGATATTTTGTATGTACGTTGCAACAAAATTTCTCCTCTCTCGTTATAAATATTATTAAATACCAAATATCAAAATAAATATCATTATTATATTCACACATTGCAAGTAAATATTCTTATTATGCACTGAACTCTGTCTCTTATGTAAATCGCGGGGATTTTCATATTCCCGTGCGAATTCTTACGTATGCTGCGCAAACTGTTGGAAAAATTCGCGAGAACGCGCGAGCTAACTCCTCTCGTTTCTGGCCAAAATTCCCCTTGCCTGCGAATCAGTTTTCCAGCGTGACGAAAATTCGCGAAAGATCGTTTCCTCCCCAGCATCTGGCAAAATCCACCGGAGATAACCGCGGACAGACGAGCAGAAGCTGCTGAAATTCTCCGCGCACGTACGGTTACGAGGCTGACGGTATGACGCGTGAACGGAATAAACATATATACGCGCGTAAAACTTGGCCGCCAGCCATACATCCTTCAAATGTATGTACACATATATCTAACCGCTCGCGTATGTGTGTATGCACAGAGCGCAGTATCTCGAAACGTGGCGCTCGATCTTATTGCACGTCCTGAGACTATCGCTACGTGAAAATGATTCGCAGAGGTGCATAGGATAATTTCTGAAAGCGTCGGGACTCGATCGTGACGACGGTATTCAAAGCAAATTTAAATATATAATAGAGTTAACAGAAAACTGCACGACTTGTACCCTTGAGTACGATTCGTCTCACTGAAAGGCCCAGAAGCAAGACGACTCTTTTGCCATAAAATTTTATTGATATGCAAACATTTGAATCGATAGAAAACAAATTACAGGCGCGATCGCTCAGTACCAGACAACGCCACTCCTACTCGACATTTACCCCACGCCCCCTCACGAATCACGTGACCCAAATCAACCAATCGCTAATTTTCGTTGCATTAGCGTTGCACATTTTTTAGGTTACCCCCTAAAAATCACTTTCAGTGATAAAATTCATTTACGAAATTCAAACTTTTGTTTCACTCTCTATGAAGTAGTAAATTTGATTCTTTAACACGTTAAGAGTACCCATCCAGTAATGTCGTTTTTTTTGTTACTGTACAAAATCTTATCCAAATTATTTTTTTTTTTAATTATTGTCACTAATCGAATTATTAATTTGTTTTCACTTTGTTTATGACCAAGTAAACAAAAGTTAAGTTTGCATAAACATTAAAATGAGAAAATAGACATCATTTTTTAGGTCATATCGATTATTAATTAATTTAATTCGTAATAAGATCGAGTCACGTTAAAATTTCACTGAATTCAAACGAGCTCGAACGAAACAGCTCGATTAAACGTTTACAGTGGTGTAAAACAATGCAGATTCCGCAATGCTCGAGATACTCTAAATCGGGGCTCCTTCATGTCGCAGTAATGTTCCGCTTTTCTACTTGGCGAGTCACGCGGTGTGAATCGCCGCGCGCTGGCAAATCGATTTCGGCCACCCCGGTTGGATCCATCAGCGATTCAACCACGCGAGAATTCGCCAGTCTCCCGTGGGAGCCGTTCCACCAAACTTCCTACACACGCGGGAAGCATTCACGCCGACCTGATTGCGTTTTCGTTGCGTTGCGAGACGATAAACCATACTCTCTGTCGGACAGCAAATCCTGAGTAGACAAGAAGCGACGGTTTCGCGTCTAGTTTCGGGGATTTTCTATTGCTAACCCTTGATACCTGTTTGCTGATATTTTGGGATTTATCGAGTTCACTCATTAAAGGCTCTCGTGCCTTAACAGAGTTCAACAGCGTTTAGATCGAACGAGGGAGAGGATTTGGCTCGTTGTTGGGTGATTTCTCGCTTCTTGGAGTTTGTTTCGATCTTTTGTTTTTTTCTTTATAGATTTTGGAACTCTCAAAATGACACGTAGTGTCATTAACACAGTTTATCAGTTTTTGTTAGACATTTTACAGGCGTATTTTTGAAAAATAATTAATAAATTTGTAAAGATGGTTAATATTTTTTTAAGTAATTTCAAATCGTTTAATAATATTTAAATAAAATTGAAATAAATTAATATTTTGTCAAATAATTTTTCGTAGAATGTACAAATGAAAGCTTGTGTCGTAAAGTTTCTCTGTTTTTTTTTCAATTTCAGTGTCTTCGGTGAATTCTGATGGGAATTTTATGATTTCATTCTAGCGTTAAAGTCGAGAGATTTGAGGAATTTGATTTTCAAAATGAAAGCTCGAGGACTTTGATTTAGGCACAATACGACACCAGCTTGGCTTTATCGCGTCGTTAAATTGACCTTTACGCGGCATGCAGAGAACCGGTGCGTTTGCAAAGGGTTAATCTATCCGACGTGGCGATATAACGCGTGATGGTATCGTGTCTCGCTCGTTAAAGCATCATAGAAGACGCGCATATTGCGCGGGCACGACGCTCGTAAACGCGAGCGTGCATATTACGGCCCGTTGCTCGTAAACCTGTTTAATGCGGCCAGGCTCCAGCCAGCCCAGTTTCTACATCAAAGAAACTCATTAAAGCTGCAAGGCCGACCGAATTACATTCCAGCGCCGAAATCTTGCGGCAATTACGATATCTCCGCTTGGAGTGCCACGGAGAGTCAAGCGGAACGTGACATTTTTTCCTCTGCCTGCTATAGATTCGACATTATTGACTGTTTGGTTATTCTTGAAATAGTCCTGAGGATTTTATGTTGGACATCAGAATCTCTCTTTTGAAGGACATACGTTTCAAAGTTAAGTTTGAACATTAATGTCAAGTCACAAATCTCAAGAACTTGATGGTGATAACAAAAATCCGGGAATCCTATTTAAAAATCCACATTTAGGCCTCTAAGCTTGGTTAATAGAATTTATAAATTCTACAAATTCGCGGTTAATAACAAACATCCAGAGATGTTAGTTAAGGATCCTTTAATTAAGGGAAATTTGGAAATCCTAAGGATTCGATATTAGCAACAAAAACCTAGGAGCCCTGTACAAAAACCAACATTTAGGCCTCCAAACTTGGCTAACAAAATTCACAAACTCTAAAAATTTGTTGTTAATAGTAATAAGAATCCAGAATGTCACATTTGCACACTTGAAAGTTGGGAATTCTAAAATTTTGATATTAACAATAAAAATTGAAGGACCACGTTTAAGAACTCACATTTTCAGAACCAAATTTAAACGCTGATCGCAACCAGCGCCAAAGTCTGGAATCCTAGACCTAAACTAGGGAGCCAAATTTTAAAAGCCGATCATTGCCAGTCTAAATCCAGCCGCAATGTGAAATCCATTATCAAACAGCTGAACCTCGGTTAGACTAAATGGAAAAGGGAGCTTTAAAACAAGCGAGAACGATAAAGTAAGCGAGCTATATGTTTGCCTACGTGACTCTGAACTATCCGGCAACCTGGCAAAGCTATTTTCTGCGTTGGCGGTTCAGGTATACTTATGTCGATACGGAACAGTATTTTACCGTGGGATACGGAGCTATTCCACGTCACAATAAACAGTTTCACAGGAAGATAGATCTGTCGTTGCCTTTATTGTGCCCGTCCAATTTCTCTGACTTAAGTCCTCCTATATTTCTTCTTTCGCTAGTTGTTAAAGAGGTACATTCAACTGGATGCATAAAGGCTATGCGAGAAACCCACTAGGTATCGTTATTACAAACAGCGTTCTCGCTCTTGAGAAATAACTCGACTAACATCTCTCTCTCATTTCTCTCTTCTTTACGTGATACCGGTGGACCAACGTTGTTTCCACGTTGTACTTCCTCCTGAAGGTTTTCATGCCACATTTCTGTAGTAATACACTGTAGCAATAAAGGGCGTTGTTACTCTGCGTATAAATCTTCGCGTCGTTAACACATATATTGTCACTCTTTACGGATATGAACGAAGATACTCGGTTTGTTGCATTCTTCCCTTTTGCTTGCGAGGAAAGTTTCGAAAAATTCGAACGATTTCTTTTCTTTCCTTAATAACCCGTTTTAGGTAGGCTGAATTTGGCCCTCTAGAGCCAAAGTCTAAGTTCCTAGGTAGATACCCAGATTTTTTTTCTTCCGAATTCAAATCCTTCTGATTCGTGGATTTTAACGGACAAATTTGGGTTTCCAAATCTTTAAGTGGATACCCACATTTTTATTTTTAAAATTAACCTCTCAAAATTTGTAGATTTAGTTGGACAAATATGGGTGCCTAAGGACACCCTGTGAGTGTCTAGGTTCCTAGGCGAATACTCAGATTTTCATTTTCGAACTCAAATCCTTCAGGTTCGTAGATTTTAGTGGACAAACTTGGGTGTCTAAGTCTGGGTCTCCAGGTGGATACCGAGATTTTTGTATTTGAAATTGATCTCTCAAGATTTGTAGATTTTACTTGGACAAATTTGGGTGCCTAAATCTGGGTCGCCAGGTGGATACTCAGATTCTTAAAATCCAATTTCCCGGATTTGTAGATTTCAGTTCCCCCACGAAATTTGATCTGCCTAAATTGAAATGCGCTCTCTGGAGCCCATCGTCGGCATATCACAGGAGTTAAACCGACTGATCACAATGAGAATGCCGCTGTTCACTTTCATGGCAATAGATTCTCCGAGCCGGAGTATTGGTTGGCCATCTTTTATTCAGCTGGAGCATGAGCACGGTAACAATCTGCTAAGTCTCGAGCCACGTACTGGGTAGCCAATGAATAATACATGCAACAACGTTGTATCCCTCTGGCCGCGAAAGCAGCAGCAGCGGCAGCAGCACGAGAGTTTGCTGACGCGACACGGTGAGCTAGAATTTTCAAGAGCGAATTCCAGTTGGTTTGGCACGCGTTCGCAATTCGCAGATGGCCACCGCGCAATTGTCTACGTGATTCGGCCATCGTGCAATAATTTCCGGGATAGTAACCGTCACAACTATGGCGACTTGTTACGCTAATGGGCCACGGACACGCCGCGTGTGCGGTCTCATTACCACTTTGATCGTCCACCGGCAGCGAGGGGGGATCAGTTTCGACGCATTGCTGCCCCATTAGGTCCCCCTGTTTAATTGTCCATTCGTTCCGCTCGCTGAACAAATGGTTGTTCTTTCCAGAAGGAGAATATCAACCATGTCACAAAAAAACACAGTCATTTGGCCTAACAAATAACAATCAAAAGTCACAGAATGTGACGCTTGTTTCTTTTGTTTCATCACCCGTCCGACTTATGTGAGATTGTACTACTGAGTACCATTTATTCCAAGTTCCATTTATTCCCTGTATTTTGAATTTGATTTGTATGTTGGTATCAGAAACAAACATCTCAAGTAGCATTGTCCTTATTTCCACAAATGATTAAATTGTATTTTGTCGATTAAGGACGAAGAGATTTGTTTTAAACAACATCGAAATTGTAAATTTACTACCATCCGTTCTTGGTTTTGCGAAGAGAATGACGTTAACTATACCTTGAAATGCAGTAGTTGGAACAGTAAATCAAACGGACATTCCTGAATCATGATGCACATCCGGTATATATCCTTGAATTTCAGTGGTATGACCTCGTATAAGTCAGACATAGGATGTAATAGAAGAAACATGAATTCCTACCGGTTATTTTTGATTTCTGTCTGCAATTTAATACTCCATAGTTGGTAAACACACCTGAATCAATAAACTAAACGACTCATTTTTTGATCAATAATATCTTTAAACACAGAGTGGAAGATCGAGTCGCAAACATAAACTTTCAGTCATCCTATTAGCCGAGTTATTTTTCCTAATTAAAGATTCTCTTGGAAACAAAATTAGTTTGTTAACCGGAAGAAATCTTGGCCGGAATCTTATTCGTATAAAATTAAAGAAAACTGTAAATTTAAAAAGTTTTCAAAGAAGAAAACTATGAATTTAAAAAATTTTCAAAAACGAAATTAAAAATTAAAAAAGAAAACTATAATAATTTTAATCAGGTTAATTTCAATTCTGCGTGTAAAGTTTTTCAATCTTGCATCTCTAAATTGTGAATTGAAAATTTTATTTAAATTGGAAATATTAAATTCTATCTAATTAATTATAATTTCATTTAAGAAATTAAGAGTTTGAATTTTCACACAAGTACGGCATGACGCGAGTGTAATTTTGCATGAGAGCGGGTCGTTGAGGAAGCAAGTTGCTCTCGCTGTTTTGAAAATACTTGAAGCTGCCGGTTAGCATGTCAGGGGAACGAAATAATTACAGATCCCTTTATCGGTAATTTAAATTTCACTGGAAGCCGAGAATATGTCAGTGTGCCGATACACTGAATCGATAAGGTGTGTGTACACGCGGTGGAAAAATTACGATAAACATCAGCCGCCGGCTGGAAAAGAAATTCCGTGAAAAAGATTTCTCGAAGACTAGTGGTGCAGGTTGCTACGTAGTCAGACCTACTTTCCAAAGAACATCGATGTAACTACGTTTCTGGTTACTCGAAGCAAAGGAGATAAATGCATTATGAATTCGTTAAAACTTGGAGATATCCCTCGAGTAAGATCCACAAGATAAATAAATAAATGGAGCGAGTTTCTCCGGTCTAACGAAATGAATTTTTTACCATTATTGATGAAGCGATGATGAAGTTGTTTACGTAGAGTCAAACTATTCGGTAAACGAAACTTGACAAGAAATACATTCGCGAATAATGAAACTGATAATAAAAATTTTACTTTTGAAAGTTTAAAAAATTAATGAAATTTGTCGTTAACTATTAACGTGTGATAATGAAACCTGTTTCAAAAGTGTGATATCTTAAAAAAAAATGTAATATGTTAATTCGTGGATGTAGTACGAAAATAATTTCACAAAGTGGAAAATAATGGAAATTTATGTTATTACGAAAGAAATTGTTGAGTGAGAATTTGATTTTGTCCTCTAAATTCAAAATACAAAATACAATAATATATCATAAGATACAATGTTGTATACTATGATAACAGTATATAATGATAATCAATCAACTATTATATAATATATAATAGTATACGAGTGATGCACGACACAACAGATATTCAAACATCAAATATATATAACATATTCTCTCTCTGTTTCTTCTTCAACATTTAATCCAAAATTTCCACGAGAATACTAACGGGGAGACCGGAGGCTGATGGTACGTTAACGAAGCTAATTTTTACAGTGGGTAAGTGAAAATCAACGCGGCGAATTTCCCGGGGGAATTTGTTCATTTGTAATCAGCCAGTAGTCTTTCTTCGAGCGTTTAATCTAATTACAGGCCAGAGAGAAAGAGAGAGTAAGACGAATGCAAATCCACCGTCAACTCGCAAAAACGTAATCTCGTGAGCGCGGCGAGCCGATCCCCCCCCCCCTCCTGCCTTCTCGGAGCACAGTATTTCTCTGTTGAGAAGAAAGTTACAAGAGAAAATTAGTCTGTCGGTGGCAGTGGTGGTTTCTCGTTGAAACATTGGGCGGCGTCCCTGCTGCGATCGCCAAGAATTATTCCCACATTTTAATCAGAGACCTGTCCGCGCCGAAACTGATTAGCACTATTGTTGGGTCAAGTAAAATTATTGCCGGATCTCGCTTGCAGCGAAACTTTTCCAGTCTGCGAGAGCGCGCTTGAAAAAGCTGCGCACTCCTGCGAACGTTGATGCAATAAAAGTATATTGACCAGTACTACTGGGAATTATTAGAAACCAATTAAATACGTAATCAAGTTGTAATTAGCTGCAAACGTGTGTCTGTGCAAACGTTGTTCCTAATCACTGGAGATTAATCGCTCGTCAGTCGGTATACACATTGACCGACGCTACTGCTTCCCATTTTTAATTCAGTTGATCGAAATTAAGTTTGATTACGTCCCTGTCGACGTGTACTTGACCGATACTACTGACAGTCGCCAAAAATCAAAAATTCTGTAAGCGTTTCAGCAAGAAATTGCACGACAATTAGCGTGTGCGAGTATATTGGTTTATACTACTTGGAATCACAGGCGGTAAAAAATTAATGTACTAAACTTCTCGTTCTCAGTATATCGATCCAACTACTTTGAAAGTTAATTCAAAATATATAAAAAAAAGTAGAAAATGATTAAAGTCAGATTGAGAATATATTTAAAAAGACTGAAATTTAAGTTGCGATCTGAACGTGTAAAATATTTCATCTCGCAATTTTTTAAATCCCCCGGGTGACTTTTTTTGGCGAGTGGAACGATTCGATTTACGAGAGACGAAAGTTTATTGCAGGAGACCAGGAAGTTCACTGGATTCCTGTTTATGAGGGGGGAAGTTTCTCGGTAGTTGGGAGGGAAAATTGTCGTGTACTGTCGGGAACTAGTGATACGGAACGATACACGGTGAGGCGCTCGTGTGATTGAAAACGGGAATACAGTCTGTTTTTAGAACAGTAACAACTTTCAACGTGGACAGATGTCTGAAACGTACTGGGGGAATAGTTTCTGGCTGCTGTCAGTAGTTTTGGCCAATCTGTTTTCCGACTAATTATTTATCAGCCTGGCAAGAGTTTAGATACGATTGTAATTTTCAATTGGCGCAACGGCGTGACCGAAACTTTCAATTGCCGCAGCAATAAATAACAGTATTTAGTTCAGTCAGTTTAATTCAAATCTAAAACTATTTTTGACAGTAGCGTGAGTCGATGTATTCTCAGGCAGACACGTAACAGTTTCTGCAAAATTAATAATTAAAAACTCTTATTTCTTTGGAATTTTCGTAATTAGAATTAGAATTATATCGCAATTTTAAATATTTTATGAATTCTTACATAATTTGCAGATTCAAATTTCTCGTAAATATGTAAAAATCAGCAGCGTAGCGATTGTGTTGTACGAGCAGATGAGGCGCACACATTAATGGGCAAGTAGTAGTGTAGGTTAAGGTACGAGCGAACACATAGTACATTAGAGCCTAAACGTATCTTCAATTAATTGGCAGCAATATTCAGTCAGTGTATTTTATTGCACAAACATGTGGCAATAAAATAAAATAAAACTTGAAAATATAGCACAGTCAATGTCACGAACAAACAATTTAAAAAAGAACTTGGATACGTTTCTAATTCACTTTTAATGGTTAACGTCAACATTTGTACAGACAACGAAGATATTCCAAAACGAAGATAAAATTTAGAAATATACATAAAAAATTGTAAATTTATATGTCGAATTGAGTAGAATCAATCTCAGTAGATCTGGTCAGTATACGTACAGACAACTGTTTGGATTAAACTGTAAAAATTGATCTATGTTTGACGATAGTATCGATTAACGTGAAATATATGCAATCTCAAAAAAATCTTCACTTCGTCCCTGATTAATTTTCAGTGATATCGATCGATACATTATATAAAGACACCTGTCTGAGAAAAGTTACGACTTGATACGTGCTTGAGTGTGCGCGTAAAAGAGAAGACGAAAGAAGACCAAAACGAAAATTTCGTCAAATTTGCAATTAACTGTAAGTAGTATTGGCCGACGTTGGTGCAGACAGTACGTAGCATTGAAACACGTTGTGCATCTGTAATTGAATGCCAGTGGTATCGGTCAACGTATTTACTGACAAGCATCTAATTAAATCTCCGCATGCACTCGTCAATCGCAGGAAATATTATTTACCGATAACAGATGTCTGAATAGATGGCTGGCAAAAATTAGGTCATATTCCTAATTAACTGACAGTGGTGTGGATCAGCGTGTGAATAGGGGGGATTTGATCATTACTGGGTATTATTGGTGATGCGTCGACGCGGTCATTAACCAATACTACTGACCGATTTTTCTTTTTTCTTTTTTAATTTCTTTTTTTTTTTAACTGGACTACTACCCGTATTACCCGTCGGTCGGGCAACAAAAAAGCAGCGGGTCGATGAGAAAAAGGAAAAGTTCGGTGAAATATGCGCGACCAGGGGCATTTGCCTCTTTTGTTCTTCTTTTTTTTTCTTTCTTTTTCTTCGCTTTTTCACGACCGACCACGGCGAAACAACGTTTTGCCCGGAACGGTGAAACCACTACGGGAAATTAAGAGCCGAATGGGAACGGGTTACGCGGACCTGGCAGCAACTAGACAAAAACACAGCTGTTTCATGGAATATATTAGGTCCTCAGGTATGATACACGTCGTTGAATTTCGCTGTTCGTTCATTAGATCTTTGTCCCAGTGTCACGTACCATGTATCAACTGATGATTTGACGAAAGAGAATTCGACTGGTAGTGGTGGTTTTAACATAAACGTGTGTCGCATAATGAATTGGACGATAATATGAATGATTAAATTGACGAGTCAGTTTGAAATAACATATATATGTATGATATAAATTATAAAAGTACAAAATAAATTGTGAAATTAATTTAACGTGTTGTATAATATGAATCATAAAATAAATTACGTGTTACGTAACGAGATAAGCTATTAAATTTATTTGAAACAATTTCGAACACGTGGTTGCACGCGATCGAATGATCGTCGTTAGACCTCGTTTCGACGATAATTTAAAAAACGTGTCCCAGTCAGAGATTCGTTTCAGTCGTCAAGCGTTACGACAAATATCTGAAATTGCGAACAATTAGACAAATAACGGAGAGAAATTGGAGGAATTGAAAAACCAATCTTTGTGCTTGATCTCGACGAAGAAGAAATATTACTTCAGGAAACTGGCGCAAACGTTAAGACGGATGATCGTTGTGCTGGATCATGAAATTCTAGATCGACGAAGTTTCCATTGGAAAATAAATCGAGAGAAAGAGCGGGGAACGTCATCAGCGATAAAAGAGATATTACAGCAAATAATCGACGACGAGGGGCGGGGGTGAAGGGGGATAGAAATAGCGCTTCAAACGAGAGCAAGCCAATCTGCTGTTGGTCGTCATTTCGTTCAAATAGAAAAAGCAAAGAGAACAAACGAGTTTCGCATCAGTTTCGAACAACAAATCGAATCCATTTTCAAGGCTGTTAATCGAGTCCTTTTCATCTTTTTTCGTTACATTACACATCGCGCTACAGTTTTACGTATTAGTTTATATTATACTTTCGCGTATCACTTCGTTGAATATTGTGATTTTTTTTATACATTTTCAGCTTCTCATTTTATACATTTTATACGTTTCGTACATTTCTCATACAATCATTTTATTACACCTTGTTTCCATTACTTTGAATTAGTAAGTACTTTTGTGAAAGAATAGTTAAAAGGTTAGGTTTTATACATTACGTATTACATTTTGCATCATTTTATTCAATTGTTTCCATTAATTTGAATTAGTAAGTAATTTTGTGAAAGAATAGTTAAAAGGTTAGGTTAGGTTTTTAGGTTAGTTTTTGAAAATAGCAGACCAACAAAAGATTTATCTCTAGAAAATAGAACATTATTTGTCAATTTAAATTATAACTGATCTCCGTGAAAGAATTATTGAAGAATTAAAGAAAATTTATTACTGGAGAATGTGAAATTTTTTCCACAAAGAGCAGAAGCTATTAAATTAACGAACGAATGGAAAGAAATCTTCGAGAAATTAACACAAAAACGATGACTAATTACGATTCGATTAAAGTTCGATAGAGTCGAATGGCAGGTTGAAAAACGATCGCGCGAGGTAACATGGAAATCATTTCAATCGAGCTGGCGGCAATTAAAGTTTCGCTTTGAAAACCGCCAACCCCGATATTACGAGGCATTGTCTTCCATAATATCGCAAAGATGATGGAATTTTGTCGAGTGTTTGTACAATAGACTTTCGTTATTCTGTTCTTCGCGAAGTTCTGTTTACACTCAGACATCGATCACCGCGAGCAGAAACTTTCGTCGAACACCGAAGAATATCGTTATCGGAATCTCGATCGAGAAAACTCGGAAGAATTGCTCAGAGGGATTCGTTATCAATGAAAATGCCACTGTTTTTCAAGGTTTTGCTGCAAATAGTTTGGACGAAAATTACTAAAAATTGGAATTAATTAAAATTTATTTGTTACTGTTGAAAGTTGGGAGTGGCTAAGAAGAATTTAAATTTATCGTCACAGAATTGGAATTACAGTTAATGAAATTTGTTTATTGTTGTTAAAAATTGGAAGTTGGAAGTTGAAGAAGGTTCCAAAATAATGTAATCTGAAGAAATTATTTATTATTTATTACTTGTTATTGTTGTTTATTATTCGTTAGTAAAGAATTTGTTGCGGAAGAAGAGTTGCTTCCTTTTTTGCAATTTTCCATTGTACGTGCAACGTATAACGAAGTATAAACGTAGTCATCGTTTGCTGGAATCTGTTCGATAACAGGATAGTTAGCCAGAATCCTATTTGTTTCTTTGAACGCAATGAAACAGCAATAACACGTTGGTTGATTCTCTTTACCTTTCCTGTACAAGCCAAACGGAATAACAGCGGGGAATAACTCGCCTTCGTTCGAAACGTTGCTCCTCCCGTTGTTTGGCCGTAGATTATTTCCAGTAATATCTCTCGAAATATTATTGTCGACGGAATTTCCCAGCTTTTACCTCATTTTCTAATGGACCGTGAATTTCGCCAGCGTGGAACGTCATTCTAACGTTTACAGAGGTTCCGTACAAACGAGGAATTTACAATTTCAGACGCACCGTCTCTGATATCTTTTTTATTATCAATCACGTTAGTCAAAAAGTATCATTGAATTATGTCGGAGTATCTGTCGCTTTTAATTTTGTGTAGAAATACTTCCATTCAAATACTTGTCTACAAACACTACTACTCATGATGGTATTCATTTCTGTCATAAGTCTTACTTATTAAGTTGCACTAAATGTTTGTAATTTTTAATTTTTGTGATGTTTATTCACAACTTGTGTTTTAACAATTTCCTCGAAACACGTGTTTAATTAAAGTAACTGCCATGCAACTGACTGCCAGCGACTCACCAATTTTAGATCTATATTTATCTTAGATTTTAGATTCACAAGTATAAAATATGATAAAGTAAGACAAAATACTGAAAAGTATAGTATAACAAAGTACAATAAAATACAGTAAAGTAGAGTAGACATACAGTAATATAGTAAAGTAGACTGAAGTATAGTACACATGGTATGGTACAATAAAGTATAGTACGTATAGTATAATGAAACACAATGAAGTACAATGAAATATAGCAAAGTACAGTATGAATATGAAATTAGCAAAGTGGTATGGTAACATCAGAAGTACTCCATGCTCCAGAATAAAATTGAATAAAATGTATAATGAATGAACGTTATATATTTGGATAAACGAATATTTAACTGAGAATTCAAAGCCACAAAGAACTGCGTGTAAAGTATTCCAATACTACGCATAATATCAAACTAAAATTACAATACTAATTACAAGTATAAAATTAAAATTACAATGCTGATTATTACAGCAGTACAAAATATAAAATTCAACTCGGAGATACTCAACGAAGAGTATGTTCGCAGAGATACTCGTGGAAGAATATCGGAAAGGAAAATTGAAACCGGAAAGTACACGTCCGCTGTTACGTAGAACGTAATTCAGTCCCAATGAAATTTATAAGAGAAACATTGAGAAAAAGTTGCGTCTGAAGTTGCGTCGCTGCCACTTTAACCGAAGGACGTATCAGCAGCATCATCGAGCTTCTTCTTCTTCTTCTTCTTCCTTGGTAACGAATCTCCGGGGAAATAAGCGCGGAGGAGGTTTTCCTAATACAGATTGAATCCGCGCTGCTTGTTCCCCGGCAGCTGGAGCCTGTATTTCATTAGCGTTAACGCGCGCCGTTTCTCTCCCCGTTGCCTCTTTAATTTTTACCCCTCGTCTGTCTCGTCCTCCCGGCGACGTGAAAAGCAACTCGCTTTTCGCCGTTTACTTCATCGTCCCCCTCCTCGTTCGCCGAGCAATATTTTTTCTTTCAACGAGCACGGTACTTGAGGATCACATTATTCTTAGTACAATTAGAGAAACATGAATTTTCTCTCTATCGATCGGAGAAAAAATAAACCATCTCGTTTCGATGTACTCGTCTCTATTATCAATACCTGACCGAGTAAAACACTGGCGCAAAGTGGTCGAACCTTTTCACACACACCCCTCGTCCGAGTCATTTTTATTTCACACGAGCGTCCAAGCTGGTAAAGAAAGAAAAATCAAAAGAAGAAAAAAGAAAGACTCGAAAAGCGGGAATTTTTCATTTTTATAGCGTTGGAAGGAAAGGGGCGCGCACGATCCGCCAACGGAACGACAGTAAGTAGTTGCTGGAAGTTTCTTTGGCTCTTATTTCGGAGAATCATGATCACGGCGATCAAAGCGGGAAAGTCTCTCGAGAGACATTGCACGCGATGGAGGTTTTTACCACGGTTCTTGGAACGGTGATAGAAGGTTCTTGGTTCTTTGGAGCTTGAAGGAGGAGGCACCTGCTCGCGGAGAGGGGCTTCGCAAAGTACAAAAGGGTTCGTTCGCTGAGCATTCTTGCTTGCGATTATATTCTTGTTGAATATTTTATTTTGTTGTATTTTATTGCCGGGCTCTCTGTACTATACTTATAAATATAATAAGTGTAATAACTTATAATAATAACATATTAAGTTATATATACTCACATCAAGCGTTGTATACATATACTTGTATAATCGTATAATATAATAATTTATAAGTGTATCAATGTATAATAATATTAGTTAGGATATATATATATATATATATGAAAAGAAAAATGTTTCTTCTTTCTTTTTGCTAATTGAGCATTTCGAAAGTACAGAGGTTTCTTTTGGGTAAGAAGATTACAGTGATTTTTTTTTTTAATCATTTTTTATTGTAGGTTTCTTTCTCAAGTGATAACTAAAATTAGAGTGATTTTCGGATGAGATTACTTTGAATATATTTTGCTTCTCAGACAAAACCACATTTTGGCATCCTATGTATTTCTATAATTGTACTAATTTTTGGTTGAAACTTTAAAAGTATGTTTCCTTTAGATAAACGTACTAACATCTGCAAGAAGAATTTCTGGCCACTCGAAATTTCACAGATGTTTTTGCCATTTCTGCCATTTCAGCGTCGCATTCTGAAAATTTTAATTTCAAGCTGAAATTTCGAAAGTAGGTCCCCCTGTGAGCAAAAACGGTATTCGCGAGTAGGACTTCCGTAAACTTGCAAATTAAAACTCGAAATTATACGAGAAAACGATTTGCCAATTTAGCATCAGTCCCTGCATTACCAGTAGAGCAACACGCGGAACAAACAAAGTTGAACTTCATCTTGCCTACGAGACTTTTTCTATATCTATATCTTACGAATACTGCATTCGTAATCAGTTTCTCTTGTTCGATTAAACGTTTCATCGTATCTCTCAGTTGTTGGGAAATTTTTCCAATTTCAGTACATTACGATATTAATAGTTGCGACGATATGCACAAATTAACGCGTAAACCGTTGGGTGAGAGTTAAAATGGAATTGCAAAATTTTATTATAGAAGTTACAGAGTTACGGAATTTTGTTAACACGCCGAAGCGCCGTTCAAAGGGCTTTAATGCTATGTGGAAAATTATACGGCGTTAAATAAAGCCTCGGGGCGCATCTTACCTGCAAATGTCTCGTTTAAATGCATTAGTTTCCCCTTAGCGTGGTGTCCTTCACGGTATCCTTCGCGTGACATGTCGCACGACGATTCCCCTTCGCCCCCTCGCACTTCCCCCAGGACGAGTGAAGACCCTTCCAACCTCTCTGAACATTTCTCCTTGGAATAGAATTTTTCGTGGAAAAATTCTCAGCTTTTTCTTATTCCACTGTCCCGCTGCTTCTCGCCATCTTAAATTACATTAAAGTATTACCTTTCATCCGCCGGTTTGTCACCGCGGACCGCTGATTAAATGAGCGCCCCCGCTTTCATCCCCTTCACTTCGCGTTTCTCCGTTCGAAACTTATTTTCTCGTTAGATCTCTCATTTAAATGCGCTCTCACCTTTGTCGCTCTTTTCTTTCTGCTTTTCTTCTGCCCGCGATTGTATCTTTATATTTCTTACATTTTTCTTGGTGTCTTATTTACTTTTGCGTTACTTTGCGTTACTTATCACGTTATTGCATATATTTTATATTTTGTATTTTTGTTGGATTTATTACAAAGTTTGTTGTTTCATTTCGTTTTGTAATTTCGTGGCTCGCTCATTTTATATTATCGTTGCATTATTAACTTCATTTGTTTTTGTATTTTACGTTTCACGAAAAAATGTAAAGTTGCTGAATGGAAGTGTTGCTGAATTATTAAACGTCGCTAAATTAGACGTTCGGGCTTCTACCTCGTTTGTATTTAATAAAACAGAGAGAAAAGAAGAATCGTGCATCAAATTTTAAGGGATCTCCAAATCCATGGCACATTTGATCGCAAAGAAAATCTAGATCGGACCAGACTAGCGATAATTACAAAATTGTTTCACAAATGGACAAGATATATCGGATCTAAGGTATCAATACTACGAGGAACGATATATCATTGTAAAATCACGCTACTAAAATTCAAACGAAAAGTCCGCGACAGTCCTTACTGAACTACGAATTTGCATAAAGACGGGTCTTGTCGCAAGAACAATTCGGGGAGAGAGAGAGAGAGATTTTCGTCGATCGATCGGCCGGTTGCTAGTGTATCTCATTATGGTGACGAGTGGCTCGATGAATTGCCGTGTAATTCATGTCGATCCGAGGAAGGTACCACGCACCGTATAGCACAGTGTACCGTGCCGTGCGTGTTTAAATATTTACCACGATTGGGAAATATTTGCAGCTCGCCTTGGATTCCGTTTGGCCAGCGTATCAGGAGCGTTTTCGCCGTGGAATTTCGAAGGAATAATATTGACCGATACTCCGCCAAGCCTTCTCTCCTGTTTTGAGAAAAGCGTTTTCAGAAAATGTCTTATCGCGCGCACGAGGAACGAGATATTTCGAGCACGGCGAGATCGACTGGCTGGTTTCGAAAGAAATTAACTGCAGCGTCGTAACGTTGACGTTACACGTCAGCTGCAGTAGCACGAGCGTGTCAGTAGTCAGACGGTGCGAGTGATTTTTATTTCCTTTTATTCCCCTCTACGTACGTTTCGTATGAAGCGCCGATCATCAAACCGGATATTTTAGCCCGTTAACTTCGCTCGAAACCTTCTTTCTGATCCCCTCTGTGCGTTACTCGATTACCGAAAGTATCACGCTTGTTTAAATGTTTATCGGAAACGTAATTGTACAAATAGTGTGTTTTTAAAATTTGAATATTTCTGCGTCATTTGTATGTTATTATTTTATACCGTTATTGCGTTGTTTGTGTATTATTATTAACTTTTGTTTCAAATTTAACGAATAATAATAATAATAATAATAATAATAATAATAATAATAATAATAATAATAATAATACGTAAGGATCGAAATTCGAACAAGATGTTGGTAATAGAACGTTTTTTCTCCGTTAAATGCCCAAATATCCCCCTTCCTCCTTTTTCGTTCCATGAAAGTTTTAGTGAAAAAAGTGAACGTATAAAACCGGCGCTGGTGATAAAATTACCAAAGGGAGCAAAATAATTTTGTTCCATAATTTTTCGTTGGAACTTTCGATCCTCTTAAGATGATCAAAACTCTAAAAAGTTTAACGTTAAATGCATCCATCTATAAACATACACTTTCTGATGCAATTATTAAATATATTCCAATTTTGTAATTTTCTTTTTCAAAGTAGATTAATCGTTTCAAGCGTTTCAGATTATCTGAATGATACTTTATTACAGACTGAGCTTTAGTCGAATGATTAATTGATTTTTGACAACACCAATAGACACTCTAGACACTAGAAGCTCGTGTAAAAGTCTCTGCAAATTTATTTTACTATCACTGAAAGTGATTTTAGCGGGGGAAACCCAGAAAATCGGGCCTCTTCAGGTGCAACGCTGATGCAACGAAAATTAGCGATTGGTTGATTTGGGTCACGTGATTCGCGAGAGGGCGTGGAGTAGACCTCGAGTAGGAGTGGCGTTGTCTGGTATTGAGCGATCGCGCCTGTAATTTGTTTTCTATCGACTCGAATGTTTGCATGTCAAAAAAATTTTATGGCAAAAACGTCGTCTTCATTTCCTAGTCAGAACAATTGCTTCTGGGCCTTTCAGTGAGACGAATTATACTGGGCTACAAGTCGTGCAGTTTTTTTTATTTTATCTGATGTCTCGTTTTGTTTTACTTACGTTTTATCTTTGAGGAAGGGGAATCATTTACCCGACGCGACTCGAAAACGGTCCGAGTCACCGAAATTTCCCCCGGATTAAGAAACAGGAAAGCGTTCCCATTGTGTCTGCAAAGTTCACGACTGACTGTAGTTATTTCTCGTCGGATGCAATTCGCCAGCTTCCGATTTCCCGCTTTAACGAAGCTAGACCTCTTCGAGTCTCCGATAATGTGCCTGTTTCTTGCGTAAACTATGTCACGGACGGGACAGAGGGGGGTCGAGAGTAGTGAGAAGTTGATAGAAACTCCGCGACGATTAAAAATCCTTTCCCGCTTCTTCCATTGGCTTTGTCCTTCCAGAGTAAATCGCTCGTTCATCAGTGGCTTTCAATTTACATCGGATATTCTGCAAAGTGTTCTATGAATATCCCAAAGAGATTTGTCCCGTTTTCAATTTTGAAGATTGTTCTCGATAGTGCCTTTCAGTGATGATTTGTAAATGGCGTTGTTTCGTTTCGTAAAATTCTTTCTGTGTTACACTTCGTAACGATAAAGTGAAACGCAGTTTTCAAAACTCAATTTTGTTCAGCACCGAATAGCGTGTAACGGATGCGTGAAATATGGTGAAATGTATATTCTAATCGGATAGTCGTAAAAAGCGTGGAGCTGGCATTTAATTTCCTGGTAACTTTTTTCTTTCTTTTTTTTTTGGTTGCAGGTGGTAAGAGCTGCGAGCCCGGTTCTTCTACGCGTCATTGTGCTCGGAGCGTTCTTCATATACTGCACGGTAAGTAGCATATTCCCCAGAAATTTCAGTAAAGTTTTATCGTACGCTTAACTTCAGGTTGTAAATACAACACTTTTATTTCTTACTCTATGTAAAGTATGCGTGCACTCTTTTTGAAATAAAGCAGGGATAAAATTTAGTGTAACAGTATGTCCAGAGAAAAATACGATAGGGACATTTCATCCTACATTATCGTTCCGAACGTCCAAGGGAAAAATATTTACTCCCAACCGATATGAACCGATATGAACCGATATGAACCGAAACGAAATTACATCGCACCTAAAATTAACAGAAATTTAATCCGAACTTGACCGAAATTGAACCGAAGCCGAACCAAAATCTGACCGAGATCTAATTGAAATTTCACTCGACCGAGATCTAATTGAAATTTGATGTAACTGAATGATGTATCTGTTTCGAACCTGATTTAAACCAAACGATGAGAGCTATCGCGTGAAACAGAAATTTGACTAATGAAACTTGAATCTAATTGAGATCTAGAGATACCAGAATTTGAAAGAAAACTGATACTCAACGTCGGAGTCGAAAATTAAAGGATCAAAGTGTACGAAAAGAAACCTAAAGTCTAAATCTACCCAAAATTTGCAATGAGAATATGGGCAAAGTCATTTTGTCTCTTCAATACGAATAAATTTCTATCGATGGATCGCATAATTTGAAAGCCATTCAGTCCGGCCGTTTAAGTTCTCGCGTTTCGAGCCATTACTGAACACAGTTGATAAGTTCGGGCGGTCAAGCACACTTGCGTTTCGTTCGACCGTGAAACGGACGACATGTTGACACGAAAATGGAGGGACGCGAGCGATACTAGCGCCGCTCGACGCTAACCTACTCGTAGCGTGACGCGGCACGCGATTTCGCGTTCTGCTCTATGAAAAGTATTCGCTCTATTAGCAATTATCCTCATGCGATGCTACAGGCTAGACGAGAAAGAAATTATTGGGGGGGGAAGGGGGGAGTCGGACGAAAAAAGGAATGCAAAGAACCGAGGGAATCTTTCGTTCGTTCAATTATGTAAAACTTTAAATTACCAAGGTTAACCTTAATTTTAGAACGTCGAACGCGATCGCACGTGAGTAATTTTCCAATTCCTTTGCTTCCTTCAGGGAGCTATCAAAATCTTTTTATTTGACATTGCAGGCGTATTTCACGTGCTACTAAATTGCATAAATGTTTTGTTGAATTTTTATTTGTGAAAATTAAACACGTAATATTAAAATATATCAATGTATGTAATGTAATATTAAAACACATAACATATATACACGTAATATTAAAATATATAAATGTATAAAATATTCGAATTTATTAAAATATTATTAATAAATTCCCGTGTAACATAATATATATTTATTAGATACTATTGTATGCTGCATTATGTAATTATTATCATATATTTTACATCACGCATGTATCATGGCGGCTGTATCTAACAATGCGTACGTATACATCAGGGGGATTTCCTATTGTGTGTCCATGCAAAGGCAAACGTCATTGGGATTTCCTGCTCCACGTCTAGTGACTTACGAGAATTCCCTATTATACGTACGCTGCGACAAAGGGATTTACTGTTTTCTGCCCAATAACGTATTGGGCACGTATCTAATGATTCACAAAAGGGATTTTCTATCGTACCATTCGTGACACGCGCATGAGGCAGATGTCACATCAGAAGCGTGGCGTACTCGTTTGATTGGGAACAAAAGAGGAAACGATAAATAAGTACAGAGAACAAAAACCCGTTTCAATCTGCCGGTTCTTTCGTAAATCAAAAACATTTCCATATCCTTTGTATCGGTGCAGAGGGAAATTCAATTTACAAGGAAGGAAGAAAGGAATCGCGGAAACTTTTCTTTGAGGAAACGTTGAATCAATCTATATATGGAAATCAATTTTTTTTGTTCCAGACGATAGTAATGTACCCCCGTCCGAATGTCATAACCTGCACGGTGCGTGTGTGGCTGAGAGAGATTGGATTTTCCCTCACTTATGGCGCTCTCATGCTGAAGACCTGGCGGTGAGTAAGAACACCGTTTGCTGGAAACGTTGCTTACGTTAATTCTACGTTACGCGCCACGCGTAAGATCCGAGGAGTGATGTTTGCTCTGCAAACGGTGAATCCGCCGCCGGTGAAATTCACCGAGTTTGCACGCTCGACACGCGTGCGGAAAATTACACGGTTATACGTTTTAATTCCGTTACTGGATCCCCTAAATAACTGAAACTCCCGGCGTGTTCCAAGTGTTACATATTCTGCGGGTTGCGCGGTTTTCTGGCCAGTGTCTGGCCAGTTTTATTTGAATTTTTGATATTTGCCGTGGACACGCGGTGAAGCCGGTGTGAATTCAATTTTAAAAGCAAGAATCTAGGGAATCAGAGAATTTTCATCTTTGATTTTACGCAAGATTAATCCTTGAATGAGGTAGATTCTCAGGATTCTAAATAATTTGCGGAATGTCTCGGGAATGTTTCTCTGCAATTCTCGAAACTTTATCCGTTCATCAATTTTCCTCTGCCCTGAATAATTTTCCGTGGGCTTAAGCAGTACCTTTGATTTGAATTTGTTAATTTTTCTTTACTCCCAAGAATTTTCCATTAATTTCAACAATTTTCCGTGGGCTTAAACAATTTATACTCAAACTTATTAATTTTCGTCTACTACACAGTATTTTCCGTGAGTTTGGACAATTTCCCTTGACTCGGAATAACCTTTCCACGACATACTTCGAATATTCTATGCATCGCAACGTTCAAAATTACGAAGTCCCTCCTTTTCTCGAGCCCCAACAAATTTTCGACAACTTCTCTGTCTAAATTCGATTTTCCCGCGAGTCAAAGAAAATTTCCTTCGTTCTCGACTACGCTCGCCCTTTTCAAATCTCGACGTCGCACGTCAGAAAACTTTCTTCTCGCCCGATGCCACGGCTCACAGCGTCCAACCAATTTTCCACCAAGCTCGAGAGAATCTCCTCCGTTCTTCATCCACCCCTCCCCCCTCCGGTTTCGAGAGAATCGAATCCCACGGCTAAAAGTGCGCCGTCCTATCTCCATTCTTCTTCGCTCGACTCCCCGCGTTCGATAGATTTCCACCGATCAGCCCTCTAACCCCGCCTGGTCAGCCAGGTTGAAACGAGAAAAAAAACGAGGTCAATAGTTTTCAGCGGTCGCTTCGCCCTCGGCCAGCCTCTAACGTGTCATCGTTCACTTCTTTTTTCTCTTTTCTTTCTTTTTTTTTGCGGGAGATCCCTTCCAAGAGATCGCTGGTTTCGAGAGCAGTTACAGGATTTCCGTCGAACGTGGAGATTCCGGCACAAAGATTGCCGCGACTTTCATCCCCTAACCACCGTCTCTTGCCTCTTGTGGGGCAGAGAAAAAAAAGTTCACCCCCCTGGAATTCGTAAGCCATTTCGACCGCACCTCGTTCTACGCGAACAAAGCTCGGCCAAGCGAGCGTGATTCTTTCTCTCCCCCTTTCGTTGTATTCGCCGCCATCCAAGTGATAAACCTCTCTTCCATCGTGAAACATTGATCTGTTTGGAGGCAGGGAGCGAGAACGGTTTCCAGGGAAGGCACGTTTCGATGTATTTCGCTGTTTGGTGAAAGAGTTTCGTGAAATGGAAGATGCGAAGATATATGAGACTTCTGGCGACTTGGAAGTTTCGTCGAGCAGTGGAAAGTCTACTTGAATTCATTGGAAAATTTGTTCGAACCGTGGAAATTTCGTTCGAGTCACGGGGAAATTTATTGGAATAATGGAAACTTTATTTGAGTCGTAGAAAAACTCGTCTGAGTCACATGAAAACTTATCATAGCTGTGGAAATTTTATTTGAATCATAGAAAAATTCGTTCGAGTCACAGGAAAATTTATTACAATTGTGGAAATTTTTTTTAAAGAGAAACTTTATTTAAATTGTGGAAATTTTATTTGTGTCGCAGAAAAATTTACTTTAGATTCGTGGAAATTCTATTTGAGTTCCCATAGAAAATTTATTTAAAGTAATTCATTTAGTCGTAGAAAAAAATTCACTTCAATCACGGTAGTTCTGAATCACGAGAAAACTTATTTACTCGAGTCAGAGGAAAATTTACTCGAATTGTGTTAGTTTCATTCAGCAGCGGTAAAAGTTATTCGAACCGAGAGAAACACCTGAATAAAATCGCCATTATTACTGTCGTGACTGAAATTGGCTGCATCGTTCAGCGAGACCTGTAATTAAACAATGAGAATGAAAAATTCAAATTTTATTACGTCCACGTTTCTCCTCTTCGTTAAAAGTGCACGTCTCTCTGTACCATACAACATTTAAACTCTCGAAATGACATGACAAGAGTGGACGAGACTTAATTAATAGATAATGTCATGGAATATCGAAATGTCATAAAACAACGTGACGAAATTGAACAGAAACGTAATCACGGAGTACCAGAGAGAGAGAGAGAGAGAGAAAGAGAGAGAGAGAATTTGAAGCGTGCTAGCGGAATTTCTAATTATGTGTGCCGGAGTAAGCGAAGCCTGTACATTAGCCAGCTGACAATGAGTCGACTTCCGTTAATTATAACTTGAAACTTGCGACAAAGTTACACGTCGATTAAGCGGTAACTTCGGCTAAATAACATTAGAATGCCGGAAACACGGAGTGGACGTAATGGCGAGCGCGCCAGTGAACGAAGAAAGAGAAAGTTTAACAGCAGACCCCGTGTAGCAAGTTTAACAGGAAGTTCCAGGGGCCCTGGTTAATTGTGTTAGCTCGGAGAAAAGTACACGGTTCGCGAGATATTGCTGAAACTTGTCCGGCTAAAGGGACAGTTTCCCTCGGAATGGAAGTTTAATATACAGCTAGCTGGTTTCATAGCTTTTCCATGATCCAGAGAAACGTCATAACAACAGTCGAGACAATTTTCCATGACTCAGGAAAATCTTTGTGATTCGAGATGACGATGATTTTCTTTGACTCGAGTCGATTCTCTGTGGTTTTTATGTTGCTCGTGCAATTGGGACGAATTTGTCTAGTGGTGAAAGAAAATTTTCCATGATTCGGAAAAACTTGATAACATAGCAACTCAATTATTTAGTCGGTTCATGTGAATTTTTGTGTGATTCAGGAACAATTTATCGTGACGTTGGGGTAAATTTTCCACGATGAAAAAAATTTTCCGTGACTCGGGAAAATGTTTGTGATTCAAGATGACTTTTCTTTAACTCTACCATGTTCCTTCGATTATTTTCGACTTTTCACTTACGTTACGAAAATTATAAAGTATTTCGAATTTAAACGAAATTTGAAGAAATTCTTGTTAAAATATGTGATTTGTCGTCCAAGTTTTACGTTAAACATCTTTTTGAGATATAAATCCTTTGCTAAATTGAAAAAGTAAAAGTTCAAGTATCGCAGCAGGGTTAACAAAGTAAATTTTACCGATTTGGTATATAATCGTGATATGAAATGATTTTGAATTATTGAATAAATAAAAAAAGTTTACCGAAACTATTAAATTTTAAAATTGGAAAGCTGAATCAAAAAGTATTATACGTAGATCCTCCGTTTTAAAACTGGCATTCAGGTCTTCTTCAATGCCTTGACTCAGTTTTAAACAGTATCCCAAAGCTCGTCTACTTATAATTTTAAATTAATCTTACCGGAGAACACGATCTAAATTTCGCCGGAGCTTCGCCAAGCTCCGATCTAATCCAACGCACCTGCCTTGCTGATTAAAGTAATCCAATTCTGATCGAAATTCCGGCTTACAATCCAAAACTTCCCGGCCCTCGGATATTTTCCACGGTGCTCGTCATTTATTTTCCACGGGCCGTTGCCTGTATTTTGCTTGACTCGGCGAACGAAAAGTGAGAAACTCGCGCGGAATATTAATTTAACCCCGGCGACAGAGCTGAAACAGAATAACTCGTCTGCCTTCGGGCCAGATTAATTCCGAGCGGCGGCGGGTTCTTTGACGAAAGTTGAAAGCGAGGTTGAAGTTGGCGCGAGTGTGTTGCGCGGGGGATGTTATTTTCCAACGAGTCATAATCACAGTTTCATTAATCTTCGCCGATACTCCCCTGTGCATATTTTTCGTATTCTTCGTTCGCTGCGTCAAAAGTTCGCGATCGAGTAATAATACTAATTGAGCTAGTCCGCCGAACGGCAACTATCCTATTTTCCAGGAGAAATGACCGTGATCAGTCAGACATATCGGTCGGTTTCAATGGATCAGTTCGTGAAAATTTGCTGGAATTGTGATTTTGTGATTTTACTGAAATTTATGGTTTGTAGTTCTTTAGCATTTGCAATTTTAATTTTTTGGGGAGGGGAGGGGGGCAGCTTCAGAATTTGCAGTTCTAGCATTTGCTACTGCTAGTTTGAATTTTTCTATTTATTATATAATATTATTTATTATATTTTTTGCAATTTGCAAATTTTCAGGTAACGATTCTGTGCAATTATCTTACAATTTACAATATAAATTGATATTCTGCAATTTAAAGCGACACAATTTTAAACATCAGCAGCCTCTTCTCACATTTTACACTTGTCAATTGATCTCATCAACTATGCTTAAATATCCCCAGTCTCAAACCAAAAATAATTTCTGAATTCTAATAACATTCTGTTCAGTACCATCCACGATATACTCCACCGTCGCAAAATTTCCTCTCAAAAATAATTAATTTCCCTCCAAAGTGATCTGTCTGTCTGAAAACAGACAGATCAAGTTAGCAAACCTTTACTTGCAAAGTCGAATAAAACGAGATAAAACAAATTTTCGACGTTCGGACATCCACAGTCGGACATAGATCAAGGAGATTTTCGTTACGAATGTGAATTTATCAAATTCTCCTGTAAACGGCTCTAACTTCCCTCCATAACCACTTGAAAATTCAGCTGATTCGCCCGTTAGTCGTGTTTAACATCGAGGATACATTGATCCTGCCGGGGAGGTGGACGATTCCCCAGAGGGTTGGCGAAACTTTTCCCACCCCCTCGGACTGGATAACTTGCCGTAAGAGGTTCCCACTCGCCGGAAGGATCGCTTCGAGTGGTCGCGACAACTGGGTCAACCTGGGTATACACGTAATTAAAGAGATTCCTTGGGCAAACGGACGATCGCATAGCAGAACGGGGCGCTCGCTGTCCCTGTAATCAACGATTCCAGGCCTGGCTGCGTCGGCCGGGATCGCGTTTCACCGCGAATGGAAACTGCAATCGATGAATCTTCTCCAGGTCCGGGTGTCCTTAATCTGCATCGAGAGCATCGTTGAGTGGACTCGTTGAATTGTCACTTGGGAAAACTCGATCACTTAATCTGGGGGTCTGGCGTTTGGCGAGGGTTGTTTTTTCTTGGACGTTCGTGAAAGGGATTGAGACGGAACGGATGTTCAATGAGATTGATTAGCATCTCTTGAAATGGCTGGATTGAGAAAATTGGAAAGCGTGGAAAAAGAATTGGTTGGGATCTGATTAGGTTTCTAAAATGTGAAAGAGAAGTCCCCATCTGGATCCTCCAAGATTGAGTTTGCAATTAATTGGAATTTGGAATTTAGGAATGTAAATCTTCATCGCTTGACGCAGCTAGACATCAAAGTCTGGCCAGGAATCAGGAATGATCTAACTTTAGAAACTCAAGTCTGTCTGAAGTCTAAATCTAGGAATCTAACTATAGATACCCAAATTTAGGAGTCTGAACCTACATACAAACACATAACAGAGTACAAAATTTTACCCAATCGAAGAACTATTGTCCAAAACACAATTTAAGATCCATGACTCAAACCTCACAATACCTTCTTCAGAACAAATGAAGAATAAAGAAGATATCTAGCTTAAAACAATCTTCTCTCACCAATTCCTTCCATTGAAAATCGTTTTTTTTTCCCTTCACAACGTCTAAAAGATTAACCGAAATCAAAAGTTTCCTCGCTCTGACCAAGAAATGAAAGACCTTTAATTTTCTGGCTCTTCGCAGTGTCTCTTGAACTGTATTAAATCTTCGACCTGTTTCACGACGTGAATTAAAGCTGGCACGATACACTGGCTAATAGACGTACCATCGAGTGTGCCCCTAAGACGATTACCAAAAGCCAGTCGCGCACTCGTACGCCTTCGTTTCACGAGTGAAAACAGGCTTTATCAATTCGTCTTTGTGTCGTTGCCTTGTGTATTGCCACGAGTGCACTCCTCTTGCCGGAAGAGATTTCATCCCTGAGAGGTTGCATCCTTTGAACGTGCTCCGTTGACCAGAAAAACGGCCAAACTACTAAATCTCGAGCACCCTTGCGTCCTCCCGATAGCAACGCTGTATTTTAGCGTCCATTTGTGCCTTCTCGCTTCTCTTTCATATCTCAGAAAAGCTCCCTATTCAGTTTTATGAAAGATCAGAAGATCCTCAGTATCTTCAGCAAGTTTTTTTTTTCTGTGAATGGAATTCATTATAGATCTGGGGATGATCCAGATGGCCTAGTGACCTAGGGATAAGATAGAGAGAGTCACTGTGGCAGTTGTTGGTCTGGTTTGGCGATGAACAATGTCTTTGCAGTAAGTGATTCTTTTTTGTTGAATTTGCATGTCAATGTGAGAATCTGGTACCGGTTTGGGTGCCAATTCCAGGAGTCTAGGAACAATTGAGGAATCTGCGTCTAATTTAGGAATTTGAAAGCAATCTAAGTAATTTAGGAATCTAGAATTAATTTTGGTGCCAATTTAGGAATCCAGGATCAGTCGACAAGTCTGCGTCTAATTGAGATGTTAATTTAGGGATTTGGGATCAATTTAGACATCAATTTAGAAATCTAGGTCTAATTTAAATGTCAAGTTAAGAATCTTAAGGATCAGTTGAAAAGTTTTCTAATTTAGGAATTTGAAACCAGTTTCAATCAATCAGTTTAGAGATCTAGGGTGCACTTTAGATGTCAATTAGGGATCCAAGAACAACCTAGGACCACGAAATTGACTTAATTAACTTAAATAATTTAAGCCTGGGAACTTTACATTTTATTTATTTATACTTTATTTCAATAAAGTCTTATTTAAATTTAACTCCACAATATTAAAAATTTTAGAAGATTAATTGTTTTACCACAAGTGCACGTTTTTCCGTATAAAATATTTACCAATCTTTTTCAAACGAAGATCAACAACAATTTGAAAATATAAAACATTCGATCCGTCAGAGTTTGATCATAAAAATTTCACATGATATATTCGATTATAGTCGTTCCATTTTCTCTGATCATTTCAAGTCTGTCAACTCCTACCCCAAAAATGTCCCTAGAGCAGTAACCAACCTAGTTGCAGAGCGTTGATTCGGGACTATTCTGATTGCAGAATATCGGTGATATTCCGGGTGAAGTCGGCGAAAGCGGTGAAGATAACGGATGGAAGTCTACTGAAGCGGCTGGGCATCATCGTCATGATATTCAGCGTATTCCTGAGCATTCGTACGCTGGTTGCACCGCCTGTGGTTATAGTGGCACGAACGGCGGACGACCTGAAGGCTTATCTCTGCCTGACTGACTGGTGGGATCACAGTTTCACCACACGTGAGTGCTTTAACTCTCGACCAATCACCTGATGCATGGTTTCTCTTCCGTTAACCCTCTCGTCTCTCGTCTCGCTCGACGATAGAGACGAGCTTGTTACTTGTAGAACATTGTCAGTTACACGACTATCTGATAGAACTGATTTGAATTAATACGCTGCCGAGTTCGAAGGTTTCGAGCAGAACGGACGAATGTATCTGCTCTGCGTGTTCCTTTCATCTTTGTTCTTTGATATTCAACATCATCGAATTAATGATTTCGATTGACTGTCAATCAAAGTAGTTTATGATATTATAGCGTTCTCACGGGTTTTGGATCGAGTTTACTATGTTTCTTTCAAAGATGGAATATTGAAGTCCAGTCAAACAATACTTCGTATAGTCAAGAATCTATTAGGTGTATTGTAAAATACGCATGAAATTAATATTGAAATAAAGTAACAAGATAACATTTTTACTGTGTCCGAATGTTGAAAGTAATAAGCCTCCTGAGACCTTCGAACGGAAGTGGGACTTGTCGAAGTTGCGGTAAGTTAGGTTACGTCCCCAAAATTCAGCAAAGTTAGGTTAGGTTAACCTAAAACCGTGTCCAGTTTGCTCGAGTCGAGTTAACAAACCGTGACTGGGCTGACACGTGGGTGGGAGAGCCTTCCGGCGGAAGTAAGCGGCTATACCTTTCTTTTTTTTTTTTTCTTTATTCCCAGTTACTCGCGTGGAAAAGTGAAAAAAGTGTGTCACATGATGAAATATCGAATTTGTTCGCTTTCTGGTTTCGAAGGCACCTGCTAGAGGGTGAATTGGATTAACCATTCTCTCTGCGCCGAGCGAAAATTATGAGACGATAAATTCACTGCATGGCAAATAGATTTATGATGGCCATTAGTGGTCGAAATTTCCAAAGTGCAGCAATTTGTATCATATATTTTGCAGTTATAATTCTTTTTTTTTAAATATATATATATATATTTATTAAGGAATTTATCAAAAAGGAAAATGTGGGAAAGAAATTTTTTAGTGCCACCATATCTAGTATTTTTCCGTAATTCTCAATTTTTCCTCAAGATGAAATTCCTGAATCCTGATTCATTTATCTGCTTCCGGGTAGCTTCCCTCATGCGACATGATCGGTTCGCGTAACTTTCATCAGTTTATACCAGTCACATAACTTAATTGCAATGTCCCCATTTTCTCAGGCTAATCCCGCAATCTCGTCGAACAGATTCTTCATTGCATGAGGGATATTGAATCGTATATCTTCATCCCCCTGTCACTGATTAAACCATTCAATCGATAGTTCAATTATAAGTGTCGTTCTTGTTGCCTCTATATATCTCGTAACTGCGCCGATTCTTCTCGAATAAAATTCCGCCATGTGCTAGTATAATAAATTTCGATTTTCCTCATTTGAAAAGGAGAACAAATAGAATATTTGACGATTTCTAATTTCTAGATAACCGAAGAAATCAAGAAATAACAATATCTGAAGGAATCTTTGTTAAAATTGGCAGTGTCTCCTTAATTTTTTGCAACTTTTTTGTTTTTCAAATTTTTATTTTCATAAAAATCCATCTCTTTTGATATTTTAATATTGTTCTCCCTTATATAGAAAATATTCTCCAATTAATAAAAAATTCCAGCCTCGTAGAACGAACAACTCATTTTGCCAAAATTCATTTTCAAATATTGAAAAGCTAAAAACTGTCTCTAGCTAGCGACAACTACCAAAAATCAGTCTCAGAAATTCCAATAAAACAAAGCACGTAATAACGTTGAAATCGTAAAATCGAATGATACTAAAACACGAGAATTTATTAACGAGACACTTGTATCGTTAAGTTTTTCTTCTATTGTTTTGGAGGTTCAAAAAATTCTTAGCGTGAACCTAAATAATTTCACGTTGGACATTGGCCAAAGTAGATGAGCGGTACTGAAAGCTTTTATTTGTTCAGACGTTGGCAATACTCCCAAACGAGAGCCACTTGACAATCCCAACCTATATTCAATGAATCTAACAGGTCATTCATTCGAAGAAAATTTCCAGTTTTACTTGGACTGGGACAAATGAAATAAGTTCATCGTTCATCAAATGGGTTAATAATTAATATCCAGGTTAATATCTTCTAGGGAAAATTCACTTTGAACCAATTAAAAATTGGCTTTGTGAATTGATAGATGGGAACGCGAGATTTATGTCACAGGATACTACGGAATGACGTTAATTAGCTCGAAACCCCCGTTTCATGGCGAAAGGAAATTTCGCAGGAAATTGGAAATTTTGATCAGCGGTGAATTTAAATCTTTTAAACGGGTTCAGATTTTCCAAATTTTCAAAATTTCAACTTTCGAAATTGAAAGAAAATTTTGCGGTACTCGAATTTTTGTTACATTTTCTCCAATACTTTTACGTTTCGTCGATAAATTTTTATTTCGTACCGAAATAAAAATTTTTTAACTTGCAACGATCCAAACGTTGACGATTCACCGATTGTGCGTGTGTTTCAAAAAAATCTCAAAAAAATTAAAATCGTAACCAGAGTCTCTGAAATTCAACCTGTTCAGTACGCAAATGTTCGGAAACGAAGGAAAGATCCTCGGAACGTTTTTCGAACTTTATAAATATCCACTCGTCTGAATTTAAATTTACTCGGCAAGTCCATCCGCCGCTATTGCATGCCCCTCGAACGTTTCCATTGAAAAGGCCGACATTATCGACAGAGTGCAGCTTCTTTAGACGTAACGAGTCTTTCGCAGCATCTCGATATCTCTTGAATTCGTTTCGATGCGAAACGGTATCGTGGGATCTTAATTTCGAAATGCAGATTAGAGCGTCGTTGCTCGAAAAGAGAATCGATCGATCGGATAACGCTCGGCGAAAGACGAATTTAGCCGCTTCAAAGGCCAGAGAGAGAGAGAGAGAGAGATTTAAACGATTTCAGATAATGGTTACTGGATATAAAATGACCGCTATTGAAACCCAACTTCGCGCGTTGGCTACACATCTTGCAATTTCCACTTATTCGTCTCAACTAACAGAAAAAGAATTAATTTTACCATTACTTAAGCAATGATAATGACAAATTATTTAAATAACGATAATGACAAATTAACTCTTTTCAGTTGGATTTAACAGTGGCATTAACGTTATATATTTTATTAATATTCTGATTGTGACAACGGTGTTAAATTTTCATTGCTGATGATAAATTCTGTTTTCGGAAATGTGAATTGCGACTATCTCATAACTTTCGCGGATGCTGGAGAGACGTGAATTATTAGCACATCCACAATATTTTACCGAAAATTGTCCTATTTTTCCATTCCAACTTTCTGTCGCTTATTTTACTGACAACGATGATTGTATTATTTTAAATTAATTGCAGGCGACGTTATTTTCTGCCCTCGTATTTCACATCACTATTTTATAATTTTCGAAAATTTCAAAAGACACCGATCTATCACTTATTGTATTGAAGATGAAGTTATTAATTGATTGTTCTCCCACATATATCAACGATATAGTTGAGCCAATTTTATTGCTAATAAATCGTGTCATTCAGCCTTAACGATTTATATGAACGTCTGCGATAAAAAAACGAGTCAATTTTTGTTATTACCATCCGTATATCACAGCTTTTTGTTTATTAATTGAGATGAAAGTAGGGTGGGTTTCTGTTTCGGCGGATTGTCTTATCTCTGGTTGAATTATAGACCGTTCGGAATAGACGACGATATTCCGTTATAATCCTCTGTGAAATTTTCCATCGGCATTAAAATTCGCCGGCTGACAGAAATCAATCATTCTGTTCATAAAATCACGCGGGAAATTCCATGAACGTCGCATCAATTAACCAAATGATTAAGCGTCACCAGATGTTGTCACCAGAGAGCGCTGATCAATTTTAGTTTCCCCGCCCCTATATACAGTCAATATTCTCCGCTGTGAAGAAAAAACTTTAATTTCAACGATAAAAATTTATTTCCGAAAAAATCGAGAGCTTCCCGTGAAATTTAATTAAATGATTCTCCTCTGTGTTTATTGTCGCTATCAATTATTGTCATTGATTTAATTAATATTAGAGCAATCGACAGATATTTAACAGTGACTTCTGTTTCGTTCCAAATTCTCATTTTAGTTCGATTTTCATAGTCAAACGGTTTAAATAATTCAATTATGAAAGGGGGGGGGGATTGAACTTGTAATCTTTTTCAGATATCTCAACAATTCAAATTTCGAATGCAATATAACTTTTTATAATTTCAGTTAAATGGAACATTCATAGAAGGTGTTAGGATCTTTTTGTTCTCCTTAAACTGTCATTTTAATCAATCTAGGGAACCTGGGGGAATTCGGCCCCGTGTTAAAATACACTAAATTTGAAAGAATCTATACTAAACTCTAAACCTTTACTTAATTTTCAGTTTTTAAAAAATTAAATTCAATTGCTTAATTTCTAGGTCATTTAAATTTAGACGTGTTTTAGGTTAGTTTTACTTAGATTGTATTCAGGGGAAAGTTACTAGATTTGTATTACATGATGGGCGTCGCTTTTGTCACTAGAGCCATGGCGCGAAATAAAGAAACGTAGCCGACAATCTCGATTCGCCGTTCCATTTAAATCAACGCCCGTGCCCTGTCGAAAGAATCCCCTGTCGAAACACAGGCGATGTCTATTTTGTCGAAAATGCAGCGGGCAATGGAAAAAAAATGAGAGAACACGTAATCCCTGTCAAAGGAAATAAAGTACCATAGAAACATGGCCTTTGACCGTGCCGTGGCAGACATCAAAGTCGAAACCAAAAGCCCACGACCTTTTTTTCAACACGCGAGAATAAGCAAAGAGCGGCCCCCTCCCCTTCCCTCACTCGCCGCGATAAAAGAGAGTGCAACCGTAGTGACGAATAAAAAACGATTGAAGAACCATTACAAGCTGCGCGATGATTTTTCCAAAGGCATACTATCGGGCGACAAAAGCAATCATTCCGTTGAAATTTCACTCGGAATTCCGATGACTCCCTTTGCCTTCTCCCCTTTTACCCGCAGCTCGCGTTTCTCTCGCTAGGGAATTATGTTCTCTCGCTAGAAAGTTCTTCCGCTCGCAGTCTCCAATTAACATTTCGATGATCGCTAATCGATCGAAGATTTGTAATGTAAAACTAATCTTAAAAAGTCGAAAGAAAAGAACTGGGAAAAAGTTGAGAAATTAGGGAAATTGATAGTTGGACATTGTTCTAACCTTAAAAGTTGAAGAACTCTGCTAGGGAATAAGTGATAAATGTTTCGGTATCAACAGCGAGACTCTAGAGTTGTGGAAATCTTTAGAGAATTAAAAAATTTACAAATTAAAAATTAACAAATTTCTAAAAATACTAAATAAATAGTAATCTGTCCAAAATAATAATAATCTTTCTTACAAATAATTAATAAAAACAACAAACAATAAGTCTATTAAACCTCCGCGACATTGGAGAAAATTTAAGAAACGTTGCAGAATGATATATGACGACGATTTAGTGAATGGCGCGAAAATGGTGGCTAATCTTGCCTTAATATACCCTCGTGTATCTTAATATTTCCTCCGGGGGAAAAACTCTCTGAGAAATTTTCCCTTTCCGCTTTAAAAAGTGACACGAAATGCTAAATAGATATCTGAATTTCCGATGAATTATTTTTTCTATTAATTTCTATTAATTTCTCTTTTTGATGCGCTGTCTAGTAACTTTGCACATTGAAAATTCAGCTCAGTTCAATTTCTTCGTTTCGACGATACAGAGGCCTCCACCTAAGCTGCATACACGTTTGATTACGTCAGGAACTGCTAAACTCTTTCGCCGTCTTACAGGCCGGAGCATTTTTCTCGAGCGCTTTATCGCCGAGAGCTTTCTTGATGAGAGAAAACAACTTTTTCTGGGGCTATTTTTGCCTCCGCTGCCTTCTGTCTTCTCCCCATTCATAACCTTCGTCTTTCTTGTGCTTTTGTATTAAACACGCGTGGTAAACGTAGTTGGACTGTTAACCACGCTTACCAGATGCTGGATGAAAGAAATTTCAGAACACATTTACAACCGTAAGGTAGAGTAAATTTAGAACATTTTGCCGCTGAATTTTTCTCGCTTCAGTAAAATATTTCAGAATCTGGGGGACTGCTGTTGAGTATTTAAATTTCTTGGTTAACTTGGAAATTGATTAACTAGGGAATTTCAAAAGTAAAATTTGATGGCCATGTTGAGAACTCTAGGGTGCACTAAATTTAAAAGTGTTTAATTGGTTTAGGTAATTTTTGGAAGGAGGCGTTTAATAACTTCAGTTAAATTGCTAGGAAACGCTAGTGTAAAAGAATTTAGGAAATTTCAAAATTTCCGTTTAACACAAAATTTCGAAATTGCCAAACTTTGAAACTTTTTCTAGAATAATATCATTCCATTTTAGTTTGAAGAAAATGTTACTAGACAAAGAACTCGTTTCGATTCACGGAAAATTTGTTCGAAGAAAAGTAACTAAAGTAACTAAAGTAGCGATTGATAATTTTATATCGGAATTACGTAATTAGGCAAAATACCAGGCACAGATTTGTTACTATTGGATTCAAACATAAAATGAGGCATTTAAATTTAAAATTGCAATACTATAAATGATCCCCTTTATGAGGTATAAAATATGATTTTGAATTAATCTGCACAAACATCAAGCTGGCTGTTTTAAATTGCGAGTTTTATCCAACAAGGAAATGTTTATCACTTTATTCCAGTTTAATGGAACTGAAATCAGGGGTCGAAAAGGGGTAGCAAATTGTACGATTATAAATGGAGTCACAGTTCTGAACGATTTCAAACAATTGCAATCGAATGGAATACCGCTTTTAGTTGTCCTTTTGTTTAACGAACAGCAATGAGAAAAGTAAACGAGAGAAGATTTAATGAACTAGATATTAAAAATACAAATGTTCATTTCCTTTCTTTTTTTCTGAGGTTGTGCAATTATTTTCTTGTCACATTTGTTACAAGTAATTTAGGAATTTAGGAATTTAAAAATTTAGACTTTTAAAAATTTAGAGATTTGTATCGAGCAAAATTCGATAGAAATCTTGAAACTTTCTTGTTCTTCTAAATTCTTTGGTTCTCGTGTTCCCTAGGATTTTCTCCTAGGGGAAAATACGTAAACTAACCAATTGCAATGATTTACAGAATAAAATACATATTAAGATACATCTAAACCTAAAGTAATAATTATAATAATCGCAGGATTACAGCAATGATAAGCGGCAGATATATAACCTAAATAGCTATTAAATCATATTACCAAGAAGATGTTTCTGATAATCGCGTCAGAGACCCTCCGTCTTTGATGTGATCTCTCTGCCAAATTAAGCATCAAACTAATAGCAAATTCCACGTTGCCAAATTGGCTATTGAATATAATGGTATTTTCCCTACTTATCCAATAGATGACACAATATTATAACTATGTAACACACACTTAGAAAATAATTAACTGAGCCGCTGTAATGGAAAAATTTCCTTCACTGAAAGAGAAATCTAGGGAATTTTTAAAGTAATGGTCAAGCAGCAGTTTCATGATTTAGCTACCATATTCATTTTAAGAAGATATACATTCAAGATAGTGAAACATAGTTGTGATAATTATATTGGCAAAGTTTAAAAATGTTACGTAGAAATTTTGCACGATAATTAGTTCGCAGAAATTGTTGATTGCATAATGACTTATTTTTAATCTAATTTGAACTTAATCTTGACCTATTCCAAACCTAATCCAAACTGAATCAGTTGAGATAGCTCCAATCAAACTTGATTTAAACTTTTGATTCATAATAAAAGTAAATTCAAATTCAACGTATGAGTGAATCTAGAATTTAGAAATACGTGGAGCTTAATACGAGAAAAATTTCATGAAACAATAAGATGCCGTCTAAAATTGTGTTCATTCTCCTAAACTTTATAAGCACAGATTAATTTTGATAATAGTAAATAATAAGGTTGTTGTACTTTGTTCCAGTTGAAGTTATGTTTCTCATATGGGGAATAAGACTGTGTATCGTGGTGAGAAAGACACCATCAGAGTTCAACGAGAGTCGATTCATCTCGATGGCGATTTACAACGAATTTCTACTGTCGGTCTTCCTCAACGTCTCTATGTAAGTATCTTAAAATTCCTAAGAAAAACCATCTTATACTCGTTTCACTTCTCGTAATCTTATGACCTAATTTGAATGTCACTGCAAGAGAGAAACTTGAAGAATGTTTTTCTCAAAGATTCAGCTCAGAAATTTTAAAGCCAACTTCGTTTATTTTGAACGTGTATAATTTTGGAAAATTTACCCACTTTGTGAAAATTTTTTAAAAACGTTTTCGTCGGAATTTCTGCAGTAACTTCAACAAAATTTAAAATAACACGTTTCTCAGCTTGCCGTCCCCACGTTTAGCCACCAAATTATTATTTGAGGTACCAGTTCGTTCGAAAGTGAAAAAAAATATCTTCTTCGCGTGCACTCGCAAATCCCCGTGAAAAATAATTCAATCCCGTGGAACTGGGTGTCGACAAAAAGTGAAAAGAAAAGAGAAATAGAATAGAATTTAACGATTCTCTTCTTTTGATAGCGATATAAAAGAGGAAATCCTTTGTTTAAAAATCTTTCTCGGTGTGGGGTGGGAGGTGGCAGACGTATTCGACCAATTTATCCGGAAAGTCAACAAAGTAAATTCAAAAGCTCGTGCCGTGCGGTTAAAAGTGGCTGGATAAAAGTGTATTCAAAAATCTGTGATTATCGCTAAGTCTGACAAACGGCTACGAGATTCTTTATCGGAGTGAAAAAAAATCGACGTCTGTACAGTGAAACAGCGTCATTATGAGCCATTAAAAATCCCTAGAATTATTTGTTCCCGCGCATTCACTTGTGCCAAAGTAATACCAACGTTGCAAATCAAAATTCATTAAAGAACGAATTGCTCCCACGAACTTTATATCTTTTAAGGGAGAACGTGGATACCAGAGTTGGGTATGATTTCAATCAAATACTCGGCGCCTAATTAATTATCTGTTATTGAATTTTAATTATTTTCTGATTATTTTCTAATTATTTGTGAGAAACACGATAAAGTTTGGCATTATTTACGTAATAAAATAATTGAAAAATAATTACCAGCTTTTAATTAACAGTCATTTGTATGCCATAACACGCAAATAATTTTGTTCGAGTAAATTTTTAATAATTTTATATTGAATTAGTTACATTAAAGACAGAATCTTTGTACTTTAATGGGAAGAGAAAAATTCATACGGGTAAATGATTCTATTTAAATTGGAATAATTAGTTTATTGTTTTTTAAAAATATCTTCTAAAAATGAAAAGAATTATAGTTATATTTACAATGTGTATTAACAGGAAAATAATTCTTACAATTCATTCTGCCATATTCCGTAGATATAAATATTTCTCAAATAATCTCCAATTTCATTATATCAACTGAAACATGATCGAAACGAGGACAGCTCGCGAGGCAAATATTGTTTCCTGTTTATTTTCAAATATATGCAAAATTCAACATTGAAAATTCGAATTGTTTATTCATAAAACTTCAACCAAAATAACCATTAAGCAACCACACGTAAAAATAATTTATTTAACTCCAATATAGAAAAAAAAAAATTGTCTCTTACCTTCTGCTTAAAATAAAATCCATTAAATTTCAAAGTACCATCGTACTCGAATATTTTTGCAGATTTTCGCGGGTTTAATGTAACCTTTCGTATTTAGAACGATTTAGAACGGTTTCCCAGCGAAAAGATAATAATCGGCGATGTGAATGGACAAGCTGAAGCACGTCATCACGAAATGTCGAATTTAATACCTCGAACAGATCCATGAAAGCTCGCAAACACCGAGCCATCCACAAATCGTTAATTTTAATAATGTATTACGCTGATACTCGGCCCTGTTCGCCGCGAACTGGAGCAGAACAACGGAAGCTGTTATATCTCGGCACTATTGCACATGTTCCGTAGAAATAATGTTAGCCATGAAGCGTTTTACAAAGGTCCTTTTCAAAATCGTATCGAATTAAGTTCAATATTTTACTTATTACGATTGAACTTTCAATTTTCAATCGTTATTTTATGTTTTCCTTGTGTTTATTATAAATATAGCGTGGGATTCACTCGTCTAGTAATTTATCTAGTGACTTACAGTAAATAGTGTCACTACTTCTAGGTAACTAGTTCCAAGTTAGAACTTCGAGCAACTTGAATATTTGAATTAAAAGATTATCGTTTCACTTGTCGAGATTACTTTTTCGAGTTTTAATCTTCGTTTCTTACTTTCTTTGCTTTGCATTTTCTATTTATTATGAGTATACAGTAGAATTTCCTTATCTAGTAATATATATCTGATTTTCTAGTGATATATAGTGATATATAGTGATTTTCGTACTAAAGAGTGACACTATCTAGTAATTAGTGACATCTTAAGTATTTTAATGAAAGTCATTGAAATGTATATGAATTATATAAATTTATTTATATAATTGAACTTGAAAGAAATTTTGTAAAAACGATTTAGTAACAAAAATTTTGAAGATAACAACAATATTAAGTAATTTTATCAACTATTCTTTGATGATGTTACGATGGTATAGCTATTCAAGATTTATAAACTGATTTTACAAAAGTTCCTAAGAAATTTAGCAACAGCAGGTATTAAAGAAGTTTATTAATTGGTTTTTGATGGTGGTTAATCTGTATCTATTCAGAATTTACAAATTGTTCTGAAACAAAATTGCCAGGGATTTAGCAGTATTGGATATTGAAGTTCAGTAATTATTTTCTAACAGCAGAACGCCTAATTTAATTATGTTAATATTGACTAATATGATCATCAGAATTTAAGAACAACTGTTGTAACCATCCAAGCTCATCTTGTCACTCTGTCATTACTTACTTGTTTCTCAAGTTTCTAACTCTGTTGAAAAGACAGATTAGGGTGATCAGTGGCATATCCTTAGCCTGAGACTTCTGAATAATCTACATTGGCATCTCCACACCTCTAGCGCAGATCAGTTCCCTTATTTGGTTAGGTGCACAAATATAGAATATCATCAAGGGGATTCTGCTAAAGGAGAAACTTTCGGTCAATTAATTTTATCAGTCTTTCTCTCCTTTTTATATACATGCATTTAACTACAATTCAATAGTACAAATTAAAACTAGGGTAGTTTGCAAGAATCACTGAGCTCTTACAATAAGAAAAGTCTAGACCAACACATTCTGAAGATGGCCACATTAATATCTGTTTCAAAGTGGCGCCATCTGTGAAGGTGGTAACCACTAATATTTAGAAAGCAATTTTTAGGTAGGGCAAGGCTGATTTATTGCTTTCCAACGAGTTGTTTGCCGCAATCTACAAAGGTTGAGCTATAACTTTCCCTTATTAAGTTTTCTCAGCCGTCATATGAGGTTTTCCTCGAGGAAAAACCGAAGTTTGCCTTTCCCCGTTCAAAAGGGTTCGACATATACGAATTTCTGCAACTTCTTGCGGTTCGCTAAACTGCACTTCCCATCAACGGTTAGATTACTTGAGTGAAGCTTTGCGTTAACTTCACAGCTCCGTATGTCTCCCCATAATTATGCGCATAATTAAGTGCTAAACGAAAATACCACGGGTGGTAGAAGCGCCTGTGTATTTCGTCGTCCTTTTCCTTGGCAAAGCATTTTCAAACAAAAGGTTCAAAGTTATTCTAAAGGGCTGAAACAGTTGAGATAAGTTAAATAAGGCAAGTTAAATTAAGGTTAGGTAGTTAATGAGATTTTTTTGGCTTGTTCATTAAAGTAACTTGCAATGGAAGGCTCGAATAGAATTTAAATTCTAGGTTCGCTCAAATTATCCTGACTATTTTGATGAGATTGCATATGTTGAGAATACTAGAGAATCAATGGTTCTTAAATTATTCAATAATTGTTATTACAAGTGTAGTAATTTCAATGGTAGTTCGAATTTAGGGATATTTAAGTTTATAGGGAATTATTGCGTGGAACACAGCTAAGCTTATTTCATAAATTAAAACATCTAGAATATTAAAAATTATTATTATATTAGACTAATGGATATACTTAGAAGATTTAAGTTAGGTTTAGAGTATGAAAAATTTCTAGACAAAGCTAAAAATGACTGGTCAGAAAATTACTAGATAAGTAAAGTTAATTCATTAATAAGCTAAGAATTAAATTTTATAAAATTATATAATAGAATGTAAATAAGTTTTTCCAATTTTCTTTCATAAACCAACCCAATTGCAAATAAAATATTACATTCACGCAACTTTGATCTCTAATGGATTATTAATTCTCTCGGAACTTTCACGATCAATCGCTGGCGTGCACATGTAGGTTAACCATAATAAAACTCCAAGCTTCCAAATAACGCAAACCAAAGTTTAATGCGATTTCACAACCGAAAGAGAAAAACACACGCGAGCAAAGATAACAAAAACAGTAACTTTGGTCGTTCCTTCGAAACGATATTGAGAGAGGGCGCAATCTTTCTGTTCGCAGGTTGTTCTTACAGTCGCCGGCCAATCCGGATCTACTTTACTTAATATTTTTCTGTCACACTCAGCTAACGGTGACGTTGCTGCTCTGTCTGATATTCGGCAGCAAGGTAAGACCGAATCGGCCCTTCTATTTTCTACGCGTTTATGCGGTCCACGCGTGACAAACGACGCCGGTCGGATCGCGTATTCTAAAGCTTGCGGCCAACCCGCTGAAATTTATTTATCTCGCGGCATGCATATTGATCATTCGAAAGCAACGGCTGGCGCTCCGGTGGAACTTGTAAAATAGTTGTGTACGAACAGCCGTGGTCTAATTTATTTCCGGTCGTGGCCAGGATGAAAAATCGCCCCTCCCCCTCGCCCCTCCCCTATCTAGGTCCAATCCCCCCATACCCGAGTCACCGATTTCCGCGCTTAAATTGAAAGTTGTTCGACGTCGAAGCTTGAATATAAAACGCCTTACCTTTTTTTTTTTCTAATTCGACAACCCTGCAAGAAGAAAGATGCTATTGAATTATTCGTGTGAGGAAGGCGCGATCGTAAATTACACAGAACAGTCTCTTTGGCCGTAATTTCTTTTTTTTTTTTATTTCTAGTGATTTTGCGGTATATAGTGAATTCTATTGGTGACAATTGGTAGTTCAAACCCATGGAACTACAAAAGATTCAAATATTCAAGACTATTCATTTTTAGTAGATAAATAAGAGGCATACACATGATATAAAATCAAAGAGGTGTATGAGTAAAAAATGTCCCCGTAAAATAAAGTTGAAGATTAGGTGAAACCAGAAATATCCAACTTCTAGTGAAATAAATAAATATCTCTATTGTTTCTACTTCCAGTATTTCCAATTAGTTTGCATTGATAAAACTTCATGTATAACAGATCATGCTCTAATCTAATAACAAAAGATGCTGATCGTTGAAAATATTAAAAACTGACTCTTTAACTAAAACACTGTAGCGACATTTTGTTTCAACATAATATGAAATACGATTACGATTATACGATATTAAAATTAAGTCTATCAAAGGGAAATTTACGGTTAATGGTATTTCCAGTTTATTAGGAATTACCGTTCCTCGTTTATTTCTTATTAATCGCGTTAGCCGAACTAATTAGTCGAGTAACGAGCTACAATATTCTTTGTCCTGGGGTACGACGACTGCGAGGGTCAGGAAATACGTTAACATGGGACAAAAGCGCAATTTCTCATAATTCCCTTTCTTCCCTTTAATCTAATATTCCTGGCCGCCATTGATTCGACGGATGAATGCGTTAGAGACAAGACTGCAGAATTATGCAACATCGAGAATACGTCCACAGAAATTCAATATTCATTAGTTGCTTAGTGACATTCTCGTTCAAAACCGTTTGGCATTGATACGGTGTACCTGTTCCATACTTATACGACAAGCGCCGTTTTATTTAACAAGTGAATTAATTTTAATAACGTCTGTGTAGAAACGACATTCTATATTTAACAGAAATCGTTGAAGGCAAAAGATAACATGCAGCACTTTGGTTATACCGTTATATTTGTTAACGGTTATATCTAAAATGTCACTAGACAATTGAGACTGAATTACTTACTTGTGTTGACAAGGAGAGATTAGTAATTGCATTATACTAACTATAAATCTAATGAGAATTTCTGGAGCAGAAATATACACTACTTCTATTAATGAGAAATATCGTTATATATTAGAATTCTGAAATGTCATTAGATAAATTTTCATAATCGAGTTAAATGATTCCTAAATAGTACTGAGTAAAAATCTGATGAATAGAAGTTAGGTTAAATTGTGTTTTTGCTATTGAGCAAAAGTGGAATTTTTGGATAAAAATATCTAATCCAGGGATTTATTAACTAATTATAAAGTCAATGAAATTAAATAAAATGCTTTTGCTCAGAAGAACATCAGATAACTAGATAATAACTAGAGATATCTACAAAAAAAAATCGAAACACTAAAATTTGGCTGTTTTGATGTAGGTCTACGTAGTATTTCGTAGCGGAGGCAAAGAAGATTCGAAACACTCCGGAGCCACCGGGAAATTTCTAGGGAAAAGCAGTCGTCCAACAGGCACTAGCAACCAAACAAATTCTATATCCCTTCAACAAGGAAACTTCACAGACGAGAGCGATGGTGCAACGGTAAGAACACTTTTATCTCCTCAATCCCTTCTCTCAACTTTCATCCAGACGCTTTTCTTAGGATCCGATATACCTAACGTTCGCAGATCTTACCCATTCTAACTTGTCACAAAGACTCGAATACTATGAGTGCTTCTAATATAGAGAATTCGTTGTACGAAGTTGAGAACAATACCGTTCGGTCGTAAAATTTGCTAGAAGCTTAGTTTTATGATGCAGATTTAAATTTTTATATAAATTTCAAGGATTGAAAAATGTTTCTGAAATTAAATGTTACTTTTAGAAAATTCTCTTTTAAATAATTATAACCCTGAGTGTGGTTATCTCACGACGTATCACCACTTAATGCCTTAATTTGTAACTACGCTGTATCGTCTCCATCTAAAGTGCAATATTATGATTGGGTTAACATAATTACATGTAAGAATATAATATAAAAAGCATACAAATAAAGGAACAATCTTCTTATAGCCTGAGGAGTGAAATGCACTTTAATAGCTGGCATTAGGTTACATTAAGGAGCATCGATAGAGAGCAGTATTGACAAAGATACTGTAGACACGCGATTGGTCAATTTAGGCGAGAATCAGTATAAAGTTTTGAGGTTATGTTCCGTGCAATTTGCGTTTCTTAATCCGAGAGAAAATAGAAATTGTAAATTGAAAACTAATGAAATCAGAGAGGAGAACATTATTAAATACTGAAAAACGAATTTTCGTACTGTCGAAATACAATTGTTCATTCTACAGACAGTTGTAAATAAATATACAGAGAAGAATATATCTAAAAACTTAAATATAATTTAAATTCTACAAATTTTGAGAATTAAAATATTTTTGAAGTTATAAAAATTCCAAATTCTGAATTCTACAAGTGTCATACCATATATTTGAAATTTCATGAGATAATTATTCCAAATAAATAAACATAGTATTAAAATAAAGTACCTGCTTTAAAAACTTGTGATGATGGACTGAGGATAGTTAATATGATAACGTGTACAATATTTAAAGCAATTGATTCGATACGATAAATATTTCTTTGCCGAAAAATGTTCACCCTCTTACACATGTCGCGTGTCAAGTCGATTGAGCGTGAAATATGAGACTGCGAAATGGAAGAGGGAGACACGTGTCCTGTCCCACAGTTGCGGCAGGTTGTACACCGAGGGGAACACTAGGATCTGATTTAAATTCCCATCGCGAGTCGAACCAGCGACAAAATATGTCTTTAATGGCACATTCGCGTGATTCTGTGCATATATGCATCCTTAGATATCAGCTGTTCCTTTCTTTCCTCCAGTTCGTTCCATGTTACATAAATTCTCGCCGGATTTTCGTGACTGGGGTAACAGTAATTCCACCAGGATTCTACAGGGTGATGCAAAAGTTTATTGTAAAAATTTATTGTAAAAAAGAATAAATAAATGAATAGTTGATCTTGAATTCTTTGAAATCAGAAACATCTGTAATAGAATATTAGAATGAAATTAATTTTCAACAGTTAGTAGAAATTTAGTCAGAAGTAAATGAATATACAAATTTAATTGCTTAAATTTAACATATTACAATAAAATTATAATTAAAATTAAATATTGTGGTAAAGATGTTAAATTTGAATATTAAATTTCTATGTAAAAATAAGACGGAATAAAAATATTCGTACTAAAATTTTACATTGATGAAATTGAGATGTTTTAAGAAAATAATGTAACAAAATTTGAGATGCGTAAACTTTTGTGACTGTACAATTTTGTGACATATTATACTAACACGCGTGTATGTTAACAACTTTTTAATCAACGTCTGATATTCAAATTATATTTTAAAAGCTCAAGTGACTTTCATGTCTTCATATAAACAAGAAAATTAACAAAGTCCAATTATTGTATTTACACTGCAGATGTTAAAATTTAACGATTATTCATAATATACAGGCAAAGTGCTTGTTATAATATTTAATAGGTGAAAGAAATATTTCATAATTCCGCTCCTTTAATCATGACACGATATAATACAAATTTACATAATAATCCCTCGGTCCAGTAACATTGTATGACCGCTTCAATACCGTACAACCATTTTTGAATCATTTTTTCATGTAACAAATAACCTAGAAATAATTTCACGCGATACTAGCGCCACATGAGCATTAACTACTAGTTAATTTGTATAACCTTTATATTTTTACTTGTCAAGTCTTTAAAAATTTTCTAAAGGAACTTTTTATACAAAATTTATTAACGATGCTAAAATGGCAAAATTAGTGTAATTATAATATACTCGAATTTTTAAATTAATTTTGAAATACGTTTCATGCACGTATTATAGATTATATTGTAAGTAACTACGTAACGACAATGTAATCACGATTTTTCGAAGACATGCTGCAATACGAATGAAAATCATGTTGATTGACGTTCGGCGTGCATTGATAGTGCTGCATCATGGCTGATAAACTTGACAGCAATCACTACGAAACAATTATGCATCGATTAATTAAAATTCTCTCTCGAAACGCTTCATTCGTCTGTATCACACGTTGACAACGAATATTTTCATAATTATAATATTCAACAGACGGTCTGTAATCGAATTATACGTCCGCGTACAATCCTGAGCGTCATTTACGATTCCGTGATCGTTAATTCTACCCCGTAATCGAGTGAAATCACTCTAAATCCACCAACTACGCCATTAACGTCCACTGTCTCCGCCTACCGATCGAAACCTAGAATTTCGTGAAAGTGCTGATTCCATTCGAGAAGAGAGACAGAAAGAGAGAGAGAGAGAGAGAGAGAGAGAGAGAGAACAAAAATGACTGTGACCTAACCTAACGCAAAAGAACTCGGGACCGAACGAAACGTCGCGAAAGCGTCAGACGTTCAAGTAACGAGAAAACTTGCTGACAAATGTATCCTGTTAAATCTCAGGAATTGTAGACTGTCACGAATACGAGTAAAAGTCTATTTAAACGAGAGAAAAAACTTTTGCACGAATTGTATCGGGGCTGCGTAATTCCAATTTATGCAAGAATACGGGGTGAAAAACCTGAAAGAATTTTTTCTCAAAAAAAAAAAATGTTTCTCTAAAAAATGTTCAAATTTTAAATATTTGGATATTTATTCGGAGAGCTGAAATTTGAATTTGTGGATTCAAGTATTCAGACAGTTGGACATTTGGACGTTTTGACAAATACAGGTTGTATTTGACTTAAGTCACATGTAGCTTCTTTTAAGAAAAAAGCTTCCTAACGTAATAGAATCCTAACTTTGTCTTCTTACTTTTTGGTAGTCTTGACTACCATTGTGAATAATATTCTGCACCTCTCGACACAAGGTAGAACAGATGTAGAAAACAGATGTTAACTACCTCCTCTCTCATCCCAGATTTCGGTCCGTCTTACAAGATTGTCATAATCCATACAAAATGAAGTTCTTGATTCATTAAAAATAATCGTTTGATTTCATGGGTCTCATAAAGGACAACCTTAAAGGAAATCCGCTTAACAAGCAGATCCTCCTAATGAAGTTTCCAAGAGACGGTTAAAGAGGCTATGAAACTTATACTGGTAAACCCAACGTAATACCCTATAAGCTTATTAAAGGACTGAATTCAGCACAGGCCGTTTTATCTTATCTGTTGGTATCATTGCTGAGAACTCATGCGGGACTAGGCATATAAACTTTCATTGACTACTCCTCGCAAGATTTCGGGCGTGACATTTCTTGTTGGACGCCATTTTTTACCCCGGACGAATCAACCTAACCTACATACACAAGTTCACGTTTAATTTCAAAATTTGAAATCTTCCGAATTTAGAAAAGTAAAAAAATAAAAAAATAAATCCAGGTATCCAAATTTCCAAATTTCTTCTCTCAAGAGGCGAAAGTAGAAAAATTTCATATTCGTACGCGAATCAAACATAACCTCTAATGAATTTCAAATCTATGGTTTCGTACTTTACACGAACGTTGTCCTGGAAAAGGGATTAGCCAGGTGAAAATTACGAGTCGCTGATTTCAGGGAATTCGTGTAATCCAGACCTGGTTACGTGTTCGCCGAGACAAAAGGAAACGCGCCGTTTACAACAGACAAGGTTTTTTGTCGCGCGCCGGCGAGATTGCCAAGCCGTTGGCTAAAAGCCAGGGAAATTACGTCAACCCGAAAGACACAGTCGGTGGAACGTCAGCTGCTTTGACATTTGACTACTGATTATAGCCTGTCGTTTGACACGATCGTTGAAGAGTGTTGCCTTCGGCAGTTGTAATTTGCGTCGTCCATTCCGCTTTACAGGCGTGATGCTTTTATGTGTTTGGTTACATTCGCGACGACCCATGAAAAAGCTAAACAAAAAGAAAAAAAAATGAAAACTCTTGTTGTACCTTTTCAGTTTGAAAAAATTCGTCTGATCCTTTGTTTCTGGAAACGGTCCCTATTACTTTGTTCCTGCGAGAATTTTAGTACCTCTATGGTTTAGAAAATGTTTTTATCCGTTCAGTTTTTGAAAAACTTTTGCTTTTAATTCTGTATCCTTTCCAAAATTTCCAAAATTTCTTTACCCCAGAGATCCCTAGATCTTCGTTTTTATAAAACTGTTTGCTCTCTATCTCTGCGAGGAATCTGGTAGTTTTTTTATTTCTAAAAAAGTTCCTAGATATTCACTCTTGCGAGAATATTTTTAGTCATTTGTCTCTAAGAAATGTTTAGAAATTCTTAGAATCTCATTCTTCATAAAAATGTTTTGATAGTCTTGATTATCCTTAGGGGAAATCCCTAAGGGAAAATATTCCAAGAATGTACCTATTTTGATCTTAAAAGTGTAAAGAGAATATACGATTCGATTCACAGAGAGACTATATACATTCCTGGAAAGCAGAAAGGTAAATTGCACTCGGCTAAATTTCACACCAGGTCTGTTTGCATCGGTGTAACGCTTTAGTGACTTTCTTTGGCCAAAGGCATACTAGGGATGAAAAGGTAGTGAGCCTGCTACTACTTGATCCTCTATTAATTGTGGCTCCGCTTTCATAGGAACGACTAATATGCCGTTATCGAACTCTACAGGTCGGGAGAGATGCTCCCCCTTTCAAACCTTAGTATACATGACACTAAATCCCTGCTTTTAGCCAAGCTGCACGCATTACTGTCATCAACCTGCTACAGGTTTGCCAACTTATGGTGCACAGGTTGGAATAATTAACGTTAAACCGAGAAGTTCTCCCATTTCTGAATTTTTTTAAAGATGTTTATTACAGAGAAAATGCATCCGAATCTTTTATTTTCAAACGAAACGCTGCAGTTTATTAGCTTTTAAATTGGAAAATCAAGTACTCAATTATTCAAACGTTCAAGTATCCAAGTATCCATATTTTCAAATATTAAAATAATGGAGTATCTAAATATGCAAATTGCAAAATTTTCAATTTTCAATTGATTAATTGACCAATTTTCAAATAAACTATTTTGTTTGAAAATTTTACTCTTTAAAATAATATTACTGCTTAACGCTTAACAAACTTAATTTTTATTACTGGCTGGAGAAATATAGATTTTTAATATAAATGGAGAAAACATTAAATTGAAAGATTAATAGCTATAAAGAGAAGCTAAAGTAATTAAAGAATTGACAACTATAGAAAGAAATCAATATTTCATTTAAAGTAATTAATCGTCAGCAGTAATATCTTTCAAAAACACCGTCGAATCTTATTTATTAATAAATAACTTATTTCTTGCCTTCTGGCATTTTCTTTTCACTATTTCAGAAAGCCGACATCCATTCCTGTGCTTCGTTCCTCTCCTCTGGCTTCTTTCAAACCCTTACTTCTCAAATAATCTTTCGTTCAATCCTGTATTAATTAGAGTAGTTCTGAAAAGCATCGCCGTTAAATGGAAGAATTTAATTAATAGATCGAATAACATGCGAGAATTTTCCATAAAAATACATTTTTAGTTGCCATCGGAGAAGGCGAATATTAAACGAATATTTATTGCAATTAAATAAAAACGCAGACAGAGAAACATGAAATTATATTAAGTTAATTATATCATCAACATTTATACAATATTTTTAGATATAATTTGTATTTTTTACTGCGTGATTTATTATGATCTTTCTACAATTTTATTTTCTATCGCGCAATAAATTTTTAATAGATAAATTTTTAATCGCGAATTTTTCTCACATTTTAAATAAACGACGAAATAGTCGAAAATTAAATGCCATATGCTTGCCTTCCCTACAGGAATTCATTGAACTTGCACGTACATCAGAAGCACGTACGTTGCTCCATATATCGACGCACCATGGTGGCAAATAACGATTAATAGGCATCGAACCGTCGAGCCCTATTGTGTGAAAAGCCGATTAATAAGCCACCATGCCGCGTTAATTACAACATCGACATTAGAGAATCCGATTTAGCACTGGTGCGAGTAAACTTGCTGGATAATGTCTCTACAGACAGTCGAAAAAGATACAAATATGGCCATGATAAAATTATAAATGACAAACGACGCGTTCATTATTGAATCACGGAGACGGAGTATCCAATATTTCGTTGTAAGACGCCTGTGAATGGCAAATAGAGGACTTCAAAGGAATCATTCAGGAAGTATTCAGAGAAGATTGATGATCTATAGATATTTTCTCTTATAAAATACCACCACGTATTTTAATTTGTAATTCTGATCAACTTTTTATCTTTTCAATGAAGATTACGAACTTTTTCCTAGCAGAGAAAGACAGTGCTTGAAAGAATTTATATGTATATTAATATATTTTTCTTCGATTAAATTTCATTATCGGCTAGTAAAAAAATATATACCGCAAAATATACGAACGTAAGAGTTCTAAAAGTGGCACGACTGAAAACAAATTTCTCGGGAAAAGCGTGAAATTGTTCAGAAGACAACAAAAGATTTATTTACGAAACATACAACGTTGGTGAAAAGCATAGGTTGCGGTGAATGATCGAATGTTATTTTTTAATTTTCCGTTCTCAGCTCATGGAATTGCCTTTTAAACTTTTGAAATGTGCGCCGTATATTAAAAGAGAGATTAGGTTCTTCTTGAAAGTGTAGCCAACTTAACAACTTGACATTTGACTTTATTATAATATAAGCAGAAAATAAATGACAACATAAAATATAATAATATACAGAATAAAAAGAAAAAATAAGAAATAATGTACAGTTTAGGGTATCTGTAAAGATATTTAAGACCCAGGGGATGCTGCTGGAAGGACTGAAGGAGTGAGAGAGAGGAAGTGAGAAGAAAGGCGATTGCGTTTCGTCTCGGAGTCACTGCCTAGACTCATCAGTGGGGCTGATGGCAGCGACTCCTTACCCCAGACGCTTGTTGTTATAACTACCCGCTAGGCTGGGCCCGGACACCCTCCTAGCGGGGTTCCGCATGCTGCTTGCTTAACATCGGAGATCGGTAGGACCTCGACGCTAGGTGCACAGCCACTTGCGGCTTGTGCAAGTCGAGTGTTCGAAACTCGTAGTCGAGGAATCGTAGGGCCGCTACAACAGAATAAAATAAAAAATGAAAACTCGTGGTCTTTTAAAAAATTGTTAACTTCTAACTTTTCCATAAAATTTTATACATACGTGATATAAATTTAAATAATGTTAAGAAGAATCAATTTGTTCTCTAATAATAAGGCGCAAGATCACTTTTAAGACAGAGGAAAACAATCGCGCGGTAATGGAGCGACAATCGTGGGTGGACTAGGGAATTTGGGTTAACGATTACGTTGAAAACTGCGCACTACCAATTAAACCAGTGAAAGCTTCGAGATTTAGCTTCAGCCGGTTAAACGGCCTAAAAAAGCCCACTTTTGAAGGCATTAAACAATTAACGTGACCCACACTTCGAACGCTATTCGTACTAATAGATACTAATTGAATTACTTTGAAATTGAACGCATTATGAGGATGTGAAAGGAAAAATTTATATTAATGTGTAAAAAATACCGTCATTCACGTTGTTGAATGTTAATAACTAAAATAGGCTACATTGCTTTAGTATGTTAAAAAATATCTAAACTTTTTTATTATAACTTTCAATTAATTTCCCACTTAAAATCAATAAATTTTTATTATTATTATTTATAAATGTTACATTCTTTTGAATGTTACATATTGCATTTCATTTATTTTGTAGAATTTTTATCAAACACTAGTAACAATAGTAACTAGTGACGCAGATCACTTGGTATGTTTCTTTCTCATATTAACTACGCGCAAAACTGGCTTAAGCACGCTGAGAACTGTTACTTCCCCTGTATGTACATTTTTGTCGCACTAAACGACGTGCCATTTTAATCCTTGCGCGAAGACAACAGAATGTTCACAAAAGAGAAGTCACTAGACTCAAGAGACACTTTAAACTAAAATATGTCTTTTAATATATGTTCTCTTACATTCTGTTGAGTCTAGGGAATTTAGCTTTTAATTAAATTTGAAATTAGGCTCAACTGGGAATGTAATTTGCGACGAAAAATCTAGGGAATTTTGGTTTTAATTAAATTTGAAATTAAACTAAACTGGGAATATAATTTGCGATAAAAAGTTCTTTAGTTATTTTCGTCGAAATTTTTTCTCAAAAAGTGTTTGATGTTGTTTCTAAGGGTTCGTTTTTCTTCTTTTCGCAGGAGGAATTCCGTCGATTCATCAATCAATTAGAAATTTTAAAGGAGAAGAATGTTCTACTTGGCAATCATCATTTGGTGAGCAAACTCACAGCCATGCAGGAAGCTGCGAATCGCGCTGAAACACAAGTATCTACCATACAGGCGATATCCTCCAGCATGAGGCTGAACGATCTTAACGGATCGACGACAATCGCCGAAACAAACGTTGGAGGATCCTTTAAAAGTGATGCTGATCAGAAAGGTAAGGAAATTTTTGCTAATTTTCATGCTAGAAAATTACCAGAAACGAAAAAACAGCACGATGAAGCTTCTAAATTTTCTTTTTTTAATTTACATTCATTCAACTTAAAAAGATTATATAGGGCGAGTCGAAAATAATATTAGAAATTTCCTAGATTGAAATTGTTGTATTTTTTTATTGTTTGACACGTTTTATTGGATATTTCTACCAATTATCCATCCACTGCTAAACAATTGATTGACCTAACACTAACATTAACAAACAACTTCATTCTTATGCAATACTCATTCCATGACGTTACGCTGTAAAACACTCTGGATCACAAATCAATGAATTTAAATACGAATGAATTTAAAAATCTTGCACTACTCTATGAACAAACTACGACTTTTGTTTAATATTTTTATTGACAAATGTCGATTCACTCTCATACATAATCGAATCCGAAACCTCGATCTCGTCAAAAATGCAACTAACACTTTCTACATTACGCTATGAACGAAAGTAACTTGCATCTTATTGGGGACTGCATACACAAACGTGTTATAATTGACTTAACCTCATTGTCACCAAACTGTCCGTCATGCATTGCCAAAATTGACTTAACCTCATTGTCACTAACCTCATTAACCTAATTGTCCATCTTCATATTCTCCATTGACAAAGAAGGACTAGCACCTCAAACAATGCATCACGAATTTACAAACACCGTCCTCACACTCTCCACTCACAAAGAAGAATCCACAAACGTCTTACCATCAGTAAGAAAAAAAAAAAGAAAAAAAAGCAAACCACGTGACACGTGTCCAAACGAACGTGTGTCCAGGTGGAGAGACCAAGGAGGAGAAGAGATGTCAAGCCTGCTTGGAGAAAAATGGGATTCGAAGCAAGGACCAGGGCTCCTCCAAAGAAGCTGAGGTTCTAGTTTCCATCGAGGCGAAGAAATCAACGAGGACCAATGACGTGGCGGTCTCCACTTCCGGCAGGCCAGCCACCGAGGACATTGGAACGGAAACGAAACACGAGGACAAAGAAAGTGAGGTTAGGGAACGGGACAAGGGCAAGAGCAAATCCGGCCACGCAAGGACGCACGCTATAGTCATCAATCTGGATGATAAAAGCAGATTCTCCGAGGAAGTCACTGTATAAAAGTAGTGGCCAGAATTAATTCAGTGAAAACTCAAGCTAAAAATTCCCTAGTTACTTGTACCCACTGTGAAAAACGTGAAGCTAAAAGTGATGTAAGTGTGTCAAGGGACTGGGAACCTTGTTTGGGGATTTCGTGCTGGTTTTTTTTTCCGTGACATGTTGGTGACATTTATACTTTCTTGGTGTCCAATTTCGACTGCCGGTGTTTTCTTTTCGACCGTTAATTGCAGACTGAAAGTTAAACAGGTGGTCCGACAAAGCAACCGATGTGGCATCGACGTGAGAAAAATTCCCTAGAACCAGTTCTCGTGTTCTAACTTAGTTTTCGTCAAAAATTGATTGAGCGTCATTAGGATGTTCCTAGATTCATTTACCATTTATCCTCTTTTTTTTTTCGTTTGCTCGAATTTCCCTAGATAAAAGTTGCAGCTTTTTTCTTTTTTCTCTTTTATCTCTCTCGTTTGGTGCTTTAATCGTTATTTGAAGGAACTTTGAGTAAAACTTTCCTACAGTGATTCTGTTTGCAAGTTCCAACCGAAGACACCCTAATCGGTTCTGGATTCCCCCTACCCTCCCCTCGTCCATCCCGTTTGCCTTTATTGAATTTGTTTCTAAGGGAACAGGTTGGCAACCGTTCTCTTTCGGAACTTTTCGTCCCTGTTTCTTTCTTCGTCTTATTTTTCCACTTAAAAATGCCAGACGAATCCTCTTCTTCCATAATTTCTTTTTAAAATTAGATTTAATAGGACAACTTTTTATTAAATTTTCTATTTTCACGTTTTTTGTATCATATTCAATCGAAGTTCTTCTTTGATGAATTTTAACTCAATTAATTAATAACATTCCTTAACTTTATAATAAATTATTGCCTGAACTCCAGTATAAATGAGCTAAGTTTATCCTTGTAAAATTTATTTGGAAATTTTATTTGAAAAAAAAAAAAAGAGAAGAAAGGAACTTCCTTATAGAAACATATGTTTACAACAGCCAACTATTAAACTGTCAAAATTTCCATTTCGAGCAATAACGTCGCCTGCTTTTTTCAATTAAAGCAAACAACGACTCTCGACGGGAATTTAAAATCAATCAGAAAAAAGAAATTAAGCTGGAACACAGCTCCCTTATTCCATGTGATGTATTTTCATTTAAAATTTCGTTGCTCGCCCGTCGAATTGGAACAAAAGTTCCTCACCGCGCGGTTGTTTTCCAGCGGGGTGATTTTGTATTGAACAAAGGCTTTAACAAACCTGCTGGCTCTGTAAATATAAGTTAACGAGCAACCGGACACGAGACAATTTCTCTTTTTTATTTTTCGTGCATGTTTCGATTTAGTGGTTTAAGGAAAATTGTGATATCACGGCGACACGCGCGAGGAAAAGAAGATAAATATTATACAAGAACTTTAATTAGTAAATCGAACTTCAGTTTAAACAAGTGTACAAGAAAAATAGACGAGGGACGTTGAAATCGCGTTTCTGACGGAGAAATCGAAGCTTTCCGCAAAGGGAGAAGGAAGAAAACGTGTGGTCAAAGGAACGAAGAAATTGTTTTAAGGGAATTCCCCAGACACGACTTTGCTTTCCCGCCATTTTCGCGGCGAAGCGCGGGAAACGCACAGTTACAGTTTTAAAAACTTGAAACCATAAATACTGCTTCTTAGACGTCTGCTGCTCGTTCTCGATTTTTTCGGACGTTCTCTCTGCGGAGGAACAGTAGAACGAAGGTTTTTAAAAGTTTCGAGGGAAACTGAAAGGTATATACATGCTAAGTACGAGGAAAGTTGCGCGATTTGTGGAGAGTAGACTTTTGTTCTTGCATTGATAATCCCGTCCCGGATAGAACAGGTTTCGTTTTTAAAGTTTCGAAGAAGTCTAATTGAAAATTTGTTAAGTCTCTCGTTGGAAGTTATTTTTATTGCGATAAAATTTACCTGGAATTCTAGAATTCATTTAAAATTTTATCGTAATAAGGTTCACTTGGAATTTTGAAATTTTATTACTAGTAAAATTTTTTTAGTTGGAATTTTCATTGGAGATTATTCTTTTACTATTGTTATTTGTTTGTTGAAAATTTTCTTTGGAAAAATTATTTTTCTACTTTTGTTATTTCTTCAGAATTTTTTTCAATTGATTACGAATTACAAGAAAACCAAACCTATATTTCTTAGCTAATTTTGCAAGTGACCTAACCTTATTGTTATTAGAATATTTGACTGATGCCTCTATAAAACTTTTTTTCTATTTGAACTTTGCCATCGAGTGAGTTTCACTCGTAATTTTCGAACGAAATGTGTGACCATCATGTTTATTTATCAAACACACAAAATGCTATCTGGGACACGTTAGTCGGAAGTGATCAATCGAACCTCGCGAATCAGCTTTCTGTAAATATCGTCGTAGCCGCTTATCTGAAGTCTTCTGCCACATAAGATTAAGTCGATTTGTAAATAAAATTACCAAAGAAAATAAAACGGAATTAATTAAGAAGAGCACACGGAACCGTTCCAAACGTACGAGCGATTATCGATTCGATATCGTATTCGAACGATGCCGATTAAAAGTTTGGAAGTAAAAACGTTAACTCTCTTTTATTACCACGTATTAATTACGCGAGTGTGAAGTATCTTAAATTACTGCATACATATTTTTCCAACATTTAGAAACGTAGAAATTTTGTAAAGATTTGATTTCACAAATTGCTCAAGAGTTTCTTCTACATTTAGAGATACGAAGATTTTTCTAAATTATTTCCACGTATTCGAAAATGGGCGTGAATCTCACGGTGTAAATAATTCAATGTAAATTTTATATATATACCTAAATTAAATCTAAATGCGAACCAAACGATTCGTAGAATTTTCAGAATGACTCTCTTATGAATCCCACCGCTTCCAAACTTCAATATCGGCTAGTTAGATCAAGATCTCGGCTCTCGCGAGCTAACAAAGAAGATCGATGAACTTCGATTCTATTTCTCTTTCTCTTTCTCTTTCTCTCATATCAGCCTGCGAACGATTTGTAAATACGTTTGTAAATATATGCGCCAATGCGAGTTTGCCATTAGATGAAAAATTTTGAAAATGAAGCGATCACGTTTCGTTGTTAGGCGATCGCGCGTTCTAGCTGATCACCAACGTCGTTAGCTAGTAGTCACGTGACGACGAGCATTTTTCGTCGCACAATGTTCCCTATGGGCGATCAGCGGTGTGGGGAACAGGGGGGAGAGATTTATTGATCCGAGTTCAACAGTTCGTGAAAATCGTTTGCTCTTCGTCTTCGGCTTTCCCGAAAACAGAAAGGGGAAGCTCCGAACGATTCTCCCTTGTATCTTTCGAATGAACAATTGCTTCTCATCTAGGGACTTTCTTTCTTGAAAGTCCTTCATTGTGACTGATCGCGATAGTGAAAATTTACGTGTTAGATGGTGTTATGTTTGACTCACGAGGTTTTCAAGCTTGATTTATGTTTGTAATATTTTATTTTCGGGGATTGAAATTGAAAATTCGAAAATTAATTATTGTGCAAATTAGCAGTCACTGGATTTTGGGTTGTTTGCGCATTTAAAATACATCAACGTGAAACACGTTAGATACGAGTACTGAAAATATGGTGCAATATTATTGGAAAGTCTACTACGTATTTAAATTGGAATTTCTTTTCTACGTACGTACATAAACGGTGATTCAATCGGTTATAATTAATTCTTCATTCTTTGTGCATGTTGTGCAATGAGATACACGATGCAATGAGAACATATTTAAACGTGCGTTGCATTATTTAAATGGCGCTTATCCTTCAATAACTTCAACTGTTAATATTTGTATATCGTCGATTTGTAATACAGCTGGAATCTCTGTTCGAAATTGCATTTCATTTCGACGTACATTAATTCCTTTCTTTCCATTCGTTCCATTCGTTAAATTCTTTCATCGATGTCGTTTAACAATTGGGTCTGTAAAATTTTAAACTTTACTCTCGCATGTCGTTCTTTAAAAATAAAAATTTTCCTAGTTAAAAGTTTAGAATTTTCAGAAACAAAAATTCTGAATTTGGTCCAGATACTTTTCACAGAAATATATTCCTTTAAAATATTTGGTAAAATAAAGGGAAACATCGATAACAGAACTGCAAAACGACAAAATTTCTAATTGATTTACAAGAAAACAAACGGAATATCCTAATAGCACGCGATGCTAATAATTGGAAACGGCTACGATACGGTTCATGAATTACACAGCGCGCTAATGAAACTCTGATTCTCTTCTGGATAACAGTAATCTAATTGATTCAGTATCTTCGTGTTCCGTACATTAATTTATTCCAGTCGTATCGATTAAACGTCATTTTAATTCGTCAATCTGACATCATCTAGCTGTGACATTTCCCGTTGCATAATTTACAATCCACGATTTAATACAGCTTTAATACGGCGCATGATTTAAAGAAAGGGATCAATATACATAGGGTTTAGAATAGGGTGAAGAAAAAAAAGCAATTTAACGAGCATAGATAGGAAAATTAATATTTTTTAAATTTCTCTAATACGTTTCATACTTTACCTTATCAGTAATGTTACTTTGTCGCTAGTATTAAGTTGTGAATTATATATATTGTTACGTTGCACATTATAATACAATATAATATATAATATAGTCGGACTATTTCCTCGAATGAAACAACAATTAACTTATTACAAACTGTTACTTCGGATCAGTAAATTCTCTTGACGACGATTAATCGTCGTGGCGATTAAACTATCTAGACAAGGATCTAGGGACTTTTCCGGGAGGCACGTGGCGTCCCTGGTGGGACGATGATTGATCGACGCCATGACAGTCAGTTATCGCGTAATCGTCGATCACAATCGTCGTCCCGGTCATTTCGACGTGGCGGTTCATTATCACGTTAACACGAGACTCTACTTATCACGTAAACGTTTTAATTGTGCATATCGGTCCACGGGCTTGGTCCTTTGGGAGATGAAAAGCACGACTCGAGGTTATGTACCGTGCTCCCGGCACGAATCACTCACTTTTGAAACCAATTTGAATATTCATTCGGTTGTCGCGTGGAAAATTGGACTGTTGGAAAATTTACCCAGAAAAAAAAATTTGAATTTTCCCGGAAGGACACAGTTGTTTAAAATTAAACTACGTTTGTGGTAAAAAAGTAAAAAAAAACATAGATATCAATGCATCAAGAAAGAACGAATTTCGAGGCTGGAATCTAATTCCTGGTATTGATGAAAAAGTTTCTAAAAGTGCGTCGTTTAAACTGAACGAGGGAAAATTCTTACATAAAGTTTGTTCAAAAAATATTTCACTCGTGACATTTACAAGTCTATCAAGAAGAATCCCTGACTTATAAGAATTCGTAACCCGTAAGAATTCAAAGTTTATTGCCTGGGAAGATCCTTTAAAATCAGAGATGAAAGAATTTTATTTGCTACGGAATTCCTTGGCGATATTGGTTTCAAACGTCAAGGGACTCTGGTCGAAGAGTTACTCAACCCCTGAATTTGAATCCCCTTGACCTTCTGTTCCTCTAGTAGCATAAAACTACGTAACCTGCAAAATTTTTACTCGTCTTAGAAACAGATAGGCAAATTTTCCTTCCAAGAAAATTTTATTTTCGTTTTTTGTTATTGTTGAAATTTAAAGTTATGAGTCAAAATGATTAAAAAAAACCATCGTACGAATATGACGTTGATTGTAGGAAAGAATTACACGGTCTGATTCATAAAAATTCCTCGTAGCACAACTTCTTGTCCCTTGCCAATGAACGTCAACCGTTATTAGACGTTTCCTTGATTTACAATCGCTCGCCGTTTTTATCGGTCCATAAACAGGCGAAATGACGAGGAACGACTAAAGTGGCGGTCGCGTGTCCCATTTCTCTACGCTCCTGCACCTTTGCAATATCGACAAGCCTTTGAAACCTTCCGTAACATTAACTTTGAATTGTTGTCATTCGATTGCGGACAGGGAAGTCAAGTTACTTAATTTTAGCGTCACCTTCGCGCGGCTAAAACCATTATTGGAATTCATTCTTGGAAAGATATAGTGGATCGATCTGAATTTCAACAATATCAACTGAAGATTATACGTTTTAACGTTAAAAATAAGAAAAGTAATTTAAATTTGGCGCCAATTATAAATTGTAATTGAAACCATGTCTCAATTGCAATTTGAAGACAAAGAACTGTCGTAATCACGTAAATGATTCTCTAAAAGATTCTGTGTCTGTTGTTCTATCAAAAAAGGAGAAATAAAATAAAATAAAGTTCCCAGTATTGCCAACTACTAGGGATAAATTATGAATACCCAATGGGAGTCCACAGTTTCAGTTGAAATTAGATAGTAAAGAATTCTCAAGAGACTTTCAAACGTTCTGTGTGCCCGTTATTTTATTAAAGAACAGAAAACAAAAAGTAGTAATGGTGCCAACCATAAGGAAAAAAATTCCTAGCTTCCGGGATGATATCGGATACTGTGACGGGAGCCAACCTGAAATCCCGATAATCGAGTCTGACGCGATACTGCGCGACCGATTTGAAAGGGGAAAGACGGCAATTTCCGGTGGAACAGCCTCGATGGAGGCTGTCCGCGAGAAACTACCATCGATAGACTATCGTTCGAAAATCTGCTGCTATTCTTCTCCCAAAAGACGCGAAGGGATCATGTTATTCCTATGATAACAAAAAAAAAAAAAAAAAAAAGCACCGTAGATATAATGATTATCAGCAATATCGCTTTCTCGATTAAATCAGCGCGGCACTCTGCGAGAAACGAGTTGCTCGAGGGAAGAAAAAGACGAGCATAACCTCTGTGCATAATTGGTAAAAGACCGATTCATAAAGAAAAACCTGCATTGTGTCATGCCCTACTTTCTTCTTTTGATAACATTAGAATTTTCTGAATATATTTCATTTATGTTTCGATAATTTTTTGATACTTTTCACATTTTTATGAAAAGACGAAGATTAGGATTCTGTAATGGTTTTTGGAGGTATAGAATTTTTAAGTTTCAAGTAAAGTCTGCATAATATTTGCTCTTTGATTAAGTTGATTCTTGCAATGTAAATTTCGGTTGAAGTTACAGTTCCATTAAAATTACATTAACAGTCAACTATCCCCTCTATTAATTATCTCATTGAACCTGAGATTTCGATTACATTCAGGTTAGGTTCTGAATTAGCTTTCGCTTAGATTTGAATCAGATTTGACTAATCGTCTTTGAACAGAGTATACGAAAATTACGTTTGTGCTAAATCTATATAGATTTGGACTTGATTTCTGCTTCTCCTAACTCCAAATCAAATTCAGATTCAATTCCAATTATGTAGAACAGATCTAAAATTAATCCAAGCCTAATGATTAATGTAAGTTAGCTAACTGATTATAATAGTAATTTAATTTATACTGAAAATATGAAATAAATACCAACAAATTGATTGAAAATTCTAAAGAAGGATAAATACCAATTTCCTAAATGTCAAAAGTAAAAATATTGAAAAATGATAGATTCACATCGTGCGTCAGATTAATTTTCTTTGAAAATCCACTAGAAGAAGAATTGAGATTTTGTTTGCCATGTTGGCACGATACAATGCGGATAATTTAAATCGTCTATTATGAAGAAGAGAAAAATATTCGCCACATTAATTCACTTTGCCAAACTGGGTACTGCTCGTACGTTACTATAATTATCGAAAATTGTTAAAATCGGTGGCTCTGATGAATATGTATTAAAAGATACAAGAAAATTTCTATAATTCTATGAACACTCCACAATTATTCAGTCAACTTCTCGTTCATGAAAAACCATTATTTCATGTTATTGTTATAGTGATAAATTGTATTATAACTTAATTAAACCATTTATTATTAAAGGTCGTTAATTGCATTGAAAGTAAAAATCAATGCAAAAATATGATGCGAAATACGAAAACTAATTTTTTATTAATAAAAGGTAATTGTAACAGATAGATTATTCATTGTTGTAATAATAAAACGAAAGGACGAAATTAAAAGAGACAGTTGATAATTATCGCAGAAATGTTCAAATACAATTTCCATTGACATCATTCGTTATTATAAAAATAAATTTATAAATCCAAACAATAAATACTCTTCAGTGACATCGAACGGTATAAAAAAATGAAACCGTGGAAGTAACAAGTAAATAAGCCACGAAAATTTCTCAAAGCGCAATTACGATATTCATTGGAGTCACAGCAAGCGAGAAAGAAATTTCGAACGATGGGAATTGAACGTGTTCCGCCATCCGAGTAACGTAAATTACAAATTATTAAGCAACTTTTAAACTGCCTCGCGAATGTTCCAAGTTGCTGCAAGTTTATTACGTTTCCTTGAAGCTGTTTCAAACCTGGCCCCCTCCCTCTCTCTCCTTCCTGCACGGAGAGAATTTCGTTTTAACCATTCTGAAACTTCTCCTTGTTCCGACGGAATTAAGATTCCGCTTAATTCCGCTTAATTCTTTAATCCTTTCTCAGTTCTGCTCGATCAAAACAAAAGGGATACAAAAATAGAAGTTCTCGAGAGAGATAGAGAGAGGAAAAAATTAGAAGAAGATTGTGCTATTTGCTCATCAAAAAAGAGTTATGCACCGGGTGTTTTCGCGAGACTCCACAGTTGTCGTTGCTTTTTCTTTCTCACTATTGTTGTATCAGTCTGCAATTTCTCTCCTCGCTCCACTCCCTCCTCCACTCTCGATCCGACTATAGTTGCAGAAGTTTCTCGAGCCTGACGATAGTGCGGGAAAGTTGAGAAACTTCTCGAACCGTCGATAGTCGGAAGACGATCTAAAACGCTCGAGGAACGAATTTACTCGGCGAAATCGTACGTTCTATTCTCATTGTTGCACGAATCGTTACACGTTCGAAGGGACGAGCTGATAAGTAAGTTTGTATGCGTTGTGATTCATAAGTTTCTGGACACTTTCGGGTCGCTTTTTTCGTTTGAACAGTAAATGAGATTCGACTGAAAGGTTAATAATTGAACTTTAAATTGGATATCCGGACACTTGTATCCGTGATGAAGGATTTAAGTGTGAAATTTTAGATTAAAACGGGAATTTACAATTCAGCAGTAATTCAGTATTACAGTCTGTAATTTTACCTTGACTAATTTTTGTCCTAGGGAATATCACTAGATTAATTGAGAAGGTATTTTGGGTCTCACAGATATTATTACATTTCGTAAAATTTTAGCTAAACGAATCTTTAAAAGAAAAAAGAAATCGGCAAAGAAAATTGACTAAAAGGTACAATTAACTAAAATTGCAAACTATCTGTGTCCAGTGACTTATGAAGGTAGTGTACATATATATATACATATATATATGTATATATATATATTGTTATTATTCGATCGATCGTCGGGTAATTTCGAGTATATGAGTTCCATTCCTAGGGTAAAAAAAAAACACTGGTCTTAAGGAGATCGATTTTATGTGACACTCCTCTTGTCTGTAACTGGACGTGCCTGGTCATGGGCAATTGTTTCAGTAAATAAATAAATAAATAAATAAATAAAATATCGAGATTCACTTCGACTTCGTGTACATTCTATTTGTTGCGAGATCGAGAACGTCACTCCCTGAGTTAGATCTCAAAACTAGGGACTTTTAGTTTTGCCAAATTGATGTAAAGTCACATTGTGGTTATAGTATTTCTTTCATAAGATACAAATTAAAATCTTTCTTTCTTGAATTAATTCGTTAATATTTATAAAAAGAATTTCTACTACTATATTTGTAACATTATTTTTTTATTAAAATTCCGTGTATCGTTGACAATATTATTAGATGACAACTTAAATATTCCAAATAACTTGCCGATATTGCTTTCATTTTATTTTCTGTCGTAAGTAACTGTCTCATTTACTCACACCAATTAATTTTCTGCATTTCTAATTTTAATTGCATTAGTACACCTCTACCTATTAATCCTGCAATGAACATCAAATTTCCTGCGACGAAACATTAATACGCTTCCTTTTCATCTTCGCTCTCGAAAATTCCTCGCTTAAATTCCCAACTTTCTTCCAGCGTTGTACATATGTACGTATTTTAAAACAAGCTCGAAAGTGCCATCTAGCTTTCCCTCGATTGTCAAACAATGTTTTAAGCCCGAAATCTAATGGGAATGGCAACCGACATACGAACGATCGGCATATCCTGATTAATATCACGTTTAGCTTATCTAGACGCATCATGCCGCTATTACAGGCCGCATTAAAATTGATTATGCAAACTGGGGATGTGTTTCCCCGGATGATTCAATAAACAGAGGGATCTACACGTTGTTACTGCCGACAACCGGGTCGGTTATGTAGGGATGTTTTACAATTGCCGATGTTTGATGTTTACCGATATTCCAGTGATTGTTCGATCGGGCAAACTCGTCGTCAAAGAGGCCTGATTGACCTCTTCGTTCAGCAAATATGACCGTTACCTCCAAAGTTCAAGTCGTCATTTCGACGATGTGCAAGGTATGTAACCGTTGTGAGTGGACTGCGACTGTTTGAGCAAATGCGAGGCTATGTCTTGCTGATTCGTCGAATCCCCGAAGAAAATTGAAAACGAAATTAAACGAATCTTTAGTGTTTTATAATCTTGATAAAACATCAAACGATTGTAAAAAAATTCGAGGATCTCGATCAGAGAAAAAATTTTCGAAAAACCGGATAATACATTCAAAGGCTCGAGTTTCCACGATTGCGAATAGAAACCTCACTCGAATCTCACTTCACCTCTTGAACGAAATCGTTGGAACACATCCCTCGATGAAATGTGCCGTGATTCGACGAGAAATTCTTGGAGGAACAACGATTAATTTCCCTTTACAAACTCCCGCAGACGGTGGTTTTGCGCGCCGGTAGCTGGTAACGAACAATGAGTACAGAGCGGTAACAAAAAGCGTCGATACGTGCCTCGAACGAGTTTCAGGCGTGACCGATTCCCTCTTAGTGTATTGATTTTACGCTAAGAACCAGTTTAAAAGCATCTTTATCCTCTTCCGCGTCGTAAACCGCGATCCCGCTTGTGCGCGACACGCTTTTCAAGCGAAAGCGCGATGTTCGCGCTAATGCTCTCCCCGTATAATCGTCGAAATAACACGTGGCGAGGCACTTGAGAAAATTTCATTTATGTTTCACAACGTATTGCGTGCTCTGTCGATCACATATACAGGGTGTGATCGAAAGTTATACGGAAGCGGGCACGAGGTGATTCTTTGTGAAAAAATAAGAAAAGTGGAGTGAAATATTTTCAGTTTCATTTGACGCTTGGTTTCTCAGGAAAATCGAATTCAAATATTTGTGGATTTTAATTACCGACTGACTCAGCGAGAGGCAATGCACACGAAGATAAGTAAAATAAATCTCCCAAGAAAATCCCAATTTCAACGGCACGTTGATAAGTCGTGGAAACTTATCTTTCGCTGCGAGAAATCAGCATTTTCTTTAACAAAACGGCGGGTTTCTCGCCGCCTGCGCGAGATTCAATGGAGGTCAAGTGGCGGTAGCCCGTCCTGCTCAGACGTATCCGACAACCAATATGAACCTTACGTGCTTAAAACTTCCCTTTGCCTTAAGAATTGAACGGATTACGACCTGGTCGTGGATCGATGAGAAGTTTAGAAACCTCTTTGAAATTCATAAACTTTTCAATTATGCAACCTTGTTCCAATCTAACCTGATCGTTCCGCCGAGTTTTAACTTGGAAGTAAGATGAAGAATTGTCGATAATTTAAATGTGTTACAACTTCGTGACGAAAAATTACGTAACAATCCACTTGAACTCATTTCGAGACGCAGAGTCTTTATTTTTTAAAATGAACGATCCTCTCTCGATGTTTTTCTCGAAAATCGTAAAAGTTCAGACGTGCGTGAAAATGTCAAAAAATTTGTTTCACATTATTTTAAAACTTGCTATATGATTTTCTTTTTTCATCATTTTATTGAACTTTGAACAAATATATAGTTCATTAATTTTAGTCGATATTCGGAGTTCGATAAAATCGTAAAGTCAAATATTAAAAACTCGTTATGAGATTTCAATTTCCAAGATAATGGTACATTTCAATGTTTTCACGAACGTTTGAATTTTTTTACAATCCTTTTGAAGGTACCTCATTTTTCGTTACGCCATGTTAAAAGTATCGTTTGATAAAAACAAACTCAAAACTGTGAAAGTAAAGGCTTTACATTTTAAAACGAAGTGACTTTTTGTTACGAATTGTTATAATAAATTATCGACAATTTTTCATTGTCATTGATTCAGTTGTGCTCTTCATTGCTCGTAAGGTGTCCCAAGTTGAAAGGGAGAGAATTCTACGTGAAAAGATAAATCAGAAACGGTGGAATAAAGTTTCTTCGCGTGTTGCCTCGTTCTCGATAAAATTGCACTCGAAAAACCCGTTTAGTAAACTTGATTAATTATCTGGCTGAGTGCGAGTGAACAAATAGAAGGTTGTTTCCCGTTTAAGGTTTATTTCTAAGAAAACGAACTTCAGAGAACAGAGTTGTCGAAGTTGAAACTATGAACGGGGAATGAAGTTCCAATTTAAAAATGTCCGGCGCACATATATTTCAAATTTCCTCTTACGAGTATGTTTACGAAACAAATTTTTTAAACTCGATTTTCTCAAAAAACGAAGCCCCAAACGACGAAATATCATTCGTTTTCTACGTATCTTGATTACATTGCTGGTTTAGGTTAGGTTTAGGTTAGGTTTTGCTGGTTACACAGAATACTCTGTATATCTTTTTTTGAATTAGTGAAGCGAAAGGAGAGCTCCTCCAGCAGGAAGAGCATACGCGAAAATGAAAGTTGGAGAGTCGACGTACATCCCCTTTAAATCGCTCTTGGTCCTTTCTCGACGAATAGAAAGAAGCTAATGGGTACCTCTGCCGAGACCTTTCATATTTTTAAAGTGATTACCCACTTTCCAAATTTCCAGATGTACTGGTGAGCTTATTCTTGTCAACTGTAATCAAGGGATGAGACGTTTATCAAATCTGTAACATTGTCTGTCGTAAAATTCAGATGATTCGGAGAATAAGAGACTGAAGAAATCGTAAAATTTGGAAACTGAAGGAGTGAGAAATTTTTATATTTGGAGGTGAAGAGATTCTACGATTCTACGATTGAAGAAACTTGGTAATTCGAGGATTGAAAGACTTAAAAATCTGGCAGTTTTTCGAAGATTGAAAAGTCAGAGATTTCGGGGATTCAAGGATCGAAGAATCCTCTGCTGAGAGTCTCAAAGTTCAAAAAGTTCAAAAATTCGTGATCTTCGCGAAAAATTTAAGATCTGTTACTTTTTCGAACGAGAACAGAGACTTTCGTTCAACAACGCCCATGGTTGAAGGATCGAGTGAAAAAAACCTCCGTCGATTTCAAGCGAGGCACGTAACGACGAAAAAGTGAGGAGAATTCGGAACGAGATGGAAATTATCGCGGGACGTCCATAAACAAAGCCGGAGCTCGATCGGTGGTTCCGCTAACGACCCCCCTCGTACGCGCGAGCACACACGTACACATCAGGGAGCTATATTTCAATAAGGACAACGATACTGAACGTTCGTAACGCTGATAATTTAATCGGCGTTTCGTGTGAAAATGCCGGCAGAACGAAGTTCCACTAAATTAACCACGAGGAGTGCCTCAAGTACCGAATAAACCATCGCCTATCTCGGAACAACCACACCACGCCAAGCCAGCGGGGCTCGGTTTCCATCGATGAACGCACAAATAACCGAACGACAGGCTAAACTGGCCGACGCACACGAACGGCTGGTGATTAATGCGACGGTAATAAGCGATACCTACCAACGCCTCCTGACAGATAATCGAATTTATACTACTAATTTATATTAAAATTATTGTCCGGATAAATTAACTGAGGCGGCGGCCTCAGAGAGGGGGAGGGGGGGAGGGTTAGAGATTGGGCGCGATTGCGCCATATAAGTGACAATTACGCGTTGGTGCCGGTGATAAGTAACGATTAATGAGTGGATGAATAATGTGCCGGAAAGTGGAAACGGTGTCAGCCGTTTCGTTACATTTCCAATTAGCGAGCATTTCGTGGAAAACGGTAGCCGTAATTAACGCGTGCCCGTTACGTTAACTACCCCAACGGCCAGACCCAGTGTCTTCCCCCGCTGCTGTTTAATCGCTGATTGGAATTGTTAATCCGTTCCGAATGGATTCCTTCCGTTCCAGTATCTCTTCTTTCCTGAGATTCATGAGATTCGCCCCCGTTGATTTTGTTTTTTTTTTTCGTTGCCTCGTGGGGGGGGGGGGGAGATTTTTGGTGCTTGACCGTGTTGACAAAGTGATTAATTGTCTCGCGATTAATTATTTTAAAGTCGAAACAGTTTCGTGTTTGTTGTAATTTAATCTACTTTTCGTTGCGGAGTTGGCAAATTTGAGACTGAGTGAAAAGTTCAAGCGATTGAAATGATATAAAGCAGTTGGTAATTGATATTCCTGCTACGAACTTTCCCTTTCGTGTTATTCTTATTGGAAAATTTCAATAGTAAGTTCCATAATTTTACTAATCCTTTGTTATCGCGCGAATGAAACGACCTTGTGTCAGTCTCTACTCTAAAATTATTATTTCCATTCCGCGCGCCATCCAACCATAAATATCTATTCGTACCTCTTAATTCCCACTGTAAAACAATTTTCCCTCCATTAGATCCCCCTCACGTACTCATTTCGGCGAACTTCATACACCGTTCCCTCCGTAATAACCTTCGCTTAAAACCACCTCCACCATGGGAATCCCGTTTCTAGGTTAATCAGCATTAATGGCGCGAGATTTAAATTCAAAGCGATTTGGAACAATGTCGTAATGGCCACTTCTGGTCACTTTTCGTAGCGGGTTACTGCAAGCGGAACCGAGTCACGTACCAGCAAGACAAATCTCCAACGGCCAACTATTTCACTGGCCCGTAAATCGAGAGGCTGCCCTCGAGAGCAAACGAACCATCCCGCGTTGGAACTTACGTGTCCCTGTGGTCCCAGGCCCCCGCCGTAAGATGGCTTTCAATTACGTCGACCAGCGAAAAACAAATCGCTCTATTTGCTTCGACACGTTCGGCAAACGTGGATCGATGCTGGCCAAGCTTCTGGTAATTTGTCCGCGCGACTAACCGGACAAATTAATCGACACGGTACGCGAGCAGTTACACAAGATCGAGTCGAAGGGGAATCGCTTTGATACGGCCTCTCCCGGTTGAATTTCATGGGAATTCCCGCGGAGCAGTTGGCAACGCGCCGACAAGATCGGCATGCTTGCGTAGACTGAAATTCTTTTTCTCTTCTATTTTTTTTTTTTTTTTTTTTTTTTAGAAAGGCATTGGACGGAGGAAATAGATGTGACGTTTATACGATTCACGTATTTCAGTCGATAGGTATGTTTCAGTCTAAGTTACTGAACTTAATTTACAGGGTATTTCATATTTTGTGTTTCTCAGTGTGCTTTATAACACTGCGAGATTTGTTAGTAAAATACGAAACTGAATTTTATATATATACATATGTATTTATTGATATAATTTAGTTGAAGAATTTAATCGTAAGCATCTACAGGATGTTTCATATTTTGTATTTTTCAATGTTTCGGAGTATTACGAGGTCTATTTGTTGAGATACAGAATTAGATAGTTTGTATGTTTGTTTATTAGTACAGTTTGGTTGACTGTTCGTAGTTGAAGAATCTAAGCACGTACAGAACGTTCCACATTTCGAATGTCCAAAACTCCGAGGAGACTGTACGTGTTGCACGCGTAAGAACATACATCGTAATTTCGTAACTCGTAACTACATTAGCCGGCGGGATAATTTTGCAACAATGAATTGCAGCTAAGCATAACTGATATTGACTCTGATTATGGCAAACATTGTTAAATGCCGTTTGAGAAGGACGTTTTAATCGTGGACGCTGGTACAGTTAATCGCTGTATCGACAAATTTCTCGTTAGTTACACGCACGGAGGATTGGTCCACGATAACAACAATTCGACTTTCCTGTTTGAAAGGAACGTCCAAAGAGCGGTTATTATTATTTTGATAACTAAATTGAATTTTAACAAGCTACGTAATCGAAATTTTAACAATCTAAATTACCAAGTTACGAAAGAAAAAATGAACGAAATTTATTATTATTACCGGGTATGTATAAACAACTCAATATTATCACCTCAACTTGTTATTATTCTATTTTATTATCTCAACCAGTAACTTAATATTAATACAGTATAAATAAAATAAAAGTTAAATATTCTATAACCTGTGCATGAGTTACTAATTCGAGTGAGGGAAAGAAAAGTAATAATTCAGAGCAAAGTAACTAGACGAATTTACTAAATAAATGAAACGATATTAAATACCCGTACATTGGTTACCAACCCAACGACCCTGCTCGAGAATTAATAAACAAAAAATGACCAGCGTTGGTTCATTACCGGCAACTTCACCAAGAGGTGTTCGAAAAATACCTAGAGGGAGGAGAAGAAGTGGAATTTTATCCCGGAGCATCGAGCGCCTTCCAGAATCGCCGACGTGTAGAGCTAATAAACCAACCTATCGATGTTGTTTTCGATCGGAACCGCGAACGTTGTTCAAAGACCATCGAAAGAAACGCGATGAAAAATTCATACGCTCTGCGGCGCTACACGCGCAAGAGGGAGGGGGGGGGAGATGACGATCCTCTTGCATTCTCCACGTTTCCGCATAGTTTCGTATGCAAATCCCTTTCTACAATTCCGACAGCTCATTCCCCGCGTTCGTCGTCCGTTTCAAACCTCCGACGATGCGGTTGAAATTATTATAACGCAGTCCTACGTCAACATCATCCGTGTGTCGGTCGTTTAATTAACTCAATGTTCCTCCTCGTTTCGGCGGGAGCTCCTCTCGTGCCAACTTATCGTTCATTAATTAATCAATTTATGTTTAGTGAAATTTTTGGCGAATTTGGAATATTATTCACGGAGAATAAGAACTGTGCACGGCTTTGTAATTGTTTTATTTCGCTTTGGAACTCCATTCTCCTTGGAAACTGATCGAAACTTTATTTTTCACGTTATAATTTGGAGGTTAGGAATAAGCCAATTTGGAATCTTTTTCGCGTTGCTCTCATAATTTGGAGGTTAGGAATGAGCCGATTTAGAATCTAGACGGATTGCGAGCGAGTTATTCTAATGAAAATTTTTCGTCTATTTTGAAAAATTTATAATTTGAAGGATTACAAATCCTTACACCGGGAAAACTTTGCTTGACTAACTTACTTTGTATGTATAGGGTTGTTGGCAATCTTACATTGCGCCATCCTGAAGGATTAAAATTTCCTACGTTGTCATTAAAAAAGGCAAGAAATTCAAAGATGCCGTCGAAACTTTCATGAAAATTCATGACCGCTTGAAAGTTTCCTTTCATTAAAAAAACATAGATACACCTATCCCACCGATCTAATTTATCGTTAACAAACGAGAGATTCAAAGATGCTCCGTAGGACTTTCATGAAAATTCATATCCCTCTGAGAATTGCCTTTCGTTAAAAAAACATAGGCATGCGATGTCTAATTTGTCGTTAAAAAAAGAGGAGAAAACAAAAAAAAAAACAGGGGAAACAAAATCTCGTTGTACGAATCCTTTCCTTTTATCCTCGACCACCTCCCCCTCCATTTCAAAACCAGATCGATTTCAATCGAACACGCTATAAAAGCCTGGCCCCATTAAAAATTTTTCCAAAGAGAACACGAGAGAAAATAACAAAAAGAGAGAGAGAGAGAGAGAGAGAGAGAGAACGTTGATACATGTATTATTCACGGGATAAAGAGAGGGAAATATCTGTGGGCCCGAACGACAGATTGATTAACGAGCAATCGACCGAACCAGGTGAACGTCTATCGCTGATCCGAACGTCCACCAAAAATGCTTTTCGTAACTCAACTGACGCGTCATCATTTATTTCACAGGGAGAAATCGAATCTGCCCACCCCTGATGCACCCTCTTTCGACCGTGTTAAAAACTCGGCTATTAATTCATACGGCTATCGAGCTTCACTTCTCGCATGAGGATTTCGCATCCAAATAAAAACAGAATTTATACAAACGTTTGTACAAATTGAAATTTCGAAGACAAATTAAGGGCAGAGAGATAACTGAGTTGGTATTGATTAGAATGAAAGAGCATAAAAATTTGATTAGCAGAATGGCCAAAATTTGTAATTTTCCGTAGAAATGTTTCATTTGCTACTTTTTTATATATTTATGTGTGTAATATCGAATGATGTTATAGTCTTGGCTACGAATTTTATACTGTAGCCGTTGCTGTTAATCAAGACAGAAGACTATGAAAATTTATTTTTCGATCGAGACGAAGTAACGAATTTTGATAAAGATTGTTGAACCTTGGCTTTCGTGTAATGTAAAATATAAATAATAAAAGTGTAATATAAATAAATAATAGTAAATAAAATGTGACATAAATAATAATAAAATTTTGATCTGCGCGAAGATAGAATTCTCCGGTTCTAATCAAGATGGAAAGATCCAAGATTTGATTTTGATCACGCTGAAAATTCATGAAAATTTTGTTTCGAAACGGAATACCATGCAAATTTAGTTTCGACCAAGACGGAAGAGTGTTGCAATTTGGCTTCGGTGAACAAGTTTAATTAAAATTTTTATCAAGACGAGAGATCGTCGTCGTTAAAATTCAAGCTAGGAAAATTTGGCTCCGTTCGGATCGAAGAAATTTCGAAACGAACACATTCCCATTAAGAAACTAGTCGCGGAACAGTTCGTGGATCGAAACGACCGGGATACACGCGCGCGTACGAGGCGGAAATTTCGCGTGGACGAACGCGGCTGAAACTATTTCATGCGTCATTGCCCGGACCCCCATAATTCGGTGGATTGCAGTTGTGTAAAAGGATCGGCGAATCGTCCGCGCCATTTCCTTCCTTCCTGGCCGGGCGATTGTTCTCACGCTTGAATAAAATCGTGAGTGGTTGGGGATAGAGGGAGAGGGGGGCGAAAGTTTCGTAGAGAGTCCCAGCTGTGTCTGACTAGTTATCGTCTTTTCTACTCGCGACAACGCCTTTGAACAACCTCGCTTACTTCCACCTCGTAAACGTTCGTCTTTTTTCCCTTCTTTTTCTTCTCTTTCTTTTCTCTTTTTCATCTTCTCCCAGCAGGTGCTTCGTCCGACCCTTTTTCACGCGGATTTCGCCAATTAAGAGGGATAACTAAATGAAGAACGGTTAATTAAGAAGAAAACAGGCGTCCGCGAGTTTTCCAACGTTCCGATCTTCCTCGACGTTTTTTCTCAGCTGCTTTGTTTACGCCGGAGGTTTAAGTTTGCAGGATCAAGAGATTGTGAAAGGCTGGAAATGATTCATGGATTGCTTGAAATCTGAACTCTGATTTGTCGAATTTGATAAAATCCCTATGTGGAAACGTCTTCTTGTCTCGTCTCAAAGATACTTTTTACTCTGACGAAATTCAAATCGTGTGATCCTCAAACCACGTGACTAATAGTTTTAGGTCACTATCCAGAGCTGACGCTTGATCAGTAAAAATCTGACAGAAGCGAGGAAAAACGGAAACAAATCTCTGCTGTTAGATTCTATTTTTCTCATTATTTTCGTAAAAGTACGAATTTTCGTAAAAATCCGCTGTTCAGTGATGAAACGGCACTAAAGGGGCTTGTGAGATAAAATTTCCAATATCCTTTCATCTCACCTTGAGAAAAATCTATTCCAATAAGTCAAAGCTCTCACGTCCTCAAACGACGTGACATCAAACGCTCGAGAACCTACCATTCTGGTCACTAAAAGAAACCCAATACCACTCTCTCTGTCTCTCTCCCTCTCGCTCGAAGCAAACCTTTCGCGACAAATCAAAACTGTCACGCCCCGAAAGCCACGCGATACACTCTGAAAACCAAGCAGCCGAGCGAGAACCACCTCCGTCATTGGTCGATAAAACCAAAACCCAATTCTCTCCCTCCTCTCTTCACCTCTTCTCCCTCCTTTTCTTCGCTCTTCACCCATTCAAAATTTCGTAGTAGCCGATCTACCGCCTAAATCGACACCGCGCGGGAAACTCACGGTGGAAAATCCTCAACCGTAACCCGACGTGAGCCCCTGTACGTGAGATCTCGCCAATTTGCCAAGCGGTTCGTTCCAGTTCCCCGCTCGAATATATTCGGGTAACAAGCGGTTCGCGCTACCGCAGTAACGGATTCCTCTCAAGTATTCAAAGGCGACGAGAGGAAGAAACGAGACGTCAGGGGAAATCCTTGTGGGACCGATCGCCCGTGCCGACCACGTAGACGACGTGAAATGTTTATCGGGTTGGCCGTCAGACGAGCGAAGGATCTGCAATCGCTTTCTCTCATCGAGATCTGTCCGATAATAACGGTCAGCTTCGGGGACCAGTTGAATTGTTTAACTGCACTCGGCTCTGCGGGAACGTACACGCCCCTCGTTACTGTCTCCAGGGAATTGCTAGCGGTGTTAAGGAGGCAGGAGATGAATATTCTAACTGGCCGGCTGCTTCGTGTTTTGGCTTGTTGCGGTCGGTAAACTTGATTGGTTTGTAGTGGTTGGTCGTGTGTTTGCAATTTCCAGATTTTGGTTAGACCGGTCTTTAGCGGTTAGGTTAGGTTGGGACAGGTTGTCGTGACGCTGTGCGTTTCGTGGTAGAACGGAGAAATTTAGAGTGTTTGATTATGTTGAAAGAAAGTAAGGCAGATTGAATGAAGGAAGGGAAATTGATGTGTTGAGATGCGTTGCACTATTATGTTGTTAAAAGAATAAGACAGATTATAAATTGATATATGTTGCAACAAATTTCACTTCATTTCGACTGTTGGAATGAATTTAATCATCCTCTGTGTGGATATATCGAACAATGGTTTTGAAACTGTTTAAACCGTGTTTGAATAGATTGGAGAGTGTTGGAAATCTCCAGCTACTTCTATTTTCTCTGTGACGAGACTCTGTAGTACGTTTATCGTTTCAAATCGCGACGAATTTGGTTTTTGAGGTTGGTCTTCGATCAGATTCGAATTAAAGATTGGATTGAGTCGGACATATATTTGCATCCTACAGGAATAGATCTCAGGAAACACGATCGATGAAATATTCCAGCGCAAACCTAAGACCACAGTCAAACGCAAAATTAGCATCGACTGCGAGCCATTATTTCGTCTTAAATCCCTGATGAAATCGTAATTCCTGAAGACAATGTAAACATTCTGATTAATTTAAAATTCTCCAGAAAATTCTTAATCTTCTTCGCCCTGCAAACTTAATTAAGGATAAGTCTGTAGAAAGTACTGAATTTTTTATTTATTACTGACCGGTAATGCCAGCTATTCGTGAAAATAAGAATTTATTTCGAAAATATCCTCGAAACGTAGATTTTACTTAGGAGAACGAATAAAGCTATTATTGTTATTATTTATTTTCACCCAGGTGGAAAAGCTTTGAAATTGCTAAAACTTCACGTGAATCAACGTGTTTACAGAATAATTTCCTTTTCCTGTTGAAAACTTTGCAGAAAAGAAGGATAAAGCTGTTTGCTTTGGGAAATACCGCCGAGCACCGCGACTGTTTCAGTATTTGCATAAATTAAAACCGATGATTACCATCCGGGGACAATTCCGAACATCTGGTCAACCATATTCTTAGTTGGCTTGGCATACACGAAATTCACGGGAGCGGAAACAATTCGCAGAATTTCCGGAATTTCGCTCGACTCGTGTCGTCTCGTCTGTTTTACTCGGCAAAAGAACCATCTCCTTCGACGATCGGACGAAGACGCATGCCTCGATCGATACCGATTCAACAGTCTGGAATATTTTTCGGATGGACACGCGTGAAAATTTTCAACTTTGCACGAAAAATTTTCTTTGTATCTCGCTCGAACAACAACTTCGATCTTTCATCGGAATATAAATTTTTGTATATTTCTACGTGAGTAATGTGAACTACATGAAACCTAACCTTTCCTGAGAAAGTAAAAATAGCAACTCAGAATGTATTTTTATCGTGTCATTTCGTGTCAAACTCTACTCAATAGAATCTGTATTTTTTAAATCTGATCCAGTTTCCAAAAAAGCATTTATTTTACATATTTTAACGATATACATGTAAAGATGTGCTATATCTATCCTAACCCATCTTTTTTTCAATAACTCCGAATTTACGATTATTATTTAGAACAGAATTATTCCAATTTCTTCTTCCTAGTAACCACAGTTTCACCTTTTTTTATTAAAATTTTTATTGGCTGACGTAATTACTGAACTTCTACTTAAATTAAGTCCACAGATTAGCTGTATTTCCAAAGTTTTGCAATTTCCTCAAAAAAAAAGAAAAAAAATCCATTTTTTTCTACTCCAAGAGCGAAATTGAAAACGATTACCGATATTTTTCATTCTATCATTCCGTCGGAATTATAAATTTGTAACAACAGAAAGAGGGATCGGTCGTTAAAATCACGTCTCGCGGAAATATTCACAGCGTCCCGAGGCCGATTTCGAAACTTTTTAACGCCAGTCGCATCCAGGTTGCGAGACACGTTCTCTGGCCGAGTAATAAATATTGATGACGTCGTCGTAAGCCCGACGGCTGAAAACGAAATGAAGTATGAAGAAGGGAGTGCAGGCTGGACTGGATTCGTCATAAATCGAACGTGCAGAGGACTCTAAATCCGTTCCGCGCGACGCAAAAGCGAAACGCCAGGGGCCTCCCCGAGAGTAACTCGGTTTAAAGCGGACAAACGACGGCTTATATCCTTTCCTTTTTCCTTCCTTCTTCTGATCATGCAAATCCCCTCGATCTGCCTGTCTCTCGTAGGATTCAATCTTGAATCCTGATCGACAGACTCAGCCTCTGAACGATGGGAACGGGAACGTAACTTCTGTAACTTCTTGTCGATTTTATTATATCTTTACCCCGAGGTAAGGACTCTTCGAATTGTAAATCCTGATTACATCTCGAATTCGAGGCGATCAAGAAACGTTTTCTCACATTTCCAGTTCGAATCGTTTAAATTCCGAAATTTTAGGCCAAATCAAATTTCGATTGGGTGGATCAGATGTTTGTTCAGTTTCTCGGGTGAAAAGGGTGAAAAGATAATCTGTAATTTCTCGAGTGTGGAACTTTGGATCATTGGAATTTTTAGTTTGATCTCAGAGTCACTTAGTTTCTTAGAGTTTCTTAATACTGCCGAACGAAATAAATTTTGATTTCAACAAAAGTGATGAACACGTCAAAGGAAGCGGTCGAGTAACTTTCAACGGCGTTTTAACTTTACCGCGCTTCCTTGGCAACTGGGGTGGCGGTCGAAATTAATGTTTCGGTTAGAGGAGCCGGGCGCTCCCCGACGAATAGGATAAATGGAGCGTAAATTTTGCCGGGAAAACACTTAATTATCAAGCTCCTTAATCCATCGAACTGGCACAACAGGCAGACACGTAGCTTAATTGTTGGAAACCAGACTTAAGGCCCGGATTACGCGGCTCTAAGGTAACACGTGAATGTGGAAATCGGTCTAGATATTATAAGCCGTACGATTTTGTCTTTGGCTAGCGACGTACGCCGTGCACGGTGTACAGAGAGTTCCGTGACCTTGCCTCGCTCACTTGGCTTAACCATGGATTTCAGCCAGATATACTGTATCGAACTCGCCTGGGTTACCTACCTAGCGAGAAATTAACCTCAAAAAGTCAAAGGATTTCATTGCGGCGAACAGTGAAATTCCCACCTGGCAATCTTAACCTTGGAGCAAATTAATAACTTTGCATTTTCCTCGTTCTGTCATCCTCGTAATAATAGAGTTGGCGGTGTCTAGCCTTAACTGACTGGTGGTACCTAACCTAATTTGCAATTTCAAACTTCTTCTGCCATGATGGAAATTTAGAAATGATTCTACGGGGGAATAATGACCTTCGAAAATCCCTATATTCTCTGTCATTTCCCTATAATTCCATATAATTCTGTAATAAGGAATACTCGAAATAATCGTGATAATAATGTTGCGCAACGATCTCTCCTCTCTCTCCAAATGAACAAAGAAAAAGGAATTAGATCTACACGCAGTAATGGAAAGAGTAAGGCGACGTATCAGTTCGGGAAACGTGTATCGGGAGAGGCGTGAAATCGAACCGGATCGGTGATCATTCTCGACAGGATGTTAGTCACGCGTGACTGCATCTTACGCGGAGGGCATGCGCGCAATATCCACCGTCTGGCGCACGTAGAGAGATCGGGGACAATATCGTCTCATGGAAATGAGAGGAGGGAACCCGACTAAATCCGACTGTTGCTTCTTATGAACACCAATCCGCGGATTATTCGGCCTCGTGTTGCATTTCCGGACAGGCAACGAACTACCCCAGCCTTTATTCGGACGAATTTAGAATAGGTCGTGGGAAAGTTTCGAATCCTATGTAAAGTGGCGTGCCCGATTCGTCCGGGTGCATGCCGCTTGCGAACGCTGCCGATGCGAGTCGTATCGATGGAAATGGAATTGGTTTCTTTACTTTGGCTCGTAGGGAGGGAAACTTAAAATTCATGTTTTCTGTCTTCATTTTATTATTTAGGTAAAATAATAGCGCATGTATTATTTTAGAGATACAGTTGGCTTTTGGCTTTTAAAAGACTCTCGATATTTGTCAAATTAATAATCTAGCAAAATTGATAGTTTTCCATACACGAAATGTATCTATCATTTTTCCGGTAAATTCTCGCAATCTACTTGTTCGTCGCGAGATCACACGCGGTGCTTTCAGTTTCAGAGGGAAATTAGTGACGTTTTAGGTTAGAATCGGTAACTAGCGTTAATCTAAGACAGCTGGTGTCTGGTGTCGTGGACGTTTAAACTATGTAGATTCACGTGTCGAATTAATTCGAAGTTTCACACGCCGTAAGATTCGTGGAATTCATCCCTTGAAGCGGATGATATTAGGAGTCTACTCTAAACCACTTGTTGGTCCTAGAAATCTAAACTATTCGACCTAAATTCGTCGTATTATTCGTTTTCACTCGTTCATATTACATTTTGTGCAGAATCGAAGCTCGAATGTCTTCGCAAGTTAATATAATTCAGGTTGCAATTCGATCAGGTTGCAATGCAAAATGCTTCAAAAGTCATACTTTAAAAAGTCCAAATTAACATTCGCGAGTCCTTTACGCGTTCATCGACAAGAAAACATTGAAATGAATCAAGCTGAAACTTCAGATTTTCAGATGTAAATATTTTTTGTCAAAATTAATTTCTACTTAGACAAATCTAGTTATCTTAATTATCATTTAAATTATGAACTCGTATGTAAAATATCTCGACGCGTATTGGTTGTTTTAGCGTACCAATTTCTTTGAAGTATTTCTATCTCAAAAGATATTTTCCGTCCGAAAATATAATAATAAATTTAAGGCTTGGTCTTTCCAATAATAAGATCTATCTATCTCAAAAACTATTCATCTCGTTGTAACATTTTCCCCTGCAAGAAGTAAAACACCCTTTACATGACCCACTAACAGCTAACGTCATTAAACACTGAGAGTCTAGAAAATTTAGATTTTGCGTTGCTCGATCTTGGGATAATCCAATTTGATTGACTCTCGAACGTATAAAATATAAAATAAAATTTTCCCTTATTGGTCGTGTTTGGTTATCTCGCTGACGAGCGTGTCAATACTCGACGAAGCTAGCTAAAGGTATTTGCCGATGAATTGTAGTCCCGTTCAGTTGGTATCGTCACGCTGCCAGGTCTCGTTGAGTCAAGGAGACTTCCGGCGAGGGCAGAGCCGAAGTTCTTTGGCCGACTTCTCAGAAAGCCGAGCTGTGAGCGCCAATCGAAACTGCTGAGACGTTCGTAGACACTGGCGAGAGTTGTTGAAGGGAGTTCCCAACTAGTTTTCGACCGTGTTCGAGTGATTGACGGTTGCGCTTAATGTTTCACATGATGGAAGTGTTGCAGCCCGCCAGATAAAGAATTTCGTGCGAATTTTGTTCTTATTTGATTGTGAATTATTAATAATTTGTGCATCATATTATTACATTACATGCGATGCACAAATAAATGCACCGTATACGTACTATATAAAAATATAAATATAACATATTTAAGTATATATAGATAAACGTTATTATTGCACATATTGTTATAATAATGTATACAGTAATAATATTGTCATTATGCAATGTCGATAATATTTTGAGTTCGACTTTTGATTCTTTCGCTGCCCCCCTCGTAGTTCTTTTCATTTCATTTCATTTCGTACAAAATAATTAAAGTAATTAAATAATAATTTCGTTTTCGTTCTCATCTAATAAACTTCGCTGTGCTAACGAGTAACGCTCGCGAGTAACATTCTAGGTGAATAGACATTCTAATGAATAAGAAACGTTCGGACGAAGCCGCGAGCCTTAATGACCAGCGTAAATTTTCACCGAAACCACGAGCCAACCTCAGGCTGGACAGATCCAGCGTTGTGTGACTATTTTCAGAACGAATGTAAAATACCGTGGCTCGTAAATTCGGAACGACAGGTTGGCCAACGTTTTCGTTGCTCAACTGATGCCGGGGCGGGGATCAAATTTTTTTCCTCTGGCCAAATGTCGATTCCGTGTTCCGCGCGAGATTTGTGAATCGCAGACGGATACACGCAATTCCAGCACGTTACGCAGTATAGGAAATCGCGGATTTTTATCTTTCCCCCTTTCCACTTTCTGTTTTTCCCTTTTTTTTTCGGTTGTGCTGTCTCTTTCTTCTCTCTCTTTTTTTCTCTTTTTTTTTAATGGATTGAATTTCAGTTTCAGTTTTATTTCGCGACGATACATCTTGTTTATCTTGTGTTTTCTAATGGAGCGGATCGGGAAGAACGATTTTTCGGATATCTTCTGTTTTCTTCTTTTTCTCCTTAATTGAAAAATTTTGGAATGTTAAAAACGTTGCAACCTCCAAACGCTGGAATTTTTTTCGAATTTGGAGATTGACGTTGAGAATTAAAAGTTTGGAATTAATTTGAAAATTGACAAACTCCTGGAATCTTGAAAATTCACACGTAGCGAGATTGCGAGAGGCAGGAAGTGTTTCAAAACCCTGGAAAATTCACGCAGCACACGCTTCTCCGACGATGAAAATCTTAATCAAATCTTGTATCAAAGCCGATTTGCGAGCTTCCGAGCGTGTAGTGAGCAACGTTATAATCACCTCGAGGAACAAACCACGATTCACGCCCGACACAAATTAATAGCGTGCCGTCACGGAACATTCGCCTCGACAAGCTCCCTCTCTCTCTCTCTCACTCTCCCTCTCCCTCTCTTCTTTTCTTTCCTTTTCTTTTCCCCTTTGTCCATCCGGCGCACAAACACTCTCGAAACTGCTTCCGCTCGTGTTTTTGTGATAATCGTTATTTTACGATTTTACGACACGAACTCCAACCGTTCGTTTGTGCGAAATCTATTTCTCGTCGTTTCTCACGATAATGTTCAACGGTGAAACATTTGTAATAACAAAACGGATATCTGCCTTGGCTGGCGCAGAGATTGAGTGGAAAATATGAGAATGAAATGCGGGCAGTTAGTCGGTGGGTTAATTACTTTCACACTCGTCCTATTAGAGCAACTCGTTCGCCGCAGTGGGGTGAGAGGCTCTGTTTACCAGTTCACGTGGCCGCGTTTCATTAAGCGGATTCAAGAGCATTTTCCCTGCCTAGTAATTAATAACCGCGGTAAGACACCATCAATTACAGCTGCTTCGATTGTTCCTTTTATTAACGCCGTTGTTCCCTTTTCAAAGCGTGGCGCGACACTTGCGGCAGCTTAAATCTTGAAGATTCCCGGATCTCAAGTGGCAGAAACCTTCGCGCCACTTCGAAATTTGAAGTTGTTGAAGCTTGTTGAAGTTTGAGGTAAAAAAGATTGACATTCTTAAGCAACGCCTGTGATTATTTGTACTTTGCTAATATTAGGCATGAAATAAAATTTATCTTATTATATATAATTATATGTTACTAGAGCCATCGTGATTTTGAATTTTTCGCAACTTTGCGCAATTCCTGCAGTTTTTCTTTGTTTACTCGAATTAGACTTCCAGGCGATTTCTTCGTTTCAAATTTCAACCGAACGAATATTTTCTCGTCTGTTTATTTAATTAGAACTTCATTCAATTTATTCTCCCCAAGAAACTCGTCAACTCGCTTGAGTTTGCTTTCCAATTACCTAGCGCTCTTCACCAACGATGGAAATTGTTCCGTTTTCTTTTCTGAAGTCGCAATCGAGACTTCAGGAACCTGATCGAGGAAATATTTCATGCGTGTACAGCGATATATTCAAAGTTCAGTAAAATGCCTGAAAAAGAATCGCACGGCAAATTTTGAGAGCGCGTTCTAAAGAAGAGACTTCATTTTTTGAATTTTCAGATATGAAATAAATTTTTTTAGGGAATTTTTTGTTGTTCGAATTTTTACAGTTTACGAGAAAAGAAAGTATCTTCGCTTTGAAACGAGACCAAGTGAATCGTTGCATGATCTTTTTTTACGAAGTTAAAGACTTTTCATTGTTATTGGTTCAGTTATGCTCTTCAAACTATCGATAATTGTCAAATTAATTTCCTTTATCCTCACTGCAGTGTCACAAACTGTCAGGTTAATTTCTAGTTACTTTTCCATTACGGATAATGTCGGTAATTGTTAAATTAATGCCTAGTTACTTGCTTCGTAACATGGAACATTTCTAGGTTAATTTCTCTGGTTACTTTTTCATTCCAAACAACGTTAGCAGACTGTTAAATTAACGTATGGCCAGTTGTTTCGCAATGTGGAAGATTGCTAGGTTAATTTCTAGTTACTTTTCAGTTACACTCAACAGTGCTGCGCGAACATGCACGTGATACGCGCTGTAATTGATATCGACAAAATATCGGATTACGTACATCAAATTCTGTTGCATACCGTCACGATCAATTTACTAGGGGAAATTGGAATTCAATTCATACACGGCCGTACGTGTTTTATTTAAAAGTTTAACGAATATCATTCGACATCAATAAAACATTGAAACTCACCGTTCCTATCCATGAGAAATTTTACACTCTGTAGTTATCCCGATGATATGATTATTCCCAACATTTCCATTTATGAGTTTCACCGCCTCATTTCTATTATCATTATATTATTACATCAGCATTATACATATAGATATGTATATATATATTTCTTTTTTTTTCAGCATTTAACACAATCGTCCTCGATTGCTTTCGACCCCCTATTATGCACAAAATGAATCGTTTGAAACAAGAATGAAATCGTCATTTTATCGCAGAAAATTCTCTACGTCAAAAACATTTCAAAATAATGAACCTTCTCTTGACAGAATATTCGGAAATTCTCGAGGCCGACGAACGTCAGCCACTAAAATTAATAACGAAGAGCAAGTGCGTTAAATATTGGAAATAAGAATGATTAAATCTATTAAATTTAGTAAAGAAAGAAAAACAGAACTAGAAGGAATACAAGAGATAATTTTGACAATAATGATACGACTAATTTTCACGAATATCTGATGTTTCTTCCCTTAATTTATAAAATACTCTCTTTTAGCACATTTTTATTTATTTTCGTGCCTTTAAATTTCACATAAACGCGCCAGAATCCACGAATCGACCTTTTAATCGCCTTTCGCGACACGCAGGAATTACGTTCTCTCACCGGAGTCCACACAAGCGGGCGGGAGGGGAGGGGGAGGTTATCCCAGTCGATTTGTGCTCCGTTCGTCTATCCTCTCTCCGCTATTTCAACAAACGAACACACGTAAACGTGCGTGTCACGCGTTCAATCAGCGTTAATTAGAAATTAATTTCCACACACACACACACACACACACACACATACACACATGCGTACGTACACTCTTTCTCTTTCTCCTCAGTCAGGCGAATTGGCAAACGACAAGCTCGATGATTTGGCGGTGCGCGACGCTTCTGGAGATAACAGAAATCCGGCCTGTTGTTCGATCGGGGGCAAATCCCGGGAATCAAGATGTAAATTTCGCTCCGGTTAATCGTTTCTAAATTTCCAGCGAAATTTCGTGACGAATTTTTCCGTTGAAAGGGCCGGGCCGCGTTAATGGAATTCCCGATCGGCGAATAAATTTCTTTTCAACGTTTCGTTATTATCCGATTTCAAGATCATCCGATCCGATCGCGTTTGTTCCGCGGGAAATCCTGATTTATTGACAGTGGATAGGGCCGCGCCGAGCGGTAATAAAACGTTGTTTTTAGCGAGCGATTTCGCGGATTGGCGATTGTTGATGATGCCTTTTGTTTCCCGCTGTTGAAACAACGACGATCTGAATGACATCAGTGTTACTTTATCTTAGTATTACTTGTTATTACTTTATATTCTATCATTTCAATATCTTAATTATCAACAATCGAAAATTTTCATTTCGACTTGTTCGTTCTTTGATAATTGAAGGGAAAGAAAAATACTTAAGGAAGAGGGGAAAATAAAATTATTGTATCAATGTATCCTCCTTCTGTTTGGGGGATCTTCAAAATTATCGAGCAACGGACAAAATTGGGGAGAACATAAAAATTCAAGAAAACACGTCAATTTCAATAAACAATAATGCCTATTAATTTGTAGCGGCCTAGGATTCCTCAACTACGAGTTTCGAACACTGGCTAGCGTCGAGGTTCTGCCGATCTCCGACGTTAAGCAAAGCAGTGTGCGGAACCCCGCTAGGATGGGGTGATCGGGGACCAACCTAGCGGGTACAAGCGTCTGGGATGGAGTCGCTGCCATCAGCCTCACTGATGAGTCTAGGCAGTGACTCCAAAACGAAACGCAACTTTCGTTTTCTCTCTCTCTCTCCCAACTACCTCTCATACACCTTCCGTCCTTCCATCATGCATCCCGAACCTAAAAACACCCTAAACCCTTCAAATTCGATGTAACAGCGTTGCCGCGCCGTAATATCTTGCAACAAGTACCAAAACTGACAAACGACAGGAACGGCATGGAAAAAAGCGGAGGAAGAAGAGGATAACAAACGAGGAAAGTGTGTATAGGCGCAAAACGTGGGAGACGCTTATTGTCGGAGGAACTCGATACTCGGCCAAGAGAGGGAGGGAAGTACCCACAAAATCCTCGACCCTTGATAAATAATAAAACCAACTGCCGACGGCCAACTGTCCCTCGCAAAAAAAAAAAGAAAAAAGAAACCAGCAAAAGAGAAGAATGAAACGGTGGAAATGGTAAATAATAAACGTAAATCAACGACAACTATTTCATACAAAACAGGCGACTTTTTGCCAGCGTAACTTTCTATCTTTAACTTCGTTCCCACCTTTTCCCTGGTTCTTCCACTCTCTGCCTGGAAAATTTCGTTTTCCAAGCTGGCGGAGCCGATTCGCGACTCGAACCTCTCCCCTCGCCTCTCCTCTCTTCGTCCTTTTTCTACTGTGCGAAGCAACTGCGACGTGATCCTCAGAAACTTGCTGCCAAAAATCGTCGAAACGGGTCCAAAGGAGGGACTAAGAGCTGCGCAACATCGAACTCGGAAAAGTTTCTCGTCGTTGTAATCCAGTCCTCTCGCCAACTGGATCGTTTCGATTTGAAACGCAGACGCGATGTTCCACAGTTGAATCTCGATAGTGCGAGTCTCCAGGGAGGGCAGGGTTGAGCCTTTGGATTCGTGGAATTGGAAACTTCCAAACTGGGAATGTAAATTGCACATAATGTGTATAATAAACACGTTGTATGTATTGTTTCGCAGTATGTGTTTGTATTTTACTTCGTAATATATTTCATATATAATATTTATTACAGTATATTTCGTGCATTGTAGTTGTGCACATATATACGTAATAAATAATATATTTGAATGATATAACAGTTTAATAATATATGACAGAGTGCACTATGTATAAAGATTCGACTTGTACTTTGAACGTGGAGCAAACAAATGGCGAACCTTCGAGATTTGAGAGTAAAATCCATTTGTCACAAGGAAGTTTTTATTTCCATTTAGAATCCCTTTGCGGACGATGAATTTGCCACAGTTAGGGAGAGAGAGGATGGGGGAAGGGAATCGGGAAGGGACAACTAAAATACCTTTCTACCGCGGTGTTCTCGCTTTAATGAATGGCGTCCCCGAATTGCAACTAATCCACCTCGACGCCTCCGTGACAAATGGCCGGTGTAACCTTGTAAACAACCGTGTTACAAATTCGCCTGGTAGCGTGGAACGGGCAAGCCCCCAATATTGCAGACGCACGCTCCGATATTCTCTTGAATCCTCGCCGTAAGAGGATTTCCCAGTCTCTCGTCAATCTTTCGTTCTTGTCTAGATTTTTTTTTAAAGATTCGAGTAGATAGATCCTCTTCTTCTCAATCTCGGACTGTTTAACTTTGAATTTTCAATCGTCGTATTTACCGTATTTTTTCATCCGTTCAGTCCATTTGTGATTCTGTCCTGTTGGAATTTTTCAATCTTTTTCTCTCACCGATTCACGCGTCGTAAATTCGCTATGCGAATGAGATGAGAATCCATAGCCACCCCAGTTGAATAATCGTACTTTTTCTCCAATCAATAAGGTGTCTGTCCTTCCGTTTGTCAAACGTTCGCGCACTTTTCCACTTTTGAAACGCAGCTGTTGCCTTTCATTCATCTTTCGTTGTTTATTTTACGATGAACACGCACTGTACACTGGGAGGAATGCAATTTTTTCACGATGAGAAACCCAGATGTACAACTGCACGGAGAGTAGGGGGAGGGGGATTCGAACATGGACCGTTTGAATGGTAATCGAGGACATTATTCGCGTGCCAACATTTGGCCACGTGTTCTATACGTACAATAACTCGTGACAAGCATCGTGCGATTTAAAATTCTTTTTGCCACAAAAAAGTATAAATATATCCAACTGTATATTACAAGTATAAATATATATAAATATATATATTCAACTATATATTATAAATATCTTCAAGTATTTTCAACTATAAATAAATAAATAAATATATATACATATTCAACTATAACTATAAATATCTTCATATACAGAATTTTATTTTCCAAATTGTCGCTACAGTTTCTTGACAGAAATAAATGTAGACTTCCAGTCGCGGTCTACGCTTTCATATCTTTCGCGCGTGGCTTACGTTCTTCCGCTGAATCGTCTGGCTAACATTTCGAGCTGACATTTCTCTTTCGGGAACGTCTTTGTCAACGGAGAGATATTCGGAGAGGCAAAATAAAATTGTAACTTCCCTCGCTGGATTTTTCGGTCAGTTGTGTATCTGGGAGAGAATGGAATGTAACATCTCCAAAAAATTGTTGAACACGGCCTCCAAACCGGGGACCGTTTGTTTGACGCACCATTTCGCGGTCGTCGGGCAAATTAGGATTATGGCGACGACGGTGACCGTGAGGGGCGCCAGGAACACCCAGATTATCTATAAACAAGATTCTCGTCATCTTTCTGCGAAGCACGATGGTTCATTTATCATCGACAAAAGTGCAAAATAGCGCTTCAACACTTGTAGATTAATCATTCTACTCGTTGTGAAATCATTCTCAAATTTGAAACGAAACTCGAAAGTGTACACTAACGCGATAAAAACAAATTCTTTTTTTTTCGAACGGGAAATGCGACAACGTGAAAGAGTAAACGACGCGTGAAAAAAATGTCGATTTATCGGATTAATTAGTTGTCCCGACTGATCCTTCTCTTTAATTAGCCGTGTTTTTTAACGAACACAGACGGAGAGATTCTCTTTCAATTTTTTCTCGTAATATTTTTAAACTGTTGCGATAATGCGTCGAAGAGCAAACAACAGGTAAGAAAATATTGACTCGCCCAAGACTAATTAACCGCACGATTATAGATGCTTTTCTGGCTTTAATTAACCGTGTAATTGGAAGAGAGAGGAAAAGAAAATGCACACGAAATGAAGAAGAAAAAGGAGGAAAAAGTGTACGGGAAATTCCGAAGCTCGTGTACTTGAAAATACCGTGCGAAATGAAAGCTGTGTAGAGGAAAAGAAAGAAGGAAAAAGAAGAGAAGAATTTGGAGGAGAAATGGACCGAGAGAAACGTAACTTACGTAAGAAATCCAGGACACTATCAACCAGCCTAGCAACACTGTGCCAGCTGTGTTCAAATATGGCGCGTACTGCGGTCGTAGAACGTATTTCAAGCAGGGGAATTTCGCCCTCAAATCTGTCAGAATAACTTCGAGCTGCATGAAAAATTGATAGATAATAAAGCTGGAAATTTTCGTTCGCGGTTATTATTCACGTTGACGAGGTTATGCATACGCACTGTCATAATGGGATTACTATGATTTATGAGTCTGTTGGCCAACGAGAACGAGTTTAACTCCCGAATGTGTACAGTTATTCGGATGGGTGGGTGAGAGAGATTTCAATATCTTAACGAATTTCTGTTTCGAGTAAACAGAAAATTCAAATATTCCGTTGATCATCTCTGATATTTAGGATTCGAGAGAGGAAATTGTCAGGCGGATAATTTCCCACATTTTCAGTAATTATTGTACAATGAAACGTTACTCGTTGATAATATATTCACGAATTTATTAATTCAGTTCACACTCGATAATCAGTGTGTGCGCATAATAAATTCTTTGGATTTTCCTTTTTACTTAAATACAAGTAAATTTCAAATCAAACTTTATGGCTTTGCTTTTTAATTATCCTTGTAGAAGTTGACGTACTATATAATTGCTTTCCTTAACTCTTCGTTGAAATTAATTTTCCAAAGAGAATTTCTTCCTCTGAATGAAAAGTTCGCGAAATACTAAAAATATACTGCAAGAGGAGTGAAGAAACTTAATTTCCTAGAAATCAGTAAGTAACTTCTAACGAATCGTTGCGACGTTACTTATGTAAGACAATTATTACAAAATAATTAACTTCTAGGAAATGATATTTATAAATAATTATCAGTTTCTTCGTAGAAAATGAGAATATAGTGGAATAAAATAAAATAATTTCCTCGGGATAAATGTTGGACATTGCAACGTAAATCACTATATGTACTTACGTTCATGTTTGTGTATCTCTGTTACAAGACGCACACTGAAAATTTATCATATCTTTTCGTCTTCGCTATATCTCACGTTGCATGGTTCACTGTCAGTTCAATTAACCTCCATAAATTCCCTTAATTGACAATCGTTCGATTGGGATCAATTCAATTTCACGAACTTCAAACGAAATGATAATTCGTTCTCGAATATTATTGGTTAATATTCTTAAAAATAATTCCTTACGAATTCTCTTGCTAATCAACAATTTTTCGGAAATGGAAAAAAAATCTGACGTCCTGACATCTTAGGAGAAAACTTCTTAGGAAATTAATAAGTCGCCACGTTTTACAGAATAGTTGTGATAAGCAGAGATAATTAAGGAAAAATAATTAACAAATTTCACTCGCCGAAAGTTTGCTTCTTCGATTCGTTGATCTGTTACTCTCGTTGGATTTCAATTCCACAATTGTAAAATCGGGTACATATGAGCGTCGATCCGCTAATTTCGTTATCGTTGGCTCATAAAATTGAAATTCTCCCTAACCTATTTGTTCGTTTCGTTTGAAATCTGAGGCTGTAACCTCGAAGCTGTAAAAATCGTATCACACGCTCACCGATAATTGCTTTTTAAAGCCTCCCTGCTCTTAATACGCCCATTTCCAATTTTCGATCTTCGTTAGATTTAATTAATCCGTATTAAATTTCCCGCGATTTCCAATTTTCATATATTCCCGACGAACTCCTCCGTGCCATCGTGAATCGCTCAGCGACAGTAAATAAGTCGTCGAACCTCGGAGGTTTCAGAAAAAAATATTGAAAAATTTTCTCCGCGATCTTGAAGATTCAAGTTTCTTAAAATCTTGCTTTTTTAGCCATTCTTTTTTCTTACAACTTTATTGAACTTCGAACATTAGGTTTGAATAATGAAACGTTACGATTTTTTGAACTTTTATATTTAATTTAGTTTAACTTTAGCCTTCGAAATTAAATAAAACGATGAGAAAAGTTCCTTCTAAATTTAGTAAATTTTGTGTAGCTTTTTTTTTTAAATCTTTCCGCAATTTTAGACAATTTTAGGAATTCGCAATTTCTACAATTTCGCACAGTTCTCCAAATTTTCGCGCAACTTTTCACGAATTGTTTGAATTTTTTACAATCATCCTCGTTCTAGTTTTACGTTTTACTTTGCTTTGCACAGCACTGGCCAAAGCAAATACAAAAAATTCTAACGTTTCGTCTAATCCAAGCTATTCAAAGTTCAAAAATGAAAAAAAAAATCATACAGCAAAGCATCTCAAAGAGTCGTAACGAGAAAACTTTAATCTTCAAAACTCTATAACGTTTCAGTCACGAAAAAATTTTCGTATTCCACACGCTACTGTTTAAAATATACAACAATTTCTTTTTATCACTACGCTAATGTAACGAAAATTAGCGATTGGTTGATTTGGGTCACGTGATTCGTGAGGGAGCGTGGGGTGGACCTCGAATAGAAGTGGCGTTGTCTGGTACTGAGCAATCGCGCCTGTAATTTGTTTTATATCGATTGAAATGCATATCAATAAAATTTTATGGCAAAAAGTCGTCTTCTGGGCTTTTCAGAGACAAATCGTATAAGCCGTGCAGTTTTTTATCGTTACTGGCTCATGTTCTTCGCTGTACCGTTTGATTTAAATCGAATTTAAAAGGTCAAGAACGAAGTTTTTCCGGGTGGAAATGTTTTCCTCGAAGAAAATCGAGCACCGCGCTTTCAGAATACGAACGCCTCTTTTTATTTAGCTGGATGCTCCAGTGGCAACGTTTCCCTCTCGCCCGATCAAAATCCCGCTCTCGAAAAAACATCGTCGAAACCACGTCATCCACCGATAATTAATTTTCCCTGGAGAAATTTCAATTAAAAATACGTCAACCGCCGCTCGACTTTACACCATAGGATCATCACGCGAGAGTCGATCATAATTGGATATTGTTAGACCTCCTTTTTAACGTCTCCCGGTCATTTTTCTTCCCTCCCCTGTTTTCTCTCTCGTCTTCGTAATTTACGGAAAGATCCGGATAACAATACCGGTTGTGGAGAATTTGTTTTCGACGCGAAAGTATTAATTTTATTAGACGTGAGGAAAAGTTCTTGGCTCGGTTTTTTCAGCAACATTGTTTTCGCACTTTGACCAAGAAACCGGCTTTGCGCGTTTCAGAAAAAAGAATTTGAACGTCAAATTTCTGACTTCTCGCACTTTGAATCTCTCCGATTTTCAAGCTCTCGTATCCTCAAGTTTCCTTATTCTCGCGTATTATCCTCGAGTTTCCAAATTTTCGTGTTTCGCGGTCTCCAAATTTTCATATTTCTAAATTCTCGAATTTTCAATGGAAGGGAGGGGGGTTGTTAAAGTTGCAAAAATTGAATCAAGCAACACGCGAAAAATCCTTTTCCGATATCGTGCGCAAAAAGAGAAAACGCAAAAATGCTTGTTAAATAAATCCGCACGAAGATATTTTTCTAAATGCTGTATAGCAGCGAAACTTTCTCGATGCTCCTCTCCGTTAGGTTTTCCGTGGAATTTAAACGAGCGAGCTTTCAGAAAAAGCGCGAACGTTTTCCGCGCAGGAAATAATATTTTCATCGCGGACTTTCGCCGTTTTTTTTCTTCTTTTTTTTTCGACAACTTTCCGCCGAACTCTCAGCGCGCCTTTGTCCGTTCGCGTTTTTTTCATTAGATTATCTCGCCATATAGCTCGCGTCCCGTGAAAAAATCCACTCTGTTCGTCAACAAAAGGGAGACAGCGTAAGAAAATAGGAGGCCACTAACGATGCTCTAACAACGTTGTAAATCTCACGGTACGGACAGCGTGTTATAGATCGACGCTGAAGAAACTCAGTTTTCTCTTCGAATGGAAAAAAAATGGACAGTATCGAAGAAGCATTCTTTGACTTTTGATGAAGAGTGCGAGAAAAAATGATTTGTGTAACAATCTGTATATATAATAAATATAACGTACACGAAAAAATAATTTTTGTATATTCGTGGAATATTTAGAGATGTAGAAATGCGCGCAATATGAAATATTATCAAAATGTAAATAATAGTCCTTGTAACAATTTAACGGGAAAACATGGAATTGCAATTATGGAATTTAGAGTTAGAAGTCATTTATTAGACTGCGATTTTGTATTGTATATTTCAAAAAGACATCGTGACAAGCTATCACTTGAGTTGAAGATGTTGAAGATATAGATATATATTTCAAGACAGACTGACAATTTTTGTTGAACACCGTCGCTTCAGAAGTATCCTCTTCGATAGATTTTCTCGATTCGTCTTACCCCACTTTGCCGTCGTCCGTCTCCACAATTTGGTCAGCACCGGGACTATGAACTTCTACTTCTTCTTCCTCTTTCTCTTCCAATTCTTCTCCTCTCGACGCTCGTATGAGACCAAAATCACCTTCGCGAGGGAACGTTTCCTCAACCATGCCAGATATAGCGCTTCTGTAGTAAGGTGCCTCCGGTTGACGCATGTTTATGGTTAGTAATTTCACGGCTGTTACGGGGCCACGATCCACGTGGATCTTGTTGTACGCGTCGGTCGCCAGCCTTTTAGTCTCTCTCACCCCAAACTACGGACAGCCAGGTATTCAACATTAACTGGACACGGGCTTTACGAACCCTGCCTCTTGTGTCCCATCATTTATTGATAAAAAATTTTTGAAAATTTCGAACACGTAGATGGATTGTTGAACAAGTGATTTTATAGATAAAATTAGCAGAGAAGGATTTTAAATATTTGGTTTTCAGATTTTTCTGCCAACTAGATACAGATTTTTATTTTTTGTACAAATTAGGCCAAGTTGTTACGCCGATAATTCGCTAAAAATTTTAATTGTAATAATCATAATATTATTTTAGAACGTAACTGAAACGTATCTGATCGTGAATATTCGATATTTGATTGATATTACTGGAAACTATTATTGGAAATTTAATCAGTGACAATCTGATACTGACGATATTAGTGATTTTTAGTACCCACCACTATTATGTGCACAGAAATTTGTTCATAAACATCAAGTTATTAGATTCGACAGTCCGTTCTGTTACTAATTCTATTCGCTAATACCAATTAGTAGTCTGAAAAATTCACTGAAAACGTAAATACTCTCGATTAATTTCTATTCCATCCTATTAGTTAATTGCATCGAACAATTTTCGCGTGATTCTACAACCGTCGGTGTAATCGTGACGTTGAAGAAAGCACGGTGGAATCGCGTTAAAACAGAACAGGTGGACCGTTAACATCGTTTGGATTAATTAGTTTGCCGCTAGGAATATTCGTCGACGGGTGTTTGTCGTGCACAGTTTGCCAACGTTAGAGAAAATGGAAAGCTGCCTGCGAGACACTGCGGGGAACCAGCTAAAATATTAGGTTATTACACGATTTCGCGATCCTGCGACTCGTAGGATCTCGTCGCGCGAATTACGTCGGTGAAATTAGATCACCTATTTCACGCTCTCCTTCCCCTGGGGACTACCCAGCTTAGTACTTTCTTCCACGAATCGTATTTGTCCACCAGATCCAAATCAGTCTTTTTCTTTCTGTTTTTTACGTAGTCGGAGTAAAGTGACAAAATGAATAAAATGAAACAAATATGTATTTTCTTTTCTTTTTCTCACTTGTTTCTGTTTGCAAAGAACGAATTATTCTGCTCTATTTTATTCTTCAGATTTCTAGACTTTTTTCCGGGAATATTGTTTTTGAAAAATGTTTGTACCCTTGTCTCTATTAAAATGAAAATTCTCTACAAATTTCTACGTTCTCTAAGTTAAAGATAATTCACCTAATTTGTTACCAATTCATTTCGTGTCGCGCGAAACTTGAAAATTCCAAATTTGAGTAACCTGATCTTAAATTGTTGCGTTACCCGATGACACCAAACAAGAGAGAGTTAGATCTGTGTATCGTGATGTAATGTACAGAACGTGTGTTCAAAGGGATCTTTACGATTTCATATTAACACTCACAATAATTATCCTGCCGGATTGTTGGAGCACGAATATGGTGAACGGATGGATGATGGTGATGGTCACTTCCATCAGGCGCAACACGGCAGCGACGGAGGCTAGAACACCGGTTAATGCCACCAGTAACACGAGCTCGAGCAAGACCGTTATCGCCTGAAATATCGGACGCCGTTTAACAGAGAGAGGCAATTGCGAAGGGGAAAAAATCTTGCCAAGGCTCCCTCCCTCAATGTCCAACGCGTTCCAAGACAATACGGATTTATATACACCGTAGTCCAACCTAACAAAATTGATATTAATGACCAAGGAGACAGTGGGTTGTTCCGTGCCCCTAATTGTTGAGGGATTATTAATTATTAGACGTTCTGGTATAAAGAGGGACGTGATCGTTAATTATTACTCGTAGCTTCGTGAGACACGTGTCCCTGCAGTAAATCAAACGCGCCCTCTGGGATTACAATCACTGACACAGAAATCAGAATGGAAGAGTTGAGGAAGAATGTTGCAAATTTGCCGTCTCTATTTCTTTCTTTTCTTTTTTTCATCAAATCTTTTGTCTTGTAGCGTTTGTACTCAATAATAATACCATAAAAATTTTAAAATTACGCCTTTTCAACAAAACGAAGAAAAATCTGTTATACTTCACGAACGTAAATTGAATCAATCGGCATCCTTCCGTAACCTTCAAACTTTGCCCGAGTCCCCATAACCTCCGAGCGAAAACTTTGTTTCCTTGGTCATGCACGTCTTTCAGTAAGAAAGAAAGATCAACAGTCAGTGTTTGCCTCGTAACGCGATACAAGACGGAAAGAGCGATAAAAGACAAAGAGTCTCACGCAGAGTATCGCCATTTCCAATGGTGCGTGTTCGGCCGGGGACGCGAGAAACGAGCGAAACGCCAGTTCCTGTCGATTTCATGGATAAAACGTCGATATCCAATTCATTCCCGCGAGTCCCAGCCACGGCGAAGCTACATCCTCATAGTCGCTTCCGGTTCCATTTCACGGCGCCAACTGCACCGTGGCACGAGAAAAAAAGCAACGACGCGTACTCGGAACTGGACATAAAGCTTCCCGTTGCCGGGGGACAGGGGCGAAAATTTGTGTTGCAGAGATTTCCATGAACGTAGGAGATATAGCGATTCTAGCGCCACCTGACGGCGAGAATGGGAAAGAGAAAAATAACCGTACTATGCTCAAAATATTTTACAAAACTGGTCGGACTTTGTAGGCCGTAGTGACTTTGGAATTTTTTAATCGGTTCAACCTTATTATTAATTTCGAGAATGTTTTAACGATCTGAAACTAGTGAGTTGTATCATCTATAATCCAAGTATTGAACGGTTCATTAATAACGTAAAGGAGCGTGTATAGCTGTGCATTATGGATAATAATCCAACTACTTAAGAATTAATTAGCAACATAAAACATAATCAAATATTAATCAAACAATATTGATGCATTATCGGTGAAATAATTCGAAATTTTGTTATTAATCGTTCGGCCATTTTCTTCAAAAAGGAAACAAATATCATGATCTAATGTATATTTGCTTCAAATATTTTTCCAGTTTACAAAAATTAATTTATCTTAGAATATCGATTGATAACAAACGAGGCACGAGACTTCACCAAGCAAGAACTAAATACTAAACTAAACAAACTAACTAGAAGCACAGCAAATTGATATACCCAATTGGTAAATTTTTGTAACCGATAACGAACGACTAAATTTCAGTGGAACTGAGAAATCGAAATTCCGAGATGTCGGAACATTTTTTTTGTTCACATCCGCCGATGAAATAAGAGAAACGAAATTCCTCGAGGATGATTCGCTACCATCTTCAGGCACTCTTCTGTGTTCTCGAAACAGCCAATCGATGTTTTCAGCCGAAGACAGTATTTGTGCAGCTAGTCGGCAACAGTGGTAAGAAGACGTCGACAGGTTGTTATTGGAACCGCGGGAATAAGATATCTTCCAGCGAATAAGGAGAAAGAGAGGAAGACTTTCTCTCGCCCGATATTGTGAATAGTAGGGGTTTAACCTCTCTGGTAACACCGCGCGGCTCGAACGTGCTCGCACTGTCGATGAAAAGTTTTCGAATCGTCAGCGCTTTTTCGCCCTTTCTTTCTGGTTATATAAAAATTTCCTCTTTGCAATGATTTCTGAAACATTCCAACTTTAGCATCTTTTATAATGACAAATTTCGCACTTTGTCGGATACCGTCGAATAGTGATGAATTTCGTGTTTTCAATTCGAGTCGAGATGACTGAACTTGGCTCTTCCCAATATGTGTACGCTGATATCGCAACGATAATTTTCTAATTATTAGCAATTGCGTCCGATAAATTATTAATTAAACCAGCGTCTAATAAACCGTTCATCTATTGGGGCAAACTACGTTCCGAGTACTTCCGGTCGACTACACCTACAATTTCCGGTCTCTTCCTCCACCTAATGAACAAATAGAAGCCTGCGGTTTCGCATCAGATCGGATATTAATTATTTCCACCGAACAATTTAATCAGTCGATCAAATTGTTTTTGAATTTCGCAGACGTGAATCAAGAATCTGCTAGATAGAAATTGTAGAAGTATGTGACAATCTTCAAAAGCTAAAGTTTATCCAAAAATCCATCTAATTCCAGCCTCCAAGAAGAAGAATTCTTAAAATATTTAAATTTTTCTACAATTAGAAGTCAAAATATTTCGAAGAATGCAAGGAGGATAATTTCCAAAATAATATAACATTTTACATGTAAAATTCCCCATTTAATTGAAATTCAATCAAAAGTGCCAAAATCTCGAAACAGATTTCATCGCTTCTCGAATACATTTGAAAAAGAAAAAAAGAAGGCGAGATCGATAAATTTCACGGATATTCTCAAACAGAGAATCTGTAACCCCGACATCTGTAACCCCGACATTGGGACAAAAGACTGCGTTCGCAGGGAAATAGTCACGCGATACGTCGTAACCTTCGTGGCCCGGATGAACTTTTAAAATTCCACGGTTGTGTGTCGAACGTCGTAGAACGAAATCCGGGACGGTCCTCTCAAGGATCGAATTATGGGCGTGCAAAATTCCAAGAGGTTAGTGTTTGTATTTCCACTTCACGCATAATTCTCGTCTAGATGTGTGTACGCGTATAATTTTTAGGAAAAATGGAAAGAGTGTGGAATAAATTTTAGAGACTTGTTAAAGTAGAATTTTGATATCAGGATCTTTGATGTACGCATGGATGAGCTGTAATATTAGAATGAAACTAATGTGATGAAAAGTATATATACTCTTCGTGTAATACTTTAGAAAGGCTGTTCTTTGTTGAAACAAATTTTTAATGCACGCATGAATTACTATCAATTAATTGATATTAGTAAAAAATTTTTATATTCTTTTCGCAAGAAGAAAGAATCCAATATCAGTCGTCATATTTGGACAAATTTGGCAGTTTTGGTGCTAATAAATACATTTTTAGTAATCGCAGAAAATACTAATTAACAATATTATATATTTATTTGGGAACGATATTTCTTTCATTATTTAACAAGAGTTTCGGTATGTATGGAATTTTAAATAAAACACGTTAATTATTTCATTCCTTCGAAAATTGTACATGAAATTACTGACTATTCATTCTTTGCATTTTCACGCTAGAGCACGGACGAAACTTTCACGGTTTCCACGAAACATAGTAACGAACAAAATTATTAAATATGACTCGATGAAACGGTACACATTTATTAAACTTGCGAATAAAATGGGAAATATAATATGCAGGTCAGATAACCTCAAACGAAATTCCATTAGCAAGATAAAATTCCCTAGATTCTAGTGTCAATATATATATGCGCGTGTACTGAACAAATTCCCAGCGTTGATTTATTCAGAAATGAAACTTTTGCAGAAAAGAGAATATCGTTTCATATTTTCGGCACGTCGTTTCATGTAAATTTGCATTATCTCGATTTCTTAAAAAAAGAGACCACGATGTCGTCGTTTAATTTCATACGTTTGATTATATTACACGTATTAATTTATCATTCAACATCATTTGTTTACTTTGTCGGTGTACCTACTGTCAATACATTTATTATTCGTAACTGTGATACAACGTCATATCAATGAATCAATATATCAATATTGTGTCTATAGAGAAAATAAATCTCTAAGATAAATGAACACATTTTTCATTTATAAAGCGTTCATTTGCACACTGATGTAAGCCCTAGAAATCTTAGATCCTTTTGTTTTAATATTTTACATAAATGTGATGAATTAAGTAATATAAATTATTATAATAATAATAATTTTTCATAAAGTTTAATACTTGTAACGGAGATAAAAAAAATATAAATTTCATTTATCCAAGTTAGAATTTTTCCGATTCGTACGTATTAACTTAAAAATATTTTATCACCTTTAAAATATTTTTTATATAATTTCTCGATTATTAAAAAAAAACAATTTATGCACAAAAATATCAATTAACATTAAGTGGACGATAATTTCGACATGAAAAATATCTACCAATAGAGCAGAAAGATAAAAATTTCCTGCATCATTTAATATGTGGATAGCCGGAGGCAAGTGCATTTCATCAAAGCCAAAGCGGAAGCTAAATATATGACATCGATTATCTGGCCAAATTTATGTTTGGAAAGCGCAGTTCACGCTATGAATATATCGCCAATAACGATACGTCTGAAAATCTTGAAATTAACGAAAATACATCCGTCCTAGTTGATCATTTTTTAATGCAGTACAGGCTAAAACGAATTTCTGCAAAATCAAGTAATTTAATCTGAAATCTAAAATTTTCTTAGGTCAAACGTCTTTAACCTAAAGTTTGACTGTCGAATAAACTTACATACAGATATTTTTATATTTTGCAATTACTAAAATTCTCTATTTAATTTTCTTGTAAAGTACAAAATACCACAGTTTCTAAATACTAAAATTCCCGAATCCTATACTTGTAAGAATGCTGTATTTAATTTCGACTTTTAAACTCGCGAACTTAAAAATTCTATTTTACAGAAAGTTGGATAAAACAATCGTGCGTTCGGTTAGCATTTAATTTGCAAATTTCCATTAAGAACCAGTGACTTATCGTTTCACGGTTGATATATTTAACCTTGACGTTTTTTTTTTTTTTAACACCCTGTATATGGTGTCATTGGCCCCATTAACGACAACGCCGTTCAGAACACTTTAACGTTTCTTTGGGTAAGAATCATAGTCCATTTCGTTGGACGTTACGTGATAAATTATCGGGGATTCGCCGACGACGACGCTCGATTTTTCGCCGCGTAAGTGATTCCAAATATTCATCGAGTTTGGTAAATGGATCCGGCTCTAAGCTGTCACTCCAGCGAATTATAATTATTACGATTCCACTGTGGAGGAGAAATCAATTTACGGTTCGATTTAAGACGAGTTTTGACGTAGGTTACTTGACACAAAAGAGCGCTGCATGTTATTTGCACGTTATGGCCAGATGGATGGAACAATTTCAAACGATAATTGAGCTTGAAAAAGTTGAATTGTGGAGTTTCGAGTTGTCATATACCGAGAATATTGAAGCTTGAGAAAATTGAGAATTGAATTGGCATTGGTGATACTCTTAATTTTATGATCAGAACAAAGAGGAAATATATGTGAACAAATTCATGGAAATTTTCAAGAGTAATGTGTAATGGTGCTCGCTAAAATTCTAATAAATTGATTGTTCGCGTCACAATTCTGGCGAGATAGGCAGCCATTTTACTCGAAGAATAACTCTGGCATTTCTCGATAAGGAAAAATAATAGATCCAGCCAGAACAAATGGAAAAGACGTATTTCTTGGTTATTCCCTCTATGTGTCTTCTAAATCGTTCATCAATTGATTTAGGTTAGATTATGTTCAACGTATGAGCAGCAATGAAATAATGACGGAACCGGGTCAGTTGAATTTAAACGAAATCAACTATTGACCAAGTCATTTTAATTGATTGACTGATTGCCCTGATTCAGAATTAGTTGTTTGAAAGTAGAAGTCAGTCGGACGTATGTTCTCTCGAATTTTATTCACAATTTTCACAATTTTCGTGTATTTTATCACGTCGTTTTATCTTCTTCGCTATTCTGACTCCAGGCCTGGTAACCTCTTCCTAGGTCCATAGATCACAACTACGAAAAAGACTTGGAATTAATCACCTCTCCCTCTAATTTAAAGATTTCTATTATTTAAGTTTCCCAACAAGAGGGTATTAAAGAATATTAATAAATCCTTACACGATGATGATAATGATGCCCGTGATGATTCAACAAAGGAACCGCTTGCGGATTCCTTCTGTTGAATTCCAGAATCTTCGCGGCAGGCTCCATTAGAACAACCGAGCTCAAAGCAGGTATCTGTTGCTTTGAGGTGCAACTACATTGCATCACATTCTGTTGACACTGATTACACTGAGGCATCTTAACGCAGGCCACAGGCTCAGGCTCAGCCATCATCATGATAGGCTTAGGAGGCAACACAAACAGAGGTTCCTCCTTGGGAAGCACAATCTTCTCCGGCTTAGGATCACTCTTCACGATCTTCTCCCTGATGACGACCGGTTTCGCGGCTGGTTGTTTCACGGCTGATTTCTCCTCCCTCGGTGGTTGGATAATGTTGACGTTCGTTTGAGAGGGCAGGTAAACTTGCGGCGGCTGAATCACTTTCACAGTGGGTTGGACAGGTGGTTGGATCAACTTCATACACGCTTGAGGAGGTTGGACCACGTTCATCTGAATTTGTTGGGGGATCTGTTGGATGCTGACGGCTTGGACTTGTTGTTGTGGAACGGCCTGAACGTTAAATGTCTGGAGTCTCTCAGGCACCGGTTGGATGTTAAATGTTTGAACGGGCTGTGAGATAGTTTGAATGCCGCTGGACTGCACTTGAGGCACCATGTTTCCGGATTCTAGACATATGGTCGATTTCTTCGGTCTGACTTGGTCTTCTCCTCCTGTCTCTTCGATCTTCAGGTCTTCTTGGCCCTCGTTCAGGAATTTCTCGTCCGTGAGTTTCGTTGGAACGGCCTGAGTCAGAGCTAGACCCACGAGAAATAAAAAGAAACCGAGTTCGTTGGTGTTCATTTCTTGGGTTGGATCGTTCCTCGAAGTTCAACTGTGAGGAATTTGCCGATGAGTTGGGTTTTTATAGGAATTTCAGGGACCAGTCGTCGGAGCGTTGTGATTTGTTTGGAGAACACACGCGTACGCAGTGGTGCTGAGCAAGCTATTGAGTCACTTTGTTGACACCATGTTGAATTTATTGATTTGTCAGCATGTGAAACAGTTCCAGCTAATGAGGATAGATCCTCATATAGGTAAGTTGTATTAGGTGCATTATCTGCATTATTAGGTTATTTTAACATTCATCCAGCATGGATAGCACGTGTTGTAGTTCCATCAAATTTGATTCGATAATATTTTAGTATATTTCTTCTCTGTGAACGTTAAAAATATACGTGTTTCAACATCGAATGAATATCGTATTATAGATCTTTAAATTAAAATAGAAGACACGTTCACAAATCAGTTGATTATTACCATTATTAATTACTAAAAAGTTAAAGAAACCAAAGGAGTTATTTGCCTTGAAAATTTTGCAATGTCCTTTTCAATATATTGACATTAGCATTTGCTTCTTCAACATTCATATCAATATTTATTTATTGACATTCGCGTTTCTTGATATTCCTCAATAATCGTTGTTAAATCGTGTATTTTGAATGCAGCGCGATAACATCGGAAGTAACGTCGAGGCAAGAACAGGGCGACACAATTGTATTAATCATGTGGCAATAAACTCGTTTTCATTGCCGTCAGCGTTACTCCGGCTATTGTTATTATTGCGTAAGCTATTGTAATATTTGCAAAATAACAATGCCGCCTGCGTACACATTATTGTACAATATTATTCCGCTGATATTCGTTTTATAATTATTAAACGGTAATGGAATATTGCGCCAAATTCACGCGTTCGTGCCGCGTAATTGAAATAAATCAACGAAAAGACAGCCCATCGAGGAAATATCATTTTATTCGTCGTGCTTCAACGTTGTAAACTTCGGGGTTTCTTAACAAACTTTTTTGCATTCTGTTCGTTTAGTCTCACTTATCTCCGAGGCGTACTTGTCTATCCTTATTTACGATTACTCGTTAATTCTTACTTTTATTGGACAGCCATCGGCGATACTGCATCGCAATATTTCTTTATTAATTTCAGTATTTATTATTAGTATCAGCGTTAGTAATTTATAACTTATAAACTTAGTAATTTATAAACAATTGCATTTTTTTCCAGAATACTTTCTAAGTGATAGTTATACTTGTCACGCCGTGAAATTTCAAATTTTCGGTCTGCCGGAAATTGCCCGGGAGGAATATTATCAATATTCTTCGAGTCGCGGCTATTATATGAGAAAAATTCCCCGACCCAACTTCGAAAGAAACCATTCTACCAGGTTTACTTTCTCGGTGCGCCAATTTCTTTTAGAGAAAAACGTGGGGTGAGGATTCATTCCACCGGCCATTTTCTTCCAATTTCTGAAGTTGAATCGAGAAGTCGAGGTTAGATCGAACCTTAACCTGCTTTATAATTCTCCTCAGAGATCCCTCTTTTTCCACGGCAATGATCGAATTGTTTCTCCTCCAACGGATCGAAGGAAAGTACATTTTAATCTCGAGACAGCGCCCCCCCAACCCCTTTCCTTCTTTTCCCAAGAATCGTTGCAGTTTCTCCTTCCCTTTGATTAGAACGCGCCTTTATGGGGACAGCAACTTTTGCTGAAAATTATATAGCAGCATCCATACGATAACGAGGTCGCAAAAATCGACGTGGAAACTGGCAAAAGCGGTATTTTTCTTCCCCCCCTCCCCCTCGTCCCTTTCGTTTTACATTGTTACATTTGTTGCATTCATTAACTCGCGTTGTTGCTGAATGCCGTTTTATTATTCTCTAGTGTCTTTGTGATTTTGCTCTGGAATTTCCTTTTTCAGTCTCCCTCTTTTTTTATCAACAAAATTAGTTTCCTTTAGTATTTTAACTGTTCTTCTTCTTTTATTTTTATATCTGTGTACTTCTTCTTTTTTATTAAAATTCTCTTTATTAATTAAAGTTGTCTGAATTAATTGAAACATTCTTTCATTATTAAAACTCGCTGTAAAACACAATTTTTTTTTTAAATAACATTTCGGTTTTAAATAACATTTAATTGGCGTTTTTTCGTTGCATCATTCTAACTACGTACTTGAGATTGGAGTTACAGAGAATGCGTTATTCTAATACTCTGGAGTATTAGTTTTCATCACTGTCTTCATCGTAAAACGTAGTTACTTCAATTACTTCAATTTCAATTATTTTAATCTTTGAGTCAACACTGCGGAAACGCTGCACATTATGATTTTAATAAAACCAACTGTCTATTTAATATGAAAATATAAATATTCCCCTACGTACCAAGTATTTTAACGATCGAATTCCCCACGTCAAATATTTATACATATCGGGGCTTTTTCGCGCGCCGGTAAACGTATACATCGGAAGCTTATAAATATGAATATTTCGGTGGATTTTTATTCAAATTCCCGACGAATTCCAGGATAAAAAACAATAAAGACATTCGACAATTTTATTTTACAAAACACATCAATAATTCACAGTGTAACTATTACTTCCATTGGTACGTGACATTAAGATAAACGAAATAATTATTATTACCAGGGACAAAAAACACTTTCTACGAAAAGTTACTTTTCCAGAACGAAAACAAAAAACAGGCAGTAAATTTAATTACAGTGGCGACAACTGTGTTTGTTGTAAAAGAATTTACTGCGATACAAATTACACGTGGGAGGAGGGGGGCGGGGAAATACACAGGATGTTTCAAATGTTACGTAGTTTAATGACTAAAATATTTTTTACACTAGAAATATCTCGTACAAAAAAAGTTCTACAGTTTCTAATTTGTTTTCTAATTTTGCATATTCGATCGTTTGCTCGTGGAATTGGAGTTGGACGCGAAAAATTATTCATTAATTTCAATACTTCCGATGTTCATTCGCAATTCGTTTTCTTCGAAGTAATAAATAATTTTTTTATCGAATCGCAAAATTTCGAAAACAAAATTCTATTGGAATAATAAAATCTTTCCAATAAAATTTTATTCTAATTCTGAATTAAAGTTATTTTCATTCCAGTCTTCGTTATTGCTCGATTTTTTTGACTGCCAAAGTGTCAAACGCCGCTCATAGTCTTCGTCGTACTCTCCTCGCCTTCGATCTTCTTCGATCTTTCCATTAATCTACCGTTCGAAGAAGAATCTTCACCCAGGGACCTGTTTTCAGAGAATCCGCTCTTGTCCCCGGAATTCCTATCCTTGCTCACATCCCCTTTTTTTTTAATCTCTTGCTGCTCGTTATTCTGATAATCATCCATCTCGTCTCCGTACATCTCGGTTCCCATTTGCTCCTGATAAGATTCCTGATCTTTCTTCTGCTCGTCCGACTGTTTCTCCCATCTGCTACTATTATCAACTTCAACCTCGTCTTTACCAACCTTCTGCGTCATTCCGAACACGTTCAACTCCTCCGGCAGATTGTACGAATTGTGTTTCACTTCCGGAACGTAGACTGGCCTGTTGAAGTCTTCCAACTTCTGACTCCTTTGAGATTGTACAAATTGAGGTCGTGTCACTTTTGCTTCTCTCTCGTAGGAGACTCCAGGATTTTCTGCCGCGGAATATTCGTTGGGTTGAATTCTTAAATATTGGTCGAGTTCAGCCTTGGAGAATTGATTGGATTGAATTTTGGAAAATTGGCTGGGTTCGGCGCCAGAAAATTTGCTGGGTTCAAACTTGAAAGATTGACTAGGTTGAACGTGGGAAAATTGGTTAGGTTCGGCTCTGGAAAATTGTTTGGGCTCGGCTCTGAAAAATTGGCCAGATTCGATTCTGGAAAATTGGCTAGGTTGAACTTTGTTGGTATATTGTATAGGTTCGGCTTTGAAGAACTGGCCAGATCCAGCTTTGGAAAATTGGTTAAAGTCAGTTCTGGGATATTGGTCAGATTCGCTCATCGGATTGCTTCGCTCAAAGGAATCACTCAAATACCTATCAGACCTAGGATTCACTCCAAAATTCTTCAAATCTTCTCTATGAACACCCGATGGATTCGGCCCTCTTAAATTATTAAACGAAAGCTCGTTAGACCTGAAACTCCTTGAATTTCCTTCGTTGCCGACCAAAGGATTCAAAGATCTCCTTAAAGTAGCAAAAGGTGACAGTTCGTTGGGTAAATCATAACCCAGTGAGTCGTCAAAATAATCGTCCGACCTGGTGCCTACAGTGAACTGCTTCCTCGCCCCGAAGTTCCTCAAATCTTCTTCATTATTAACTAATATACCTGATTGTCTTCTATCACCGAAAGAGTAATACGGCTCCCTATTGACCAAACCATAATCTGCGTACAATTGGTTGGAAGGCACCAAGTCAGATTGGCTCACAGTGAACTCTTTCCTCGGTCCAAAACTCTTCGAATCGTCTTCGTTGTTAACTAATACGCTTGACTGTCTCCTTAAATTGCCAGAAGACGGCTGGTTCGATGGTATTAAGTCAGATTGGCTCTTGACGAGATCGTAGAAATTAGACCTTCTGTATGGCGTTCTACTTCGCGTTCTAGAAGCGGGAAAGTGAGAGTGGTACGGGGATATTGGATTATTTATATCGTGAATAGAGGCGGTTTGCGAAGGAGCCACGTGAGAATCGAAGTCTCGCCCGATTGTAAAGGGATCCTCGCGTTTGCTGGTGGCTGTTGGTTTCGTGACAGGTGGGGCCCCTCTGCTTCTGATGGCTCTGTCGTACGAAGGGCTGTATGCATTGTTGAACGGGGGGTCGTAGGGTGACTGGAAGGTTGGGTTAGATCTGAACAGTTCACTAGCCTGGCGAGAACTGGTTTCTGGCTCGTATCCAGAGTATCCTCTTGCGGGTGGTGCACTCCTAAAAATTTATTCTTGCTTTTAAACCAATCCGGAGCAACGAAGATGAATTGTTATGCTACTTGGCTATTTTGGTTTTTACAATAATTTGAAAATTTTTTATCCAATGTTATGACATTTACAACATGTATTGTCGCGATATAAATAATCCAATTCTTCGATTTTCAAGGGAATTTCGTGGAATTTGAAATCTCAAGGAGGACAGAATTAAAGAAAGAATTAAAGAAGCGCGAGGAATTCGAATTCTTACCATGAGACCAGTGCGTCTGGCCGCTCTCGGCGGCACGAGGGACAGGAAGCATGCCTAAGGTTTCTTGTTTGCTCGTCTTCGTCCCACGGCGATCCAGCGATCGCGTTCACGAACAGGGAGAGTAGAATAAATCCTCTGAGAGATCGTTCGAACATGCTTATATGGTTATTAAATGCCACGGCTCCTCCAGACGCTTTTATAAGCTACAGATTCGACGAGGACATTACACTTCCTGCTCGTTGCGTCAGAGTCCTCGCGTTTCCGTTACGTAGCCCGGAAATGAAAACGCTTCGGTGATTCACTGGTTAAGGTCGAGTCAACCTCGATCCGCTTTTTCATGGCCGAGGCGAGTGTTACGATGGTGCAACGTACAAGTATAAACCGCCGAAGTAAAATACGAAGAGCTTATTTCCTTTGTATGAAAGCGATGATGATCCAACGAACGGAAGTGTTCGACCACTTGTTTATTAAAAGTATCACACGTTTGATTTATTTAGTATCAACAGAGGAAAAATATTGTTTCAAAATTGCTTCGACTCACACACACACACGCGCGCGCAATTACAAATTTCACAATTTTCGAAAGAAAAATAAGATTTCGTTGTGGGTTTCCGGTAGATTTCACGAAGCCGTAAATTTGTATAAATTTGCAAAAAAAAGTGAAACAAAAATTCAAATTTTTGATGCGTGTTGGTGTCGTCAGAATGGGAATAATAACAAATAACCGGATAATTTATCGTTGCGTTATTTGCCAGCCGCTGGCGATGTTTGCCAGTCGTTGACAAAAGTGACGAGAATGAAATACGAGGCCGCCTCTGTTTCTCGTTTCGTGAATATTTGTTTCGAAGTGGCGACCCGTACAATTACACTAATTGCCGTTTTCTGTTGCCCAATTACGTTTACAACCTGTAAACGTTGCACGTTACATCCACTGTCTCGCTGCCCCTTTCAATTTGTACTTTAATTGAGGCGAAAAATTCTTCTTTACCGATCAAACAGTTAAAAAAAAAACAAAATAGATTTAAAAAAATAATTTTAAAAAATAGACTTGCAACGGCTGTCAACGACAACTGAAATGGGAATTTTATTTTATCTCTTTCGATCATGAAATAGCATAAGGGTTGGTATTAAAATTCAGCCTTGAATTTTCCTCCGAGTAATGAAATTGAGCGGTACGTATATCGAAAAATATTGATTAGTATTAATATTTAAGTCAAATATTAATATCCGAAGCGCAGCAATGTTGGATTGCATTAAATATAAAACGAAGAAAATATAACTAATATATATGCAGATGACAAATGCTCATCCACCGAATGTTTCTTCGCAGACAAAACACAGACGACGACATAATATCGAAGAAATCGCTACAATCGGTCAAGCAGATTATCAACTTCCTGAAAGAACGTAAGATATTCACCAAACAAATACGATTTTTATTGTCATGAAGTGAGCAAAATGGTCCTGATAACGCGATTCTTAAATTAATTTTCATATACATATTCGTACATTTTGAATATATTAAAAGTAAGAAATAATTCAGAGAACTGGTTTTTTTTTTGGTTTCAAGATGCTAGGGAGGAAGGCCTGTTCCGGCGTGCAGGCCGCCGCGATCTTAGAAGACGAATTTTAAATTCGCTGAAGAAAGGGGAGAAACCTCATTTAGGGAACAACGACGCGGCTCTGGAATGCGCAGCCGCGTTGCAGCTATTCTTGAGCCATTTGAAGAAACCGGTGATGCCCCATCACGTCCAGCAACTTCTTCTTGGTAACTAGAAACTTCCTAGGCCTTCGTCTCGTTTAAAGCTCATTGTTGCGAAGTGAATTAACGAATCGAGAGATTCCGGGCAATATTAAGCAGGATTGTTTAGTAATAGTAGAATTACTCGTTGCTTTCAGTAGAGCGTAGTGAAATAAAAAATTTTCAGAACTGGCGTGTAGTTAAAGTGGAAATTACATTTCATTTTCAAAGTCTTCCTTTTTGCATTTGAATTTTCTATATTTCGTTGGATTTTTTTCAAATTATACGTTCCTTTTTTAATTAAAAATAAGCTTGGCTCTTAATTAACTGTTGTAGTCTCCGTTTAGACGTCGTAAAAAGAGATGAGATTAACCGGTGAATCTCATTAGAGGATATCACGAAATCTCAAGTGGGAATGCAAAAATACGTGTATTCCATATTTAAAAAGATATTTTTATTAAAACCATTTATAAACAATTTTTAGAAAATATAAAATATATAGAAATCGAAAGAAAACTGTGAAATCTGATCATTTTCAAATCCGGTAAAAATTAAAATCCCTAGGAGGAGAAATATATCAAATGTCTTTTACGAAGAAATAAAGAGAGATACATAAATCATAAAAATCTAAAGAAAAACCCAATCGTCCTCTTGTTCTATGCAAAACAAAAATCCCTAAAAAAAAATAGGTAGGACAATTTATAGATCAGATCATTTCCACGTGAAATTAATCTTACTTAACCAAGGCCGTGAAACTAGAGCGATTCTCGAATTGTTGTTACGTTGTTGTATTAGATATACAATGTAACAAATCTTCGCCAACGCAGCACATCTGTTTACAGCGAAACAATACGCGTTGTCGATAAAATTAACGAGTTCAGCCACAACGGCATTAAATAATAATTCTTCGCGTTACCCAACCACAAATATTTGCAAACAATGTGGACTTATGTTCCCGTGTTCTCGAATGGTCACGTTTCGACATGATATTCTATGCTGTAAAAGATCGTGATACGTGATACGTGATACCTACTAGTAATTAAAACCAGCTGATGCTCGTTAAAGAAGCAAACAAGAAATTGCCAAACCATTATTTCTACGAGATTTTCTTGCAACGCCGCGTCTTTCTTTTTTCCTTTCTGGTTTCCATAGAATGTTATATTATAAAAATAAAATTTTAAGTATCAAATATACAACATAGTGCGATATTGACAAGTAAATTTATATCAATATTTCTTTTAAGGGATTTTATTCTTTCGAATTGAAGACTAGAATTATCTAAGAGTGTTAAATAATTAAATTTAAAAAAATTTCTTCGCAAAGAACAGTTTTCTCGCGATTAACACGGGATGATAGAATAAAATTAAAAAAGAGAGAATCGAGGAATTGAATAATAAATTTTCGCGATATTAGCTGATAATCCTGGAGTGACCGCTCACATGATCGCCAAGGACGCATTAGGACTGATACGACAGGATGTCGGTGGTCGTCACGGAGAGCTTCTTGCAGGTCTTCTTGATTTACTGAGACACCTGACCCTCTCTGGCCCTCCATCCGAAAGATCAGAGCTACGTGGTTCGCCGCTTCCGATTGCACTGCTCCCAGTCTTTTTCACTTTGACGGTAAATGTACGATATATATATATATATAGATAGCGTATTCTTAAGGCGGCTAGCCTTTGATCCTGGACGTGTTTGACACTGGCTACCACAACCAAACCAGTGTCAAATTGCCCCTGTACGTGTTATCAGGATCTATTTTCTCTTTCTATATATATATTGTAGCGGCCTATAATTCCTCGACTACGAGTTCCGAACACTGGCTAGCACAAGCCGCAAGTGGCTGTGCGCCTAACGTCAAGGTCCTACCGATCTTCGATGTTAAGCAAGCTGAGTGTGCGGAATCCCGCTAGGTAGGATGGGGGGTGGTGCCGGGGCCAGCCTAGCGGGTAGTTACAAGCGTCTGGGATAAGGGAGGGAGGGGGGTCGCCATCAGCCCCACTGATGAATCTACGAAACCTTCTTTTTCTCATCCACCTCAATTTCTATTCGTCCTTCCATAATTCATCCTTTAAACACGAAACCTTGTACTCGTATTATTCTTCCCTGTGCCATATTATGCATCGCTCTCTTAATCTCTCGAGTAGTTTAAAAGAAGATATACGACTTTAGGTTAGGTGAACGCACTCACGAGTCGATTGTACCATTGAATTGGAATTTTATTACGAGTTATTATTGTTTTTAGTGTAACAATTAATAATTATTCAGATGGCTGTTTTATAATAATTATCAAGAATATTTATTACGTTATAGAACGATCAAACGAATAATAAAACTCGAACTAATGAACGATTTAAAAAATTATATAAATTATTTATTCTATAAATTTCGATTGTTTGTTCTTGTCTATTTTAAAAAGTATAAGTCGATTGATTGTCCCTTGCCTATTGTGCACAGTTGGAGTAGTTAGTGCTCAAGTGGCGCTAATGTCGCATTACTGGCCCTTACAACGCTATGTAGACCAACAAAATATTCAAATGTATAATAAATAAATCTTTTATCAGTTATTGTGGAAATTGACTGTATTCGATTTCTATTAAATTTCTACGAAATTAATAATTCTCTCATTACAAAGCAACAAAGAAAAACCCGGTCTTATTATTCTATCCTCAATTTGTTCATTTATAAATGGATAATAAATACAATAAATATCATTTGTAGAAACGAAAGCACCCGAAGCAAGTATAAATTATTACAAAATCGCTGTTATTAATAAGTTAATAACGACTTCATTCATAATTCAATAGAAACCTACAATTCACGCAATTCAATTCATTTGTAATCCTCTCTTGCTCGCGAGCGTTTTTAACGCGAGGAGCTGTATTAATTCTTGAGATCCACTCGAGCGGAGTGGAATCGTCGATTGATGGAAAGAGGGGCCAGAAACAGCCGGGAAACGAATTCGCGATGCAGATCGACGAGAATTTTAACACCAGCTGATCGATCGTTCTGCCGTTACAGCCGGCCGATCTGGTGAAATGGAAGCAAGTGGCCACCAGATTCAACGAATTAATTACCGAAGCCCCCGAGCAACTGCAGCTGAATGAAAATCGATCGTGCGAAATGGAATCCAACCGGCTGCCCGTGGGGAGCGCCGGCAACGTAAGGAATAGAAACTTTCTTGCGGCTTAAAAAAGATTAACCAGCAGTGATGCCTCAAAGGTAATCTCCGGCGTAGTGATTCTCTTCCACCCGACGGCAGAATTTATTCTTGACGAGAAATCAAATAGATATATGTGGTATAATATTCTCGCGAGGAGATTGGCTTTTCTTTCTTCCCTTCCTCGAAAGAGGGAGGGAGAATTTCACGAATGATAGAGTGAAAATGGAGTGAAACTGAGATACGGCTCGGAAAGATCGGAAAGATGGTGACATTAGGAATAATTTAAACGTAATAACGCGGGAGGCGTGAGTCTGAAACTGAGATCCACAAGCGAATTTCGGCGAGATAATAATCTGACAATGAAATGAATTCGAACCTAACCTAATCTAAGTTCTCTCGATGAAATTTAATGTAAAACTGAAGTTAAATCGAAGAAACATGCATGTTCTATTTAAACAGAATTCAATTCGAACTTCTAATTTAATTCTAAATCAGATCCAATGGAATTTAAATTCAAAGTGAATCCATTTGATGCCTGAACTCAATTTAAATCAAATCCAACTTGTTTTACGGGTTTTGTGTTTTGCTCGATAGGGATTGTTAATAATTCAAGACTAACCTAAATTTGTCTTAAAATATATCTAACGTCGATACTATCGTACTACATTACATTTAACGTTACTATATCTATACATTTAGTTATGCTACATCTACAATGGAGTGCTCCTTGTAATCTAAAACTGACTGTAATAAAACTGATAAGAGGAAAAGAAGGAAGCGATTATTCCGACAAAGCTTCTTTCCTCGATGAATTTTCCGCGTGGAAAAACTACGCCGGAGCCGCAGCCACGATTTTAATAACAAATTTACACAAATGTCTCTTTTCGTTTTAGGTTAGGTCGGAGAGATAACTGGAATTTTTGCTGTGCCGTTATACGGCCCGCCGGCGAGTAGACTTCATCCGGCAATTTCCAATTCGAATCGAAAGCACCCGGTATTAAACGGCATTAATACAAATGTAATTCTTTCGCGTGAATGTAAAAGAATCGCGTAAATTATTTGTGCTTGCTCGCGCGGCGACAATCCGCAGAGGGTCGATATTTCTCTCTTTCCGTGCTTTCTATTAGGAAACCTTCTTCTTCTCCATTAGAGAAAGGACGACGACTTCCTTCTCCTCTTTTTTTCTTTCTCTCCTTTCTCCTCTTTTTATCTTTTACCAGTGATAGGAACTGGTTCATGTGTAAAGCAAAACTTTGAAAAAATTGAAATATATATACACACGTATACGTATACACGTTTGCTTCAAATACTGTAACGATTTAGAGAAGTCTTGTATATTTAGAATAGAGATTGTTAATTTGTATTTGTTCGTTTGGAAAATATACGGATATATATTGTATACGTGCGTATAGCAGAAATTCATTTATTTACAAACGTTTGGGAGTTAATTCTTACTTTTAATTTTCATGTACCGAGTCTGTGAAATATTATTTATTAAACTTTCATAGTAGGATTACGAATGAGCGAAGCGAATCTCGTTTCAGTCAGTTCTCGCTAACTTTCGGGTGACGTGATCGAAATGATCGTTAACTGTGTTCCACATACGGTGTACGACAAAATTCCCAGGATTCTAGTGTGCGACTTTGTGAAAGTCAGTGAAATCATTAAGGCACTCGCATAATAGCACCTAACCTAAACTCGGCTAGAACGATTTCACGAGGCAGTTGACGCGTCTCATACACGCCAGAAGCCCATTGTCTCACCCCCCTCTATCTTCCTATTGCCTCTCGATATTCCATTACGACGTTCGACAAAGCGTCACGCGAGCTAAACTGAGAAAATGGCCGTCGGAAGCAGGCCATTTACAGACAACCATACGAGCGTCCTAGAAAGGTACGTGCAGGCGCTTGAAAGAGCGCGATACGACGCTCCCTGTGACGCAAGGGTGTTTAATACTTCTCTTAACGATGTTGCACGAAATGAAACTGCGGATCAGAAATTGGGATCTCGAGCAAAAAACCTGGGTAGTATAATACAAAATATTTGACGAAGTATTTGACGCAACGGTGAACGTTGATCGTGTCGAATTGTGTACATACATATCCTGATGGCAGGAAGAGTTTAAAGGCCTTCATTTTACACTAATAAATATATATATATATATATATATAATAATAATAATAATAATAATAATAATAATAATAATACAGAGATGCGCAAGTATGCGAAAACAGTGTACGACGGTGATTATTTCTATTGTCCGTTTGTCGCGGGAGGACTCACCAGACGTAGCCCACCTAGTAATAAACTGCGGATAACTAACGTGTTGACGCGTTGGAGTCGGTTCTTTTATTCCCTAACTCTCGCTATGTCCCTTCCCCTCAAGGAGTCGGAAAGCTACCTTGCGGTGTTTATGAGAGGTTTTTGACGATTACCTCATGGCCCTGCCGATACTGTCACCTGGGTCCACATCGTGAGAATGTTTATACTGCTGCCTGGATTGTGTCCCCTCCAAAGAGCATGCAATGAAATGAATTCGTTCTGTATTGGACTTTGTTGGATTTCAAGATACTATTAATGCATTATTCCGCAAATACACGTCTATATAATACGCAATATATAGAGTTTCATTATTTCACTAATAATGGCGATTAAATAAATACCGGCCAAAAGTTCGACTTTGAGAAAGAATTGTAAGCTTCTCAAATTTTCAAATTTCGCTCGAATATCTTTTCATCGTTATGTTTTGCTTACAATATACCGTGATAAATTGTTATCTAGTTCTTAGAGTTAGCAAAAAAGTATCGTTAAATTTTCATTGGCGTCACTTCATCGGTTTGTTAAATGGCGCCGCGAGGATGCCTCGTTCCCGAGATATAATCACTCGTTCGCCTCCTCTTCAAAACGTCTTTCACGTTCGATAAACGAGCAGCGAAATCATTCTGCTCCGTGAAATATTTAATGGAATCGATAACGAGCTTAACTTCCATCGACAATTAAGAGAGAAAAAGAAGAATAAAATATTCCAATCGGAATATTTTAATCGTCCGATTATTCGATGGAACCGAAAGAGAGAAAGAAAAGAACGAGAATCTATAGCAACGTTCAATTGGGAAATTTATCGGACGTTAACTACTTTACGAAAAATTAATTCAATTAATCGACTTTTCGGGGGTTCTTTTTTTCCCCCCTTCTTCCCCGGAATGATTAATTTGCAATAGAAGAATAAATTAAGATACGGTGAAAAGAGCCGCGATGAGATTCCAGTTTTATGCGTTCGTGGATTGAATTACAAATCATAAGTTTTCACTGCGAATACACGAAGGGTGGAAGGGGGAATACTGGAATTTTCTGACAACAAAGAGAAACCGCTTTATAAAGGATCATTGTTGATGTTCGTTTGAGATCACGAAATGTAGACAGTAAGGGAAACTGCGATGCGAAAGATTGGATTATACAACAAATAATATCGAGCAGAGGAGATTCGCAAATTAATGTTTCGAGAATTGTCTGTTAAATATGTATGTAAAGGTGGATATTGTATTTTTGTAATATTTTTGCGAATATAAATAAAATGACACCTCCTATGATCATTGTGTATTTAATTTATAATGTTCGAAATAAATTTTAAAAGTCGTTATTATTATTCATATTGATTGTTAAACTTGTTGATAAAATATATTTTGTAGTTAATTTAAAGAAATTTTCTTTTTTATCTACAAATATGTTAATGAAGTAGGAAATACATGTAATGTTTATCGAACGGTGGTAATGTTCTTTTCTTCAGTCGGTAATACTGCACCTGCGCGTATCTACACATCGCCACAGACACAGACGAGATATATGAATAGACATATACAATGTATTTTTTCGGCCACGATTTTGGGGCACTCTATTCCCTGTTACCTTTTTTGTGTCACATCCTATCGTACCGATTTAGACAGATTTTACACTTATTTTTTCTTTAAATGTGTAACCTAGATGGAATATACGTATATATCGCGTATAATTACGAGTATAGGTAAACGTTTGGTCAGATATGAGCTAGTAGCATGAGTCAACGTATGATGAGGCACGAGCAAGTAACATGAGTCAGCGCATAGTTAAACATAAACAAGTAGTATAGATAAATGTATGATTCTTTCCTGATGATCAGACATGAACTAGTATAGACTACATTTATAAACGTATCAGTTATAGGCAAATAGTATAGGTAAACATATGGTCGTAAAAGTTTACGAATTAATTTGTTCAATTAATTTTTTTGTAAATAGAAATTTGGTAATTTGCAATATGTATTATCTTCAATACTGCGCGTGCATACATCTGTATTTATATATGCACAAAATTTAATTCGACTCACCAATACTCTGGTCCTATGCCGATAGTTCTCACTTCATTAATTAACAGCTACTTTACTCTTCTTAATTCTTCCTTGGCTCACTCCATTTAGATCGTGTTAAATCTACGACAGAGAAATTTATAAAAATGTAAACAATAAATTCAATATACAAAGTAGGTATAACATTACCTTCATGCAAAATGACGATTATTGAAAGAAGAGAAATTATCGATATTTTCTACTAAATTATACAATTTTACAGATTAATATACCTTTAAATCATTCGTTGAGAAAGATTTACGGCAACAAAAGTCATTTTTCTAAACAATTTTCACAATTAATAACGCAGATTCAAACGAATTCGACGTCATTACGAACGCGGAAGATACTAACGCCCTCCGCTTTCCACTTTTCAAATAAAATTTAAATTCAAACGTACATCGAAACATTATCACCGCGTAGCAGTGAAAATGTGGAACTAATTGTTATTGCTGTCTTTGTCGTACACTGATGCTCTCTTTGTCTATCATACTACGTGTATATATATATATCTGTCTTCTTTTCGCGCCATTGCGTTCCTTGTTTATGCTCGGGTTCTTTCGTTTTTAAACAGATGGCAGTACACAGCTTATTTTTGTAGCGACCATTGTCGATAACACGGCGAAAACAATGCCACAGCGCCGACTACGCTAGAGCCACTTGTTCACTTGTTCCTTATCACCAGTTATCTGTTGCTTATCGCTTATTATCAGTAGTTAATCGAGAGTTGTTCAAGCCAGTCGTTAATCCGCATAACCGTTAGCCACGTGGCCGATCAGGATAGCGAACCCGTATCCGAAATCCGTTATCATCGATTATATAGAACACGCGAAATATTTGTAGGCAATTGTAATCGTGTAGAATAAATTATTACCAACAAAATTACCTACATTTTTGTATGATAATTATTTCATTCATAGTATTACAAATAATTTACTCCATATTATTTTATAAAATAATATATTTAATATCAAATAATAAAATAACTTATAACAAAATATCTGATAACCAAAGATTGAAGAATGAATAAAGAAAGAAGTACGAAAGAAGAATGAATTAATATGTTTGATGTCAGCTATATAATAGTATAAACATCTCTATGGTGATAAATAAATAAAATATCAATTTACAGATTTTCTATTATTAGTGAGTTTTAAGAAAGTTGGCATCGGTTTATCGGAAACGAATTCCTCGGCGGAACGATTGAGGAAACGCAGATGGCGTTGATTTTAATTCTACTGAGATAACGCTACATTTCATGTTTTTTCTTGCTTTATTTAAATAAACTTTACAGAGCAATATAAAATTATTTCCAATATTCGCGATTAAGTTAAGCAATTAAATTATTCGCGACAAGTTAAATAATTATTTTGATTACAAATTATTTGATAAATTTGATTACTATAAAACTGTCATTTGGATTAGTGGCATCGTAATATTGCGGAATACAGTTCTATGATTTACGATTACAAGGTATTATAACCTATACTTTATTTGTAGTAATTCTCTAATTGTAATCATTTAGTTCGAACCATTCTTTATTTTTCAAATTTCGAACGTATATAATTCCTCAGATTTGAAGAGGGCGCTGTCAACAAATGTCAACTACTTGTGCGGCACAAAAAAGAGTGGTAGTAACGTTGAAGCGGTGTATTGAACGTGTTATCTCAACTCACAATGTCGAAAAATGCATTCTATTTCTTTATGCACGATTGGGCGAAACAGCAAGAACGTTGGGGTTTATCTGCCCCAAAAAACTTGAAAGAACTCTCGGCGGCTTGCAGCGATGACTGGAAGGTAATATACACACATACATTCTGTATGTTCAATGCGTTCATTTTCAACAAATCGATTCGATAATTCGAGTGGACACGTTCTTTGAATAAAAAATAATCGAATTTAATGTGTATTTTCTAATTCAGAAATGTATTCCGTGAAGCACTTACGTAATACAACTACATAGCCACGTGGAAAATGATATTCGAGATGTATGTAAATATTTATACCAATAGAAAAAGTAAGGTCACAAGTAGCCGGGCCTATTTGATTTTAACGTACACCTTTATAAAATTATGTTTCTCCCATCACCCCCTAATCAAGAGAAAAAACGATAACTTCTCGACTCCTTGGGAAACGATAATTTTGTTACCGTTTTAACACGTAGAAACAATAAACAGTGTGCATCTAGGGTGGATCCAAAGGAACCCAGGCACGTTAATGATAGAACAATTAACAAAGAAATTGACCAAACTATTTTTTTTTATGGCACTATGTATGAAGTAACATTCATATATTAAATGCATGATTTTCAATAATTTATGGGTAATTTTATATTATCACAGAATCTTCCATCATACGAAAAGGAAATTTATAAAGCCAAAGCAAAACAATATAAGATTAAGGGAGGGCGCTATGTGAAGAAAACTGTAATTGGAGAGAGCTTGGCCTCACTGGAGTTACAAGAAAAGAAAGAACAGGAATTTCACCAAAATATGATTAGGTACATAGAATCTATTGTCTCCTTAGGTGTACTGCATAACAGTAAGTATTCTATATTGAATTTTATGAACTTTCCTTGTTTGAAATATCAAACAATTGTGTAACGCTTATTATTATCGTTTATTAGACTTGTCAAAGTTGAAATTCCTATTCATACATACAAATTGGTTCTGCAAAAGAAATATAGGAATCAACAAATATGAGTTTTTCCCTGCAGAATTTGCAGTTGCAGAATTTAGTCTAGAAAATGGCATTGAAGATGTATACCACGAATTGTTAAAAGCAAAAATACCTTTAGGCTGGAGAAGAGATGCAATAGAAATTAGCCAGCAAACACATCAGATTCCTATTGATTTAGAAGAAGGAGAACAAGATTTTTCAGTTATGTACGATAAGTTCACCAGATTTTTGGATGCTAGGAAGACTGGAAATAAATATCCCCCATTATTTACTTTGAAAGACTTGTACCCTGCTGTAGAATCATTGCTAACGAAAATGATTGACGACGACAGTAAATATAAAGATTTAATTAATAACATAGAGATAAAAGAATTGAAAAGATATTATTCTAATTTGTAATTGTATTTTAGGGGGATGTTTGAACGACTATTCAATTTATTCGATAGAAGCGTTATTTGGAGAAATGAGAAATGCTGCTGTAAAGAAAGTAGGCTCCTGCAGTCTCCCTCTTGTAATTGCCGAGCATCGATTTGCCAAAGATTATTTCTCCGATAGCCGTGGCTTTGAGTGTGAAGTATATATACAAAAAGTATTCTCAACCATTTATAGTATATAACATCTTTAATAACAATTTGTCTTGGTTTCCATTTAGTTCCATAAAATTATAGATGTTACTCAATATTGTAGTAAATCGATAGTAACACGATGGGGCTTGACAATATGCGATTATTGTTGTGAATATTTAGATATAAAAATGATTGAAGGCGTGCATCGTCCATACAACGAGTACTGCGACATTAATATTCAAAATGAAACTTATGATATCGACCATGGTACAAAAAATTTGAATATCGATATCGAGAAAAAGCAAACTGTTAAAGTGGATGAAGTGGGTATTAAATTTTTAATTTTTATTATATGAAAATGCGTAGATAGTAATAGGTGATTTCATATTCTGACAAGTACAAAATTTTCTCATGATTAGGTATCTATGGAGCATAAAAATAAAATGTCTCAACGAAGTGATAAAGAAGAATTAAGTCGATGGAATGCGGATACATTCATAGATAGAGTTGATACTTTTAAACCCAGTACATCTCAAATAAATACCGCAACTGTGAGTACTAATATTAAAGTAATCGCGATTAAACTTTGTTTATGAAATAAAAAATGATAAAAAAAATTGTTTATTGATTCCTGCATTCTTTTATAGTACTCGGAAAAATTATACAAGTTGTTGTCAGGAAATAGTTTTCAATCAGTAATTTTTCATATCTTAAAATAAACTCTAATTGAAATTAATGCGTAAAGTAATTTGAAAATAATCTGTTTTTTGTACTTTTAGTTAAATATGCCAATGCGGCCGTTACGTGCGCCTAAAACAATGGGTAAGTATACTTTCATACTCTTTATATTGACTGAATATAACTGATACTTTATATAATATAATTGATATTTTCAGCTCAAGCTCTTAATGAGATAGACGAAATTGTTGATCCATTTAACAAAGTCAATTTCCCACCAATTGGTAAAACATTTACTTTTAAAAATCAGTTTCTTTTATTTCTATACAGAAGATATTTTTAATGTTTTAGATCTTTTAATATTATATATTTTAATATAGGTGGACGAGGTACTCAAATTCATAGAAAAAACAATGCACCGATTAAATTGCCTTTGGGAAGAGGTAAAATTTTATAGATTATATTGAATCTCAATTTATAATTATATTTGAAAATTTTTTAATAGATTTTACATTTCTGTGCAGGATGTGGAAGATATTAAGTAAATAATTTTTGACGCGAAAGATTTAATTTTTTCTATGCCAACAAATTTACAAACAATATTTAGGATATGTTCTTATAATTAAGACTTACATGATACATGTATAGTTAATTTTACACGAAAAGAAAAATAGTATTTTGTTACCAAATTAGACAAAGAAAAAAGACATGTTACCAAAATTTATGAAAAAAATATAACATGACTATTATCTGGTTATGGATTAAAGAAAATGCAAGACTTACAAATTTTTTGTAATTTTAAATCTGATTCTGTTTTTACATTGTGTACTTTGTGGTATAGTACATTCAGACTCTAAATTTTACTTAAAAAAGTTTCTTCTTTAAAACTTTGCTCAATATAAATTATATTACACATTTTTTAAATGTGTTAAAATTAAAATTATATTACACAAATTGAACAATGAAATAAAAGATTTGGTTTTTGAAGTTTTTAATTAAATTTTTTAACGTATTAATTACCTGAGAAAATATCATCGTGCCAATGAACAAAGTAATGCCATCTAACAAAAAAAACTTTTATGTGATAGAACTTCCACTAGTGTTATGTGTTCCTAATAATGTTGAAAGTATTTGGCGTTATAATACAAGTTGGTAAATGTATTTATCCTTGCACATGTCTTCTTTCCTTGTCTAATATGACATCTTCATTCCTTGTCTAGTACATAGACTATAAAAAAAGGCAAGGAATATTTCTATACCTTTATTTTACACACACACACACAGAGTAAATAGATAGGGTTTTGTAGAAGAGATTACACACTTAATTTTCGATTCTTTTTCATTTATACGTACTTTTCTTAGTTAACATACTTTGTCATTACTTTGGTTTCCTATTAAGTTTCTACGAAATCCAGTGAGAAATTATAAAATATTTTTATCCTTTTTTACATATTGTTTCTTGTCAATGACATTTTTCTTATCGCTTACAAATACTAACGTACAAAACAAAATAAAAATTAAGAAATATTTTCACTTATACTTTATTACTAATATAATATATTTGTTATAAAATATGTTACTGTTAAATTTCAAGTACAATGTTCAGTTTACTTCAGTGTACAATATGTGCACTATATATATAAACAGAAAAATTAGATACAAAGAGAATCAACATATAATAGCAAATTGAATGACACTTTAAATAAAAGATTGTTATACTGCATCACGAAACAAACGTCATCAAGCAATCTTCTCTGACACAATCGATGCATTCGGCTTGGCTTAGTAACACACAAGTGCTTTAAAGATGTCGTTAGGTATATCTATTTCAACGTGATTGAACCTGCATTGACTTGTTTCAGAGAAGGTTTCTAAATCATTTGGCTGGTCACATTGGAAATAAATTTAAAATTTTTATATCTATATTTCACGAATAATATCAAAAATGAATAGTTTTAATATTAGTTAATCGCGTAACATTAAATTTATTGTAACATTGAGATGATCACGCTATAAAGAGACATTTATAAAATACGAAATCTGTAAATTTTTGTTTTGCAAAAATTTTTCAGTAGCTAATTACTCAATTAATCGATAAACATTTTAATAAAATCGTATGTCAAATTATGTTAAATGCATTCATAAAACTTATTATTATTATTATAAAACTATTGTGATAATATACCGCATATTATAAAAATATTTTAACAAATTTTTCATCCCAAAATTTATGAAATTTTCTTGTTAAATGAAAATTTGTGTCACAGTATAGTAGATGTATTTACATATTTTGAAAAATATTCAGTATTGGCTAAAATTTTGTTCAATGTTCGTCATATATATAATTTTCTTGCAAAGAAAAATTAATCGTATTTCAGTCGTAAATTGCAAAAAGCAGTTTTAATTATTTAGTTATGCGTTTATTTTTGTACCCGTTTTTATTGTCCGCATCTTTTGGTAATTCTGCCGATCGTCGGTAGATGGTAGCGCAACAGCTATTTTGTCACTTTAAAACTAGATTTACTTTTAAAATTGCTGCATTTATTAATTCAACAGTCCAATCCGCAATAAAACTTCAGCAATGAAAATACTTCGCCTCTAGTTAATTAACAAATCGCTGACATTAACGACAAATTAGAAAGAAGTAGCTTAACTACTGATTGGCGTGTTTCCGCATAACTGTTTCCAAGCAGAAAAGAACAGCCATCTTTTCGAGATGATGCAATCAATGACACATACCGACCGTATTGCCGATCGTCTTGCAAATCATAAAAATTGTTGATCATGATTTTTGGCTAAACAAATGGAATCGCAAAGCAAAATGTCAACGAAATCAGTTCTGCGTTTGCGACAAAGTCAAAAAACAGTTCCCATCAAACTATATCCCATCGGATATTAAGCGAAAGCCGCCAGCTGGGAGTGCTATTTTGAACGAAGCGCAGCGTTGCCAGATCGCGGGCTGAACAAGTTCAAACACGTGCCCCGTGTTTTGCTCTTGGAAAGAGATAACTGCACAGCCTGACAAAACAGAATGTTTGCTTTCCACTTCGCTTTCATTTCCTCGTTCGCCTCTTGGCGAAACAACCTGAAAATATAACAGCAACATTACACTCTTCAACAACAATACTTCGTCTATTTCCAAGTATACCTTACGAACGTATGACACATGTTTACATCATTAAACATGCGAATATTCAAACGACGAGGGAAACTTAAATCTGGAAACGATCGAAATGTTACACGCTCCAGTAAGCATTTTTCGTATCATTCGACCTTACCCCAATTTGACTTCCTGTAACAGAAATTGTAATAAAATAACGATCCAGGTATTTGCGCATTGCAGCATACGTTTGTGGCGATGTACGATCGTGGCGTATGATTTTGAAAAAGATTTTCCAAAGGTGTGCTCGAGAGTTTGTCCACCAGCTGGACAAGAAAGTTCAGGTTCGGCGGAGAAGAGCGGCAACGCAGCAACTGCGTGAGCCGAGATGCGCGGCATGAATAGCACCACGACGTTGATGGGCCGGTCCTGTGTCAGGGGCTGGAGGCGAGAGGGACGTGGTAAAAGTTTCCATGACGGTGGGGATGGACAGGAAACGCTGAAACGAAAGGGGAACGCGATACCGCTCTGCATGTGGTGGTCGTCGGTGAGGGTAATATAACCGAGGTAATGTTACCGAGTTGCTGTTTACGGAGAGTTTTTGGAAATTTCAAAGTACATCTAGCTTTTCCCAGCTTGAATTCAAAGCGCGGCCAAATCGAATCGTCCAATCGTGATTATCGAGCGGCCATTATTATCGTTGACCCATACGTCGGGGAAAGCATATGCTTCATGAGAATCGAGCTAACGGGAACGCTTATCTCTTGGAAATACGTACGCACGATACATTTTGCCAATTATCGAACGGATCAACAATGTATACTATGTTCCAGGCATCCGCGTGGAACTCCTTGCGCGCCAATCGATTTGAAACTCTGCCACTTCGATTTTTCTATTCGAGAACAGGAAATAGCTTGAACATTTCATGAAAAAGAGTCAAATGTATATTAAAAACGATGTTTCTCTCAAACTTGAGAAATTTGCCAATAATCCGACTTTCGAGAGAGTAAGCACGGTCAAGTTGTAAAATCTGAAATGTTTAATCGCCGCTATGCAGTAACAGCTTGAAGAAACTACTCCTATTTAGGTAGCAGATTATATTTTTATAGCTTTTTCCATGATACCTATACAGCTTTTTACAAGTTAACGAGGTGCGTTTATAGATTAAGAAAGGGATCAAAGGACAAAATGAATTGCATTGCTCGAAAACGCTTGGTTTGAAGATTCTCGAGAAACATCGGGGTATAGTGGTGGTAGGCACATCGGCGACGGTGAAATCGTAGAGGGGACGACCCCTCCTGCCCTACTCCGGTGCGCGCAACGTCATTGTGCTGTGTGGGGCCATGATCGTTGGAGTGTGTGTGCGTCGCTCGAGCTACGCGCAGACCTGCCCAGTAAATACGAGGCTTCCGTTCCCTTGTGCGTGTCGAAAGAGTGCGTAGTAAAAAGGAGGCGTAGAGTCTCGTCTCGTTGGCATCCCGTATCACCGGCGTGTACCATCATGCCGTTGAGTATTGGGGTTAACCTAAGAGTGACCGGACACTGTAATCAGGGCGGTCGTAAGTACATGGAGGACATGTTCAGCGTGGCCTTTCAGTCGACACCGGATGACAAAGATCTGGAATATGCCTTCTTCGGCATATTCGATGGCCACGGCGGCGGCGAGGCAGCTACTTTCGCCAAGGAACACCTGATGAACGTTATCGTCAAGCAGAAGAATTTTTGGAGCGATCGTGACGAGGACGTGCTTCGAGCCATCAAAGACGGATACGTGAATACACACTATGCGATGTGGCGGGAGCTTGGTAAAAAATTCATTTTCGTTGTTTCTCCCCGTTGTTTCCATCGCCTCTGTCCGTTTCCCGCCAAATCTCGCCGCCTCATCGACATATTCATCGAAAAACGTGATGCGCTTGGCATTTTTTGTAGAATTTCTCTCATTGTCCCGCGTATTTCCCCCACCACCTGCGCCCGATTAGGTTAGAATTTAGGTTATGTAATTCGAGCTAACCTGAAAGTTCGAACTCGAAATGAAAAAGTAGTTGAGAGAAAATATTCGATGTCGTTCGTATTTTCCCGATCGATTTGCCCGTTGTGAAGCAAAGTATCGTAGAGTGTGATTTCCCATAAGGATTCTTCGTGAAAATATACGTTGACGAGGATGTACTTTTGCGACAGACAAGTGGCCGAGAACCGCATCCGGACTACCATCCACGGCTGGGACTACGGCTAGCATAGCCTTTATTCGCAAAGGCAAAATTTACCTGGGTCACGTAGGAGATTCTGGCATAATACTGGGATACCAAGTAAATGGTGATCCTCAGTGGCGTGCTGAAGCTTTAACCAAGGACCATAAGCCTGAGAGTGGTCCTGAAATGATGAGGATACGCGAATCTGGTGGTAAAGTTATTAGCAAATCCGGGGTTCCAAGAGTTGTCTGGAACAGACCTCGCATTGGACACAAAGGGCCTGTTCGAAGATCAACACATATAGATGAAATTCCTTTTCTTGCTGTTGCTAGATCTTTAGGTACATTCTTACATTACTCTTGAAACAGCCTTACATTATTGTTGAAACGTCAGAAAGAAATCTACAAGAATTTGCGAATTATTAAATAATTAAAAATCTTGTTTCATAGGTGATCTTTGGAGTTACAACTCTGAATTAAACACATTCGTAGTGTCTCCAGAACCAGATGTTAAAGTAGTTGCAATTGATGTTGAATCACATCGTTGTCTTATTTTTGGAACAGATGGCTTGTGGAATATGTTAACACCTCAAGCTGCAGTGTCTATTGTTCAAGCTGCAGATAGACATAATGAAAAGCATCTCATTGCTTCTCAACAAACATGTAATGGGGTATGTTTAGGTGGAACTTGAATAAGATATTAAATGTACAAAGATATGTTTGTAATTTTTACCTTAAACAGCAAGCTGATAATGTTCAACTATGGATAAATCCTTCGAAAAGTCTTGTGGATAGAGCATTGGAAAAGTGGTCATCAAAGAGATTACGTGCAGATAATACAAGCGTGGTTACATTGATGTTAGATCCACCAGGTCCATCTCGTAGTGAGGTATATATTATTGAAAAATACATTTTTTATAACTGTAAGAAAAAGAAGTTGAAAGATGTGGGGAAACATATTTCTTTTGAACAAATTTCTTTTTTTTTTTTAAAGGTTCTGCTTAGTCAGAAGGAGTGTGTTGTGACCCATCATACTATCCACACACCTACAGCTACACTTTCAGAAGCTCCAGCAAGACATAATTGTAATCCAATCTCTCCAGGTATACCAAGGCCTTCTTCTATAATAAATCATAATGTTGATCTGAAAAGGTCAGATATTCTAGAGGAAATGCAAGAGAATAGAAAAGAATCAAATGTTGAAAACATATGTACACCAATAGAAAAAGTTGAGAAAAATGAGTGTCAAAAAAATGAAATTCACGCGAGTATACCAGAAAATTTGTTAAATGAAAACATTCAATCTGTGGAATCATCGTCCGATAAAATATTAGAAAAAAGTATAGCAGTAAATAGTCCGAAATCCGAAGCAATTCCAGCGGAAAAGACAGAAACTATTGAGGAACCAAAAACGACAATTAAAGAACACGATATATCAACTGAACAAAAAAATTCAAAATCATCTCGGCAATCACCGGAGGCAGAAAAGAAAAACGATTCTAACGTTTCAAATGTGATACACCAAAGTGCATTTTCTAGTGAATGTAATGGTACACACTCTTTTACGGAGTGCAATGAGATGGTTCCGGAAGGTACTAGCTGTAACGAGAACGAAGTAAAAGCTAATGTATTGAACGGATCATGTCATAAACAAGCGACATTGTTTTCCACCTCGAGAAAGGATGTTCGAAGCGCGAAAAGGCACAGCTTAACAGCTCATTCGCGAAATACATTGGTGGATGCAGGTTCTTTAGAAACGAAGACATATGTAAATTCTAGACTTAAATCGCGTAGTACAAAAATGGCGGGGAACACAATAGAAGAGGGTGTGAGAAATTCAACGAACAAAACGAGCGGTAGTGCTATTGGTACTAAACGAAGACACAGTGCAATATCACAGAATGTAGTTAACACGGTCGAGGAGTCATGTATATTACAAGAGCCATGCGTTAAAAGGAGAACGCGCTCAGAGGATCGTCCGAACCCAGTCGACGAGAATGATCCAGCAAATCAAGCCACGAAGGATGCGAGTAGTAGTTTAAGTTGGCCTACCACGGACTCCAATATTGCTCGTTCCACGGCTGGTGCTACTACTGTACCTGTACAAGAAAGACTGTCGTCGCTAAATACCTTCCAAAGAAATTTGGGAAAGAAAGCTACCCCCGTGAAGGCTATCAGAAGACCGTCTATCAAAGGTCTGTTGAAACAGTTGTGGGTTGCTAGTCTCAGTGCAAGGGAGTGGGATCAAGGGAGAAGCAACCGATCGAATAACGAGCGGAGGATAAAACGAACTGTATCTATTATAGGTTCTGCGGATGATACAAATGTCCCGCAACGTTGGCTCAGGTTGGTCTTCATTTCATTTGAACGCTTCTTTTCTTTTTCTTTTTCTTTTTTTTATCATGTCTACTAACAAGTTTATATTTACACAAACTGTTTTTGTAATTTCTCACCTGGCATATTTGTATTTTTTTTTTTTTTTTTTTTTTTTACTTCAGGTCAGATACCATAGCGGCGACACCTGTGAAAACACTACGTTCACGTAATGTAGACATAACTGGTCACACGATATCTCCACAATTAGTACATCAGTATGGAATAGTAAAGCAAAGTCGACTCTCTTTGCCAAATAAAATGAAGCATTCTAGTAATAATGGATTTCTACAATCGAATAGAGTAAGGTCTTCCTCCTTGCCATCCAGTATAAAACAAACGAACAATAACACTGGGAACGGAGCTTGTTCTACAATTAATCCTACGAACACGGGATGTAACTCTAGTTCCGGGATGGCCAAGAGAGTGAAATCACCTTACAATCCGAGTGCTAGATCATTAAGCTCGCGATCTCGCATTAAGCGCCTTGGAAAATGAGGTAGGGTAACATACGTTAATTACATTACTTGTTACATTAAACAGGGTATCGTTTCTTACCCTCACCAAATTTTTATTTACTTCGCGCCTTGCTTTTCATCTCCATGGAAAGAATAGCTAGCTGAGAAAAATAAAAAAAAAGATGCTCTCATTTCTACTGTTGCATTTTATCTTAAAAGTTGAAGATACTATAGGCAAGCTCTTGTCTCGATTTTCCAAACATCTCGACGGAATTGGGTTTGCATTTTACGGACCAATCAATTACTAAAATTAAAAAACGAAAAAAAGCGAAAAAGAGGAGGTAAAGAAGAATTATCAACGATTTCCGTTGTTTCCTATTTTTAGTATAGTTCTAACTTCTTTTTAAAAAACGATTTACTAGTAAGTAATCGCGTATGTGAGGATATTAAGTAGGTCAACAATTTTCTTATCGATACACAGTAGTGTTTTACTACTTCCACGGCACACTACGGGTGAAAAGTCGATTGTATTTTTCATATTTGCGCAGTTTCACAAATTGGAAGATATTTAGCAATAATGTAGGTAGCGTTCGAATAATATAACGTGTTTCTTCGTGTTCTGTTTGAGAAAATGAAGAACATTAACCAGAAATTGCATGCGTAATTTTTCCAACAGATATCTTTTACTGTTATCCAACACGTGTGAGCGTTTTCTTCTTTCATGTCGTGGTAATGAATAGTTTTTGATTCAGAAATCAATGTTCCTCTTTCGATAATAGCTAGCTCATTCGTTTGAATAGATTCCATCAGGAAGCCAACTAAACACATTTATCACTTTCCACTTTCTTAAAAAGTCGTAGCACCTTGTAGGATTGAAAAGAATAATATGACTTAAAAATTTGTTTATTTGACAATTACTTAACAATGTATTGAGACTTTTTAAAGCGTGTGAAATATTATTTATTTTATTTTTATATATATTATTTATTATTTAAGATTACAAAGTCAGTTGGCACCTAGTACTACCAAAAATTCTGTCAACTGAAATAAAAATTTTCTACAATATAGTACATGATAAATTAAAATATTAAAAAGATTGTATGTTATATTCTAAATAATTTTGTGAAGAATAATTTGTAAAAATTTATTGTATTAAGTAGTATTTAAAATCTTCTGGGCATCAAGTCAAAAAACATAGAAAAAGTCAGTTTAAAGATCCAAATAAATTTTTTCGTCATAATATTTGTATAATGTTCAAAATTTAGAAAGGCGTAAAAATTCCCAATTTCTTAAAACTGACAAGGTTTTATACCAGGTTAAATATCAAATAAATATTAAAAGACTTCTTTCGTTTGTGCTTTCTAGTATTTGACTAGCTTGTTAAAATATTAATTATAAAAGAGGAAGTTTGAAACAAGACAAAAAAAGGAACGTGAACATATGTATAAAATGTATGAGCTTAAGAGCAAAAGAAGTAGTGAATGATTGTACTGACAGAGAGTGTATGTGTGATTTGTAAAAATTATTTCCAATGATTCCTTCAAATATTGTAGTCTTCTACGTGAGAATGAATGTTAAAGGACGAATCCTTGAAAGAGAAAATGTAATTTACTTACAGTAAGATTTAAAACAAATGAAGATATCTAATACGTAGGTACGTATTTAATTCAGAGATTCGCTTTGGCCAAGTATGGTGACGACTGTTCAAGATTCACTCAAAACATTAAGGAAAAAGAAAACGTGTATAATCATTAAATTTTGATATTTAACTTTATACAATGGCAGCACAAAGTCTAACAAAGTCTTTCGATATAATAAGAAAAAAGACTAGATAGATTGATTCTATTCTATTCATTAAGCATTTAATCGTTCGTCTAATCACGAATTTTGAATAGTGACTATCTTGGTACGAAGCGACACAAAAAAAAGATGACTGTCTATTGTGCGATACAAAATTTAGATTATATTTAGGGCGAAGAAGAAATAAAGAAAAGAAGAGTATAAATGACGAATTCATCTGTTTATAGATATGATATGTAAATCGTTGAAACGGTGATCGAGAGACAGATCTTTCGTATAATTTTATGTTTAAATCATTAAGTAGAAACACATTCTATTTTTTTTTTCCCCCCTTTTCATTTATTACGAATGCGATCTTGAATATATGTTTTATGGTATTATTTTTAAGATTATTTAAAATTTGTGGGTAATCAGAAAACATATTTCAAGATAATTTAGGTTGAAAGTTTAATTGTATGCGTGTTGAAGTAATAATATGATCAGAGAAGGAGAGAGGCGGTAAATTCTCGGCTATATTTTACAACTTTATTTCATATACAACATATGTTCTCTAATATAATGTTTGTTGCAGAGATTGTTAGAGGATATTTAATATTTACAATAAGATTATTTGTAAGACAATTTTTAGTTGACTTTTATTTGTTGGAATATTTTTTTTATACAAATAGTACGGTGGTAATGCGAGAGAATTTACTACGTCCACAGGATTGTTTGACCAAACAAAGAGAAAAATAATGAAAACGTTGGAAAACATATGTTTATACGAATTTGTCAATATTTTTATATTTTTATGTTTCATCATAGACAGCACAGAGAGAAAAACATAATTATATCAAAGAAGAAGAAAAGATGTATGATAAAAAGAAAAGAAAATAATGACACGTGCCTACATAGTTACCATTAAAGTTTGTATATATATATGTATAAAGTGTATTCATATATCATGGACCAAGAAGAAAGTAATTTTTTCATTGTTGCATAGTGAAGATATAAATACCAAATGAGAAAGAAATATATATTATGAGGTAGATATAAAATCTGAGATATACAAAATAAGAAAGATCTCTTCTTGGTACATGTGATACAAGTGGCACTATCTATACATATAGATATATACCTATAAGTATGTATGTAAATATATATAAATATATAGACGCATATATATACATACATATTGTAAAATAAAAGCGCGCGTATATTTGTAAGTCGTCTATATATGTGTAGATATAATTTAAATAAAAAAAAATAAGTTAGATGATTGTGCTCATAAGAGACATAAAAAAACACCTTTGCTAGCTTTTATTTATATACATGAGAAATTCTAATAGTAACAAGGAAAATAAAATGTAGAAGTGGACGAGCAAGAAAGGATCCGTCTAGTTCTGCGCTTGTAGATTTAAAATTCGTTACATAAGTCCCGAATTTAAAAAAAAAAAAAAAGAAAAAAAAGAAAAGAAACTAATTATTTTCTCTGAGAACCGAAGTAAACGGAGAAAGAAAGAAATAAGATTTAAGAGACGCAAAGAAACGTATGAGCAGAAATTTATAGTGGTCTATCTCAGGTTAAGTGTAAGTTGAAAGAGGCGAACTCGAACAAATGTGTGATCACGTTTCAAATCTGTATATTTTAATTAAATAAACTGAAATATACAAATGTTTTCAGCAAATGTTTTCTTTGCGAGTAGCAGCCCTTATTGTGCACTGTTTAAAAACTTCAGCAGTATGCAAAAAGTACATTTATTTATTCTATTTTCATAAAGGAATTGTAATTTTGATAGAACATAAAATTAAATTAATTCATTATTTTCTTTTTTTGTTTTTGTTCTAGATACGTAAGATTAAAATTATCCAGAGTTGTTAAGAGAGAAATTAAACAGACAGATGTGAGATTGGATATTTCAAAAAAATTTAAACGACTATTATATTTCTATGCTGTTATTTGAAAAAATACAATTTTACATATATACAGACACACAATTAAGTCGAATTTTTCTTTTGTGATTCCATAATATTATTTATATAGGCATTTGCAGAAGTGTACTTAGCTCATATACGTTAATTACAATGTTAATTTATATATTATACATAACAATGTACATGCTAAATATAGATAATTTGGTTGACCAATAATAAATACTTTCTTCTCGTTTTGAAACCATCATTTTTATAAGGATATCCGAATATAGTGTTACGCGCGCGTTGATAGATTACAATATAAATAGAAATACAAGAAGCGACAGAATATGATTTCTTAGAAGAATTATAATACATGCTTGTATATAGCCTAACACAAGATGTTTTTTAAGTGATGCATTTTTTTCTTTTTCTTTCTTTCTTTTTTTTTTCGTTATTAAACGCACAGATAGAATATCCAAAATTTATAAAAGTTATTTGTTATTTTACAAGATAATACTGAAACATGTAAACTTAAAATGTATACTAGAAAGTATGTATTACTTTTTTTTTTACCATCATATTTATTTCTTTTTTTAATTTTACTTCTTTCCAGGGTTTTATGTAAGGAAAACATTCATTTAATAATTAGTGCAGATTTTAAGAATCACATCAAAGTCTGATTATTTCAACTTTCATTTTAAAAACATTGAATTACTTAATACATCTATGCCAAGATGTAGAAACAATTCTATATCTAAAAAAATGTATTGACAATGAAAGTTGATTTTATATATTTTTATAATTATTATTAAAGTGGATGTAATTGCACAATTCTAATCTTCTCACGGTACAAGGAAACTACTGAAACTCTTTATCAAATTGACAAAATTTGAATTTTCATAAAAGTCTAATATTACTTAAGGTAATACACTGTTTTATGAACAATATTGTAACAACACAGAAAATTTTTATCATTGGTTATCAGTACCTATAATATACATAATTTTATTTTTTTCCGTAGCTTTATAACATTTTTGCAATCTGGCACTGAAAAAGATCGTTCCAGTGTATAATCAATCAAGTCTATAAAAATTGAAACAATAACAGACAGTACGTCCAGTAAGAAGAGAAATATCTTGTATTACCTCAATCAGGTAATATTACAAGTAAAATTGATTGACTTAATAAATTCATTAATATGTTAATCATAATAATAAAATGGATCACGAAGTGTTACAAATCATTTCAAAATATTTGATTTAAACAAAAATGAATTACATACAAAAAAAGTTGTATATAATATTAAATTATAATATTAAATTTATATATATATATAAAATATTAATAATATCTTAATGAACTTTTAATAATATAATCTGCTGATTTACCACGCCATTATAAAAATCATCACATTAAAGATAATTCATTTTTTCTTCTTCGAGCAATGAGCATTTCAAAGATTTATAACACCGTGAAACTTGTTTATTATTACGATTAATTATTTACAATAATTGAATTTACGGCAATTTGGCGTGCTTCCGTTCAAACACACGCGCGCTCGAACACATACACGCATACGCATTAAATGACAAAGACGATAAGGCACAGAATACACGTTATTACTTATAAGCAATCATTATATGTGATTGCACAGCCCCGATAAATGGAAAAAAAGGCAAGAGCATGAAAGGAACTTGTATCATAGAATTCTATGTTGTCAAGAAAATTATGTAGTTATCTTGTTTCCATAAGTGAAAATATCATGTCACTTGCAATTGTATTTCTTTTTAAATTATTTACATTAGTACAAAAATCGTATACTAAATTTCCAATAATAAAGAAAAAGAAATTTTCTTTTTAAATTGCTTGATATTTTCACACATGGGTCACGACAAATGATACTTTATGACTTATTCAAATATAAATTATCTTTGCTTGATTCCGATTACTTAATTCCTAGCTAAAGAAATTAAATAATTCATAAAAATACAAGGATTACAGATTTAAAAAGAGGATTCAAGTACCGCGTGTAAAAATGAAATTTTCCTGACTACTATTAAAAGTTTAATAATTTATTAGACAATTGAATTTATTTTTTACAACCAGTGAAACATAATTATTAAAATAGTAGTCAATTTGTGCCCTAGGGTTATCACAAAAACATGAGTCTCAGCCTCTCTAAAAATTCATCTCAATTATTATTTGAGACATCTTTTACTGAACTCATCTGTTACTTTGAGTCTTATTATCATGAAAGATCATATGTACACGTGTATAGCCTTTTTCAGATTATTCGGGGCGGTGGTAAAAAAAATATTGCAAATATATGTATGTATATATGGTAATATTAGATGTGTGTGTGTGTATGTGTGTTGTGTGCACTGTACATATTTCATATACCATTAAGAGTATTTATATTAAAAAAGTTATTTATTCTTTAAAAAAGCAAGTTATCCTTATGGAAAAGATTCTAAATTTTATTTACAATTCGTTACTTAAAAATACATGTTTAATTTTTTCACTAATGAAAATACTCTTAATGATATAGAATATTCATTGTTATCTCACTCTATTACTGTCATTGTTCGAAAATTTTTTCACACTTTACAATGAAAATCAATTGCACAATCTGATTATTATAAAATGTTCATTTTAAGTCATTATTTTTCCCGCTATTCAAAAGAACATTCTCTTAGTACATTATCTATATAACATTTAAATGGCTAAGTAAAAGTATTACAATAATAATAACAATAATGGCATTCTCTTTTGCTGACTTTACATGATAAATAAAATAGAAAATGGAAATACTAATTTGTTTGATATAAATAAGTAATTAAGGTAAAATTTCAGATATATGCCAAGTTTTGATTACTGAAAATAGTAAAAATAAATACTTTTAAATTATCATAATTTATCATTTATACACATTAAAAAATAAAATTATTGAAAATTGACAAATATTAACATCGAACATTTCGTGACGATACATGCTGATATTATGCTTCTTTAGAATTTTTGAATTTCCATTTAATGACTAATTAACTGTGTAAAAGTAGTACCAGTTATACCGTACTTATATACTCACACTTAAATCTATAGAAATATTTACATCTTCCTTTCATACATGGCCTAATAGATTTGTAAAGAAGAATTTTTCAAGTTGATCTCACGTAACGACACACAAAACAGCAATTGCATAAGAATTTTTACCTTCTTCAATACAGTCCACATACATAACCGTCGCCAATTATATATATGAGTAAAGGTATTAGCACATAATGTACAATTATGAAATAGATCTTGCACGATTTCGTGGGGAATGATTATTCAGCTGAATGAAAGTCATCACGAGACTTACATATTTTTACTCTCGTTAATTTCAATCATGATATACAGGATGTCTCATGATCAATGATAAAATCTGATTCAATTTGTTTGTACAGCACTACAATCCTATATAGCAAAAAATTTTGAACTCAGTTTTCAATACACAAAAAATAAGATAAATTTTGTTCTCAGTTCTTATTCATTTTTGTATGCAGAATCATTTGATTATGGATTTAAATATTAACTATGAGAAATCTTGACTATAATGTTCGTTCTAATGACAAAAGCGAATGTAGCGTTCCATTTATGATTGCTGAAATCATTACCTAGTATTGGAAGCACCAATTCATTTTCATCAGACATAGAAGAAAAACATGTATACAAAGAAAGATTCATATATTAACCTTAATGCATTATACTATAATAAAAGAATCATTAAATAACTAATGACTTGATCTTGTTCTTTAATCGAAGATCTTTAGGATAAATGTCCTAGTAAACTGTTATCAAATGTTTCTTCAGTCTTGGGAGAGTAAAATATTCCTTGATTCGCGAATAGTCCCTGTTTGATTCTTTTACCACGGTATTCGTTCGAAACTAAATTATTAATTAAATACAAAGGGCATTTCATACATGTATTGTTCTAGTGCATTATCTTTCACATTTCTTTTCACTATCTAATATATTTGGTTTTTTGTATCTCTCTATTTTTTTTTGTTTTTTTTTGTTTTTTTTTGTTTTTTTTGAACAAAACACAATCTCAAAAACAATGAACTTGCTTCGATTATGCTCGTGTACGATACACATAAATGCAGAAAATTAAAATCTGTTTAATAAAGTCAGTGACTTCAGTCGGTTTGGTTTGTAGTAAACTCTACAAAACTCTGCGTGCTAAAACGCTAAATAATTTTCTTTTAAATTAACTTTTTTTCTTATAAATAAATTTTCTAAAGAGTTACAGGAACCAAATTCTCGAGATAAATACAATTTTCATCCAAATTTGAGCTGCAGAGTTTTGGTTTGGTTATTAATATCCACTGCTCCAAATAATGATATTCCTATTGATAACAATAAAAGTAAAGATATTTTTTTTTCTCATTATGCAAACACTGTGTCCCTTAATCAACTTGAGCAGCGTATCCCTTTTCTTTTTGGCATGTTTCTATGACCACAGTCGTTCCGTTTCCTCTTTGGGGAAATCGTGAAATGAAATTCTGCCGGACAAACCGCACAACACCTTTTTTTTTGTAAATGTACAAGTATATACGAGGCACCGTTTTAAAATACTAAATATGTACAATTGTTTGCTCTTAACGCGTTCTCAGGTGAAAAATATGCGCAATAAGATTATTTTTTTTCGTAACGGAGAACAAACTACGGTAATATGTATTGATCGTCGCGTGAAAAAGCAAAATTTTCTGCGTTCTTCGAGAGTTCTTCTTAAAAAAAAAAAACGATCGAGTTTTCATTGATATTCCTTCTTTTTTCCCCCCTTCTTTTTAATTAATGCTGCCATCACACTTTTGTACTGGAAAGAAGATGAAGAAACGTTGGCGATGAGAAACGAGGAGGAACTGCAGGAACTAACGATCGTAGGAGAAGTTTGCTGAGACCTCAGGTCCTCCGGACCTAGCCTTCAAAAGCTACTACTTTCGGCACCGTACAATTGGCATCATTTTCAACCTTTCAGACATTTGTTAGTCGCAGTGAACATTCCTCGGATTAACTTCGACACCGGAAACGGAGAGGAACGGCTGACGAACGTGGTCGTTGCGATCACGTGTAACTAAAACAAGTCTTTGGGCGTTGCGGCCGTTATCGATCTCTCGCTGGGCTACGGACGTTCCTGGTGTCAAGAATGATCTCAGGTGTTGCCACTTGACCGGGAAACACCTGTGGAGCACGCGTTGTGCTCGTTTCTCCACGGGCTACACTGCACAGCCTTTCCTCGTTCCGTAGAGAATTTTCAGTTCCGGAACGATGATTTTCCTTATCAAGGCATTTGTCTTCGCTGTCAGCATCTCGCGGTGCGGATCCTTCTTGAATATCTTGATGCCAGGACGATGGACCAGGAACGCATTGTCCAAGATGAGGAAGTCGTAGTCGAGAACGCACAACGCGTAACCCTAAAACAAAATTAGGTCAACGATTCAAAGAAATCGCGTCAGAGAGGACTGAATAATCGCATGAATCGACGCATTCCCAAGTCGATAGCTGGCTTTGTAAACAAATTTGTGCACTTCTTGCCTTTTCTATTTCTTTGAAAGAGAACTCAATTTGCAATTTTTTCCTTAAATCTACATACTATAGGTTGCAGGACTTTCACGCATCTCAAATATTTTATGCATAGAATGTGAAATATGAAAATACATGAAATATCCAAAGTAGAGTGTCGACTTCCACATATTTAGTCCTTCGTTCAGATTAACTCTGAAAGCATCAGATCACTTTCTATGTTAAATTGTTTCTCATTAATATTGTTAAGAAGAGACTTTTATGCAAAGTTTCAATGAAATATTTATTGCGTGGGGTTCCATCGAAGTCTTGGGCAAAGATAAAAATAGGTCGCCACGTGATGTGCCCTCTAAGTCGAAAATCATTTGCACCTGTGTCATTTTGTCGCTTTTCCCTTCCCAGCTGAGCCTCTCGTCGTACAGAGGATCATTATTGGTCCCGATGAAGATCGGCTCCCAGTGAACGAAACTGCCTGTCCTCTTGCCAACATGAAACACGTGAAGATTCTCGGTTTCCGGTGCTTCTTGCCACTCTTTGCTTCGAGGAACGTTATGACAGCCGGAGCATAATTTCTTGTGAAAGGGAATCGCCGTACCGGCCTTCAGCATCTGAGCCTGAAGACAGGTTTATTAAATTATTTTAAATAAAAAAAATATATCTATTTTTTTCAACATTTCTAGAGACATCTTTTGAAAAGATAGATGTGCATTATACGTGAAAAATCAAGTCTCTGTCTCGCAATTCGTAATTGATTGCTTCAAGATCGTACAAATCGATGGCTTTGAAATTTCGGAGGAGAGGAAATGAATGATATAAATTACATTAAAAAATTATTTAATGCGCCACTTCATGATTGAAAAAGACTAGCATATCCTGGTTTGTATAATTATGCACTTAAAAATTAATTTACTCTCGGATCATTTTTATAGACCAATATGATTAATTTCAATTTTTCTTACAAAAATATTCGGGTTCAACGTCCTCTTACACGACGGTAATTCTGCCCCGTTTCTAATTTACAGGCTGGAGAGGCTGATGCGCTTTGGAAAAAAAGAGGCAAGAGGCAGCCCGTGTATCACGGTTAATGAAATAAGGCTCGTTGAACGTTTGGAGGAAAGAAAAAAAAAAAAAAAAGCGGAATGAATTGAATAGTGCATAGAAGTGGCGGAATTGAATTGAATGTCTCATAGAAATGCGGCCAACGGCCAGCTGCACTTCGCACAACGACGCTACTAATTGTAAAGTATCAAGGTCCACGGTCAAAGGAAGCGCCACTGATTAAACGACCCTCGCGTTCATATCATTTAATGCATTGTCGGATATAATGCAGCCGTCATTGCGCCCCTTCCTACCCTGTTTAATTACCCGCAAGTTCAATTTTCAAGCGAAAGAAATATCAGAAATGTGAACGAACAAAATGTATTTTCTGACTCAGTATAAAGAGTATAAAGATATCCGTCTCGTAATTCCGGAAATTGCACGCAATATTCGCAGACGCGAGGTTTAAAGTGTCACGAGATGAAAATTCTATAATAACGATACACAGAAATCTTTTTACCCCTCGTCAAAAATTTTAGACGATAGTCGTCAAAATTTTATTCTCTTCGAAAAGAAACGTAATTAGATTCTTAGATCATATTGTTTAAAGTAATGAAATTTAAACAGAATTTAGCTTAAACTTAGAATAGACTGTAGATTTTTTTAATATTTATGAATTTATTATAATAAATATTCTATTTTGTGTGTGTGTGTGTGTGTGTGTGTGTGTGTGTGTGTGTGTGTGTGTGTGTGTGTATACGCAGTCCAATAATGGACAATTCATTGCCCTGAGTATATTTAAAAGGGTTCTCTTTGTGTTTAAAAAGTTCGTTCAGTTTTTTCTTTTTTTATATTTCATATATTACTGATATGTACGCTGTGATTGAGTTTCAGAGTAGAGGAAAATAAATTTGAACGACGTGTACGGACGAAAATCAAATCTAGCCGGTGAACGGTCGCGCGGCGGCATTTGGCTGTGTTCGAATGTCACAGCGTAAAAGGTTAACGCAAAATAAAAGTTCCAGATCGAAGGTACAATCCAGTGTGAGAGTTAAATAGAACAATCTAGTGATATTCTCCTCGATATCCCAGTAGTAAATTAAACAGTAATTCGTTAAATCATACACGTATGTTACTTTCAACAATATCTCAATACAAGAACATTAAATGTAAAGGGATTTCCAATCCCTTGACTTACCAAATGTGTTTTGTTATTAGGCGGTTGACTCTTCTCGTCCACCTCGAAGATAGACAATACAAAAACCTTTGGATTAGGCTTGTAGAGGGCTGGCTGATCCCTCCTTCTGATCATCTCGAGGAACTTCGCCGGCAGATTTGGATTCGGATACAGCTCGATATCGCTTGCAAACACGTAGAACGTCGGCGCCGATTCACGGGCTATGTTACGCCCGACGTTCACCGGGTACAGCAACTTCTTCTCGTTTTTATACATCTTTGAAAGCGTGACGTTCACCCACGGTGGTCCCAGCGTGCAGTTATACGTGTCAGACATAACTTTCTCGGTCGGGGGTACCTATTTTAGAAACCAGATTGTACCACACGTTATAGTAACACCTTGGGAACTGGATAACTTCATACTTGATAATTTTACAGTTACTTTAACTGATTCGACGCCTGAGTCCCTGTTACAAAGTAATCTCCGGTCAATCAATATCCTTCAAAATTACTAATAAAAAGATCACGCAGTGGTAATTTCTTGATTGAATGTAGCATAATTGATATTTGGTATCTTAACAATCAATTTAAACAAAAAATATGTAGCTTATCGGTAGTAACATTCAGAAATTCTAAATTAGATATATAGTATGTAATATGTAACATTTTTGTCTCTAATTTAGTAATTTCTTAATTAAATTTAGTGAAATAGATGTATTGATATATAATGTTTTAGTAATTTTTATCTTTGTATGTTTACATAACTTTATTTATTATTTGTACATATTTTGCAAAACTACTTACTTCATTGATAAATTTTTGAAACTTTGACACACATATGTAGAATTTTCATTTGATCTAAATACAGTTCATTCCATTCAAAGAAGGACTCTTTTCTCAAAACATTATTCTGATTGAATCTGGTAACAAGTTACAGACCCAAAATGGAACGAATATTCAGCAGCATAAGTGGATGGTATTTGGCAAAAGTGAAATGGCTTCTAGACAGGCGGCATGAGAAAACAGATTGGCAAGAGAGGCACTTCCTGCGGCCGTACCTTTCAGGTGGCGAAACTCTGTTATTAATTCCTTCTGTATCGCGACGTAACGTCGATACACGTACAACGTAATTAATTAGAACGCGAAACCGTGATTGCAATTGCCAGAACTCTCCCTCTCTCCCAACCAAGAACACAGACACAAAGGGAGCAATACGTGTAGCAATTACACGTGTGAAGGCTCTACTTTGTTTTCAAGACGATTCCTCTTACCGTATCGTATTATGCATGCAGAGCGGAAAGAAACAAATAGGCATTCCCTATCGGCCGCTGATTGGTTCTATCGGTTAATTACCACTTTCCCGGCCTTTCATCTTGATTCACTTTTTCCTCTTTCCTCACAGAGAGTGCTGGATCGTCTTTCCAACTGATACAGATCTCATCTTTCTCACTATCATTGCCCAGGGGCTTCGAGAAGTCAATAGTACACTTTTGAAAAAAATACCTTTTGAGAAGAAATCGAATTTTTTTTTTGGTTGGAATTTTAATGTAAGTGGTATCTTAGATTTTTTAAGATTTATATGTGCTGTGGTGTGTAGTTATATAGGATGGGAAACAAATGTAAAATTTTTAAAAGCAATTTTTTCCTAAGAGGAATTTGAATCTGTAGATATTGAATTAGAATGTATAAATTATTATTTTTTAAAAATTATTATTACTATATCGTGTACCAGTTTCATTAGCAAACTAGAGATCAAGTGACAAAACCAATTTCATAGATAAAAAGAATATTGTAACAACAATTCTAAAATACGTTTCGAAGTGTACATTTTTTTTAAGTTGAACGTTTAAGAAGTTCTTCACTTTGCGCACGAATGTTCCAAGTCAACCGATTGCACAATTTCACACGTTCGCACTCCGATCTCTATCTGAGGAGCTCAATCGTGGACCGAATCACTATATCACTACATCTAAAGTCAATAAACGATATGAAAACAATAACCAAAATAGCGGAAGATGCGCCGATGTCACGCAAGGGGAACGCGACCGAACTGAATACACCGGCTCTCATCGATCGGCAAGCGTCAACAAGTGACCCGATACCGTCGAAATTCTGCACGGTCAGCGTCGTCTCGTGTTTTCAGAACGTGAGCGATTTCCACATCAAACGTGCCGGGAGTATCTCGTCAATTCCTTTAAAAACCAGTCTCGTTTTCAGAATCCTCACAGTCATCCTTGCAATCTCATCGACCATTTACCAAAATGCAGTTGAACGCGTGTTTTGTGTTTTTGTTGCTCGGTTTGTCGTTGTCCCGAGCGATCCCAGCGGAGAAGAAACAAGAAGCGAAGAAAGAATTGGAAAAAAAAGAGCCGGAGATAGAGCAGACCGGAGAAGACACCGACAGGTCCAAAAAGTCGGTATTTTTAATGGATCAATTGTCAGGAGTACCCAGGGCTCAAAGTTTTGGTATTCAAACACCTTCAAATCTACACTCCTTGAACATCAAACAACCTGGAGGCGTGTCTGAGACTATCAGCATCCAGAATCCACAAGTTGCTCAGACACTCAGTATTCAGAGTCCTAAATCTACTCAAAGATTGAATATCAAGTCAGGACCAGGAATTTCTGAGACTATCAACATCCAGAATCCACAACCGGTTCAGGCTCTCAATATTCAGGGTCCTCAATCTACTCAAAGATTGAATATCAAGTCAGGTCCAGGAATTTCTGAAACTATTAGCATCCAAGGGCCGCAACCTGTTCAAACTTTGAGCATTAAGCCAGCGTCAGGACCTTCCGAGACTATTCGTATTCAAGGATTGCCATCGTTTGCCAACGTTCAAACGTTCAACATCCAGCCAAGTTCTCAGGGAGTCCAAACGCTGAGCATTCAAGGCCAACCTCTTCAAACTTTTAGCGTCAAACCAGGCTCCCAAGTTCAGTCGTTCAGCATTCAAAGTGGCCAATCCGCGAATGTAATAATGGGTCCTCACAATGCCAAGACCGTTCAGGTGATTCATCCAGGCCAAGGTGGTTCTCAAACTAACGTGAACATCGTGCAACCTTCGGTGAAGAAGGAAATTGACGTGCCGGTTGTCGAGAAGATCACTCGAACGGAGAAAATCGTGGAGCCCGGGGTTGTTGTTTCTGAAGTGGAAAAGGAAATTGTCTCCCCTGTAACGCCTGTTTTCAGGGAACAGCTGACTCTAGATCCGCAATGTTCTTGTTTCGTATTGGCAGAACCAGAGGCTGTGGCAGCTTTCTTCAAGTATCCTCAACTGAGATTTGGGAAACAGAAGATCTTCTGTTGCGCTGTGAGACCCAAGGTGTTGGTTGAGCAACCCGTGAGGGTTTTAGAAGTAATGGAACGCGCTTTGGTAAATTGAAATTGTTCTCGAGGAGTTTCTGTGCAAGATGGCATAATTTATTTGCTCTTTGTGAGTTTTTTGAGAGCGATTGAAGTGTAGCCACAGAATCATTGTAACTGGAGAAATAAAGTTGAAAATATATCAAATTTATACCGATTTTTTGATATTGAAAGTCTGAATGTTGCTCGTCATTGCTCGTACTTGTGAAATTTTGAGGAAACCTGGCCCAACTACTCGTAACTACTGAGAAAACTAAACAGAAAGAAATCCTAAATTCCTAATTTACTTTCCACTCTTTGAAATGTTGCACTACTGAAAGACCAACTGCGATAAATCAATTCCAACACCTTCAAACTCGAGCCAACTGGTGCGTAAAAGAGAGGGGAGGGAAAGGGGGACAATGAAAGAAGGGAAGAACGTCAAAACTCACCACTTTTGGCACGTGTTTGCTGCTGAAGAATACGTGGAAGGTAACCAGCTGGGAGACCAGCGGGCTGCCACAGTTTCTCAAGTACTTGATAGCGTCGAGAGTCGCCGCGAAGTCTGTGCCGGGGGCGTGCATTGCAATCGATATCGGCGCCCTCCATCGTTCCAGCAACGGCTCCAGATTGTCCAGGAACGTGTAATCCGCGTGCGTAGTGTACGTCACGCTCTCCCAGCATCTCACCGCCATGCTCATCGGCACGTAATTATAGAGGACCCAGTAATCACCGCGTTGCGCCCTCCTCGGCTCCAGCGGCTTTTCATTGCACGGCACCGCTTCTTTTAGGCTCATCGTCGGTTGAACCACGGGCGTACCGCTCCTCGCCTGCAACAGGAATGCCAAAACTGGTTAACTGGACGGACCCAAGGTGAACCGACGAGATTCTTAAACCTCAGCAAAGTGTTTGCAAACGCAAACAGTTTGTCATATCCCACATACCCGACTGTTTCAATAATTGAGCAATAAAATGAAATATTAATCATAACGTGCATGTACATTGATCGTGACATCTATGCGACATGTCACGTAATGTAAAAAGATTTCAGTTGGAAAGAACACTATATTGCGGAATATAGGGATCCCTAGGCGAAACGCTAGGGAATGATATTTTCCCCTGTATCATCGTACAAACATGATACAAAACACTCTGTGTAACAGCGTATAAGCAAGTTGTGCACACGATGCAGTTTCACTTTTGAACCGATTCTCGATAGAAAACGTAATATCACGACAGGTTACCTCGATACACACACACATACACGTGCACACTTTATCTCACAACCTTCTACAGTGAATTTTGCGCGTGACATTACCAGCATTCCCCTTTATTACTAAATTATTGTTAGATACAGTTTCTTGCAGCAGTCTCCATCAGAAAGGTTGTAGACGGAGATGGTAAAAGCTTTCGCTTCAATTTTGCAAAGTGATAGGGGGAAGTGAAAGGAGGGAGGGGGGAGATACACGTTAAAGTTCCCACCTTTTGAAATATTGAACTGCACAGCGGTCGGAAGCCGCTTCTGAGCCTGGTTTCACGCGACTTAATTCCTCCACGCTGCTCTAGGAAGCTGTGAAAAGCTTGATTTGCGAAAAAAAAGAAAGAAAGAAAGAAAGAAAAGAGGAACCTCAGCCTAACCTTAAACGCTATCGACTTACACATGTACGTGTGTACTTAAAATGTCGAACAATCGCGGAATTATTCGGACTTTTTTTTTTAACGACGATGCTTGTGTTAAATTTTTCTTTTTATTAATTATTAATAACGTTGTTTCGATTTTCACTGATGGAAATGGGATCGATATTTGAAGAGACATCAGGAATTAAATTCATGAAGAAAATTGAGACCGTGTTTGAAAAAATTAATACAAGGAAGTTTCGTCTCCAGCCATTGTTAACAAAAATAAAAAAAAAGGGCAAAAGTTAAAGTTAAAAAATATGATAGACAACTTTGATACTTCGAAGGGATTAGATGTCCCCGACAGATTAAACAGTTTCAGCGTAGTTGATACGACGATATTGAACTGTTCTGCACGTGAACAGTTTAACAGGTTCGGTACAGTTAAAAACGGTTACACGAGTCGTGGCGTTGTATCTCGGTTCATGAAGGTTATCGTGACTACCGTGCAACATGTAACACGACAATGCAAAAGCGGCCACTTCTGAAACCCGACGTAGTCTCTCTCTCTCTCTCTCTCTCTCTCTCTCAAGACAGATCTTATCCAATGATCAGGATTTTAAACGAGGTCGAGCCACTTTTCATCCAACGAGAACGTTTGAAGCGAGTTCGCCTGAATTTTGAATGAAAGTCGATCGTTTCGAGCGGAAAACGCTTCTTCTTTTTCTTCTTCTTCTTCTTCTTCTTCTTCTTCACGATAAAATCTGGCGAGATAAGGACCCCAATAGAGAATATCCACAGTGACGGACACTCTGCAATCGAAGAACCCCTTCTGCGCTTGGCTCTTGTTCTTCGTCGTATATATTTTCCGTCAAGCCTGCCGAAATGTAATATCTCGTCCAAGGAGTTGTGAAGTCTTTTAAGTATTCCATTCTCGACACTTGTAACATTTTGTATTAGTTACTTTGTTTTATACACAATACCGGAGGAAAAGAACAACGTCCAAAGTCGATCGTGCGTTAAATTTTCCACGAACAATTCTGCATTCAATCTTCTTACGTTTTCCATTTCCTGCTGAAATTACACGTCAAATTTTCCATACTTTTTCGTCAGAATCTCCCACGATCAATTGTATATTAAATTTTCCGCATTTTCTACAGTCAGATCAACGATTTTCTTTCTACCAGAATTAATTTTCCATTAGCAATTCCACGTTGGACTTTCCAACTGCGATCGACTTCCCGCGATTGATTCCAACAAACATTCGACCATGCAATCAACTCCGCCGTCGATTAAAATCAATTTACCTCGAGGAAGATGATTGACTGGAGGAAGACGTCGAGGCAACAATGTTAAACCTCAGCCAGAAACGGAAGGCATCGGTGGAATAGTGGAACGGAGCGACTGGAAGAACGATTAGTCATCGGTGCAAGTCGTTTGATGGAAAGTTCGATAGAACGAGATTTCTCCCGCCAGTTTTTTGCGCAATTATCGTGGCAGCGCGCGCGATTGTCGCTACTTCCCTGGGATCGAACGTGATTATCGATCGCAGCGCATCGAAGGTAATCTGTTGGCGGGATCGTGATGGTTAACAAATGGTACGCGGAACAGCTGTTCGATCGAAACGGCGATCGGTCCGTGAAATTGGTTATGGTTGACGATATCAATAACCGAGCTGTGAATAATTCATTGACACTTAATGTTTATTATCTCGTCGGATCGATTTCAACCGATTTGGCTCAATCTAGATATATTTATTTTGTTTGCTCGTTTCCCGATTTATTTGAAATCGAGCGGAAGAACTTTATTTATTTAAATTAAATTACTCGTGCTGTTTGAAACATTTGTTCACTTTCGTTCCGTTCAAATTTCGTTTCAAAGTTTTTTTTTTTTTTCAAACACATTCGGTTCACGGTAGTATCTCTCAGATGTACAGACGTGCTCATAAAAGAATGTTGTTACGTTGTGCGGCTGAGTAGCTCCTTGCAGAGTGTTCTCTTTACCATAATGGATACATTGTTTCACGTTAACAGCGCAGCGTTAATTTCACTTGTACTTACTATATTTAACACTTGCCGTGTACTTAAGATGGCTGCTAATTTCTTACCAGATATATCTTCACACAAATAACTTCTACGTATATTTTCCGTACAAGTTTCACATTTTTTACTAATAAAAAAATGATTGAAATTATCAAATTACCAACAACATACTGACTTACTTAAAAGTGTATTTCAATATCGTTCGCAACGATTTTTCTCAGATAATTGGACTACTGTTACGACTAAAAATTCCTCCATCTCCACCTCCCAAAACAAATCAGCTCACCGTCTCATTACGCCTGTGCTCCGACTTGTCATCGTTTTCACTATCAGCCTTGGCCTCGTTGATCGTCGGCCTCGTGGTGAGCAGTCTGTTCTTGGCTGGACCAGTCGCGTTACCACGCGTGATACCCTTGCTAGCGGCATCCTTAGTGGCTAGCACCGCTGACAACGTGGCGCCTTTCTGAGTGCCATTTACAAGGTCCACGGCGCCAAAGGTCTCCGATTGCAACGGCGCCGCCCAATTAGTCGGCGGTTCCTCGATCCAGGGCCCGGAGGAGCCGAAGTGGGCGCATACGTAGAGCAACACGCAGATGTTGAGCACCACCGACACCCGAAGTGCCCAATTTCTACGCAATATGCTCAACATGCTCATTCTCCAGCCTCCTCCAGGACACCACGAGCCGGTTGACGCTCCTTATGGTGATCGTGATCAGACGATTGGATGGACGACGATGCCTTTGCCGCGTACTCGTCCACCACCGCTCCCCCACCCCTATGGGGCCCGTGATGCTCCGCGATCAGGATCTGAGCATGATTCCTCGCAACCTCGACCTCCTCCCTCCGCTTGCCCCCTGAAATACGAATTAAACTTTATCAAAAAAAAAAAAAAAAAACATTTACAACAATAATATTTCTTTAAAGTTTCAACAGGGACTATCACGACGAGAAATTAATAATTGTTTCCTTTTCCAGTATTTTCAATTTTGAAAGTTTATATTACATCGCTAAGCAGCTTGAATTGATTCGAATGGTTTGATTTAATTTAATTCAAATAAAACGACGCTAAGAAGAAATGATTAACTTCACCTAGGCTGTGCTTTTTATCTTCGTCCCTGCCACATTAAAATACAGCGTGAACCGTGCCGAGCATTTAACGGCCGACGATCAAACAATGAAACCATTGGCGTTGCTTGTTCGTCGCCGTTCATGCGTGACAAATGTGGCAAAAAAGGATCGAAACCCAGCCATTACGCAACGCGCACGTCATTATCACGCCCCCCTCCTCCCGCCCGGTGGATCGAATTAGGTAACCGAGTTACTGACAAGTCGTTAACAATACTTTCAGCGGTTCGGCATTCGAGATCGCACGACTCGCGTTTGTGCAACAGCCAGTGAAATCGCGGGTAGCCCGGTGGAGATCATTAAATCTGGTTGTAACCTGGGGGGATCGTTTCTTAATCCGGCTGGCTCGTTTGGTCACGGAGTTGATAAATCAATAAAGACGAGTTAATTTTAGTCGGATCGATTAACACCGTCACGAGCGAAACTTTAATGGTAGTTATTACTTTGTGCGAGTGCAATGAAGGAATATAAATACGCTACAGAGCTAGCGATGTTAAACCGGATAGATCTTTATGGGTTTTCATATTTTTACAAGATCTGAACAGAGATTTATTTACTGTATTTACTGTGCAGTAAATAAATACTATTCTTTCGTATGTTGCATGCAGTTCGATCACGAAACTTCATGATCAATGACGAGTAGTCTGAAACCTCTAAATTCCTCTAAAACTCTCTAAAACCCTAACAGAAACGCATTTCAAAAAAAAATCTTTATTTAATTAAAGTCTCGCACGCAAGAATGTCAATCTAACAACTGTCTCAAGCTGATCACGTGTTGTACAGCTTGAACTCACTTCAAAACCCTAACAACAGACCAACCTAGATGTTCACGAGTACCCTAACCTCTAAAATCTCTAAAATCCACCAAAACTCTCTAAAATTCACTAACTCCAACATTAATTTAAAAGTGTAATTTAAAAAAAAAAATCTTTATTCTATCACAAGCTCGCATACAAAAATACCAATCCAAAGCTGATCACACGTTGTACAGCGTGAACCCTAACAACAGACCGATCCAGAGGTTCACGAGTACCCTAACCTCTAAAATCTAACAGAAACACATGGATTCAGCATTCTCAATGCCCTTTGCATTCGACTGGCATTATCCGGGAGCATGCTCTTTGAGTCGTTCCCCTCTCGTATCATTCGCAGGGGATTGTACAAAGGCCTGTTTCAACGGTGGTACGATTCTTGCGCACGATTATTAGCGACGAACGGCCGGGGGTAAATTGGCACGGTACTTTGTATCGCGACTTAATACGATATACACGTACAGCAGACAGGCTGGCAGTTTCTGAAGTTGAATTGCACGTCGGTGGGGAACGGGGAGGTTGGGCAACGTCGTGCCGGGAACCACGCGAAACGATGCATTGCTTCCGATGATTATTGCCGAAGAACGGACCCAACACGGAGGAAAACACGATTTACAATGCGATTGGCTTGGTTTTACAATTTTACAATTTTTCACGCCATAGCGTACACACGTACGCGTTTACAAATTGTACGAAATAGCGCAAGTCTTTCGATTAATGTTATTGTACAGGCTGATCCACAAGTTTGGATCGGGTTGTACGACACGATGAGCAAAACAGTTAAAGTAACGTTCGTCTCTCTTCGTTTTCTCTTTTCAGAGGAGCAGTAGAGAGTGTTGCAAGCAACAATTTTCCCCCGATAAACATACGTTTGATTTTGCTTCGTTTGCTGGTAATGAAGGTTTAGAGACGCGAGAGTTGAGCGCCTGGCGTTATGCAACCCGTCGTTCATCACCCATTTCCGCGGGAACTTCAAAACGTTGTATTGCGTTTTTTTTTTTTTATGTAAACTATGCATCGGCATGTATGGTAGAGATTCGTGTATGGTACGAGTACGTTACTCGTACGTGTTCTTCTTCGATTTGCGTTACTATTGTAACACGTATTTATGCTTTGAAAACTCGCGGTTTCGAAACGTTTTTAAAACAGAGAAAATAGAATAGTAGACCGTTACGAATTAATTAGTTTTATAACATTTTATAAATAACGGTTCGTTTTTGAATTTCGTAATTAAGCGCCCGATGTCGCGAGCAATCCAACTTCTGCCACTAATTTTAGCGGGTTTTCAAGTATCTTTTCTAACGGATAAAATAATTTTTATTAGACAGATTGTTTATCTATTAATTATCGATCAATTTCGTGGAAAAATAATTAATATTCGTTGCGTGCGAGTGGATCTAAAACTAAGAAAATGAGAAAGTTAAGCCTCTTTCGTGCTCGATGTTGCAGCTTATCGTGGTAAATTTTAACTCGACGCGCTCGACACGAAACATTGGTCGATATCATGCATAATAATATGTAATAACACGATAATCCGATGGGACTAAAAGTCAAATTAATGGAAATCCCGGTGGGACCTGTATTACCGGTAGAGAAAAAGCTCGAAAGTAATTTGCGTTAAAAAAAAAAGACGTACGTAATTAACAGGTGGAAATGAAATTTCGCGATGTTTGAGCACGATGCGTAAACTGGTTATATAAAAAAACTCTGTGTAAATCGGATGAAAAAGAAAGGGAAAAGAGATTCGCGTGCTAGAAGACGTTTCTAAGACCGATTTTCGAGCTTGGTATGCACTTTGTTAGAGATAATGAATCAACCGGTAATGGAACAGTCCCAGTTTCGTCATTCCTTTTTCCACAACAACTTTCCAATCTTCCTCGCGACTGCTCAGAAAATGATACATTGCCCGAAAGACTGTTTCCTTATTGTTTCAAAGATCTTTGGAATTTTATTACGACGATGAACGGTTGTTTGAACGAGCCTTGTTTCTGTTTCTAGGTTATACTTCGATTTATGACTCGAAGTGTTTCGTTATCGTTGCATGCTTTACCATGATGATGGACGAATTCAATTCAACTTCTTTCAACTTTCAGGATTAACAGATTAATATCTTTGTTTCAAAGATATCGATCTCAGTTGTATAGGTTAGGTTCCAAGTAGATTTTGATTGAGCTTAAGCTAAAGGCCAAATTTAGACTAGGGATTTAGGTTTGGGCAATGTGCTTGGATTAGGCTTAGAGCTACGTGCTGATTAGATTTTGGTTAGGCTTGGGCCATGTTCTAATTATGTTATTAAGTTACGGCAGCGCTAGATTCTGATTAGATTTAGGTTACGTTTCCCACATCACTTTTTTGATCGTAAATGTTTTGCTTGCGACCACAGGTCAAAATTTAATTAAATTCGGAACCTCGGAACGTTAGGGTACGTGGTTTAATTACGTTTGAATTCAAATCAGGCACTAATTTTACCGCAAATTCTTGAACATTTATGAAAAATCGAAAGAATTGCGAGGGATATAAAGAAGAAAAAAAAAAAAGAAAGATCAAATAATGATCTACAGAGTCCAGAGAGCTAAAATTACGATCAAAGTCTCCATCTTAAACCTAACCTAGTCATCAATTCAGATTCATATTAACCACTTAGTCCAACAACCGAACGTTGTATAAGAAGTTGATTAACTTTCGAAAGTAGCGAGAATGGGACACCGTTTCGCGAGCAACGGATTACGCCAGCCTGTATAGTTAATCGCTCGACGCGAATAGAAGACACGAGATGAACGGTCGACGAACTTGTCGTATTGCAAAGTCACCGCGGTGCACGCAGGTAGGGGTAAGAAAATCGATGCAACTGTTAATACGAGTGATTCATCGGGACTCAATTACCGTGCAAACGCACGAGATGTTACGTACTCGTACCCGTCGAGGGCACAACATTGAAACCATTCGTCGTCACGCCGCGGCAATAGCCTTTAACAGCCTCTTTATCTCCTTTTACGTCATGGAAAAAAATCCTATCAGTCTGAATCTCATTGTGCGGAGGCACACTCACTCTACGTGCGTAACGGATGAAATTATTCATTCGCAAGGTAGAATAATTTAGTTGAAGGACTGCAATGTCGAAATCAGACGTTTGTCGATTTCGTTGTACAAATTCATAGAAAGTTTTTACCTAGCGGAGTTGAAGTTTATATGACTCTGAATCCAGGCGTTTATTAACGCGAAGAAACTGATGGCGCGATACTAGCGCCGCTAGAGCGTTAACTACGTATCTACGCAGCGGGGGAAAAGTCCTAAATCTCAATAGACACATTAGACCACTCGTTATCAGTGTGAAACTATTCTCCGAGGCTTAATAATATTTTTATTACCTCTCCGGTGACGGTGATGAAACATACATTGATTTGTGAATGCATCGTGAAACGCTCCGACAACCGTAATTCGTTTCACACCCATTACCATTCGTTCCAGCGATAAAGTCCGGCGCGTTGTTTTAAAAACGATTTCGCCGCGCACGGGTCAACGTGATGCACAATATTAATGTGCACTTCCGCAGAGGACGCGCCGCTCTAAGTACACGAAGTGCAGTACTGGCGCGTATTTATGTTGATAAGAACGACGAGAGGATCTCGTCAGAAGTGGGGGAGAGAGGAGGGGATCGTGTCTGAATTCTGATGGCGTCGAAAGTGAATAAAGCGCAACAAAATAACGAAACAAAAACTGGACACTCTCTGAATAAACAAACAATTCAATTTAAATCGAATAACTCAATAATGTCGTGTTAATCATTTCACAGTTAGATCGGATCAAAATATCAATTATTTTAGACCCAGATGACCATAGATTCATAAATCATTAATTTTGCAAGAACGATACTGCCGGCAAACAAGCTGAAAGCTCGTCAATAAAACGTCTGTTTTTCAGATTGAAAGGCCGCGGGTGTCCCGTTTCCGGTGAAATTTCACTCATCATCCCTAATGGTTTCCTATGCAGGCGCACACGGTAACCACATTATCTCCCACGATCAAACTCCCCGCGAGTGTACCAAGCTTTCAGCGACAATGAATTTCCTCTCTCCACCTGTAAATAAAATTCCCCCTCCCTCCCTCCTTCCCCTCTTCTCTCGTAGATGTACGTATACGCGATACGTGTCCATCGCGAGTTGGAAGGCACGCGAATCGAGTTACGGTTGCTACATAATGAAGCAAAGATGAAACAAACATCGTAGCCATTAGGCCATTAGCCTGCAGGTTGTTACATCGAGGAAGCCATTTGCGATGCTGTTTTTCGTAAATTTCGCATTAACGATGTGAAAAAATTGTTTCTGAAAAAAATCATTTCCACCAGAAAATTCTCGTTATTCTCAATTTTAACGTACTTTCTTTCATCACGTTTCAGGAATAATTAGTCAACGACTGAAATTAGTTTCGTTAACTTAACGTTGACGTTAATATCACGTTAAATTCTCTTACACTGTGGAAAAAAAGAGAAAGAAAGCACGAATCAATATGGAATATAGAATACGGAAGACGAACGAGCTCCTAAATTTTCAGCTCCGATGAATTTTCCTTGCCGAGTACAATTTTCCCTGCCTTCTCGTGGACGCCGTACGTGTCCTGAACGGCGTATTGCAATACGTGTCCATCGTGCGTTGAAAGATACAGTACTCGTATCGAGTCCCTATCGTGGCTCCCTATCGAACGCGAGAAACGATAACATTGTTTCCTGGCATGCGAAACGACGGTTTCCCTTTGAACGCAGGACACGTGAACGACAACGAGGTAACCGAGAACTTCTGGATTCGGTGTTCCTTCGGTATCAATTTCGGTCACCTACGCCTACTTCCGGAAACAGCCGGATGGACGGCCGGACGTCGTGGGCGTTTCGAATCGCGATCAAGATCGATCCGTTGAAAGCTGAATTCATTAGAGAAATTAGAGCGAAATATGTACCGGGTGTTGCCTAATTGAGTTGTTAATCCGAATAATTTGATTTTTCTTCTTTTTTTTTAGCAAAAGATTTTTCCCGAAAGGACAGAGATTAGGAGAGATTTTGAAGGTTCGAAGAATTCAGTTGGGATTAATTATAATACTTTGGAGTGTTGGACAGTCTGGATCTTTTCACTATCCATTTATTGATTGATTTTCGATGACAAGTTGACGGAGTAACAGAATTCTTTACGAAAACGGTGTAGATGGAAATGATGGATTTTCTTCCTTTTTCTTCTTCTTCTCGCTTTCCCTGGATTAGTTTGGAACATTGCGATCATTTTTGAATTTGAATAACTGACAGTAGAAAACAGAAAATTCCTAAATATTCTTTCGAAAGTTTAGTATTGAAAGATACGTTCAATGTTTGCGCATGACAAGGACAGATTAAATCAACGTACACACAAGTAACTCTTATAAATAACAACTATTAACTTTGAATGACGAGTATACCGAGAAACAGATTGCGTAACAGAGTTATTAGCTAATTAGAAATTGTTATCTATATATTAAATTCAGCGGAAACGAACAATCTGCCAAGTTTCCATTGGAGCTCGTGGATTTTTGCAATTCAATCGACGCGTTGGATTTATTTTTCAAACAGACCACGAGCAATCGTTCTTCTGAAATTTCGAAAGGGCGAACCAAACTCTCGATTCGATATATATTGTCACTGATTATCGTTACAATTCAGCAAATTATAAAAAGAAAAAGTCCGAGTTAGCTAGACAGCCGAGTGGAGAAGGTTGAGTTGGTACAATTTTCTGGTGGTTCGGCTTCTCCGCGAAGAGAATGTTGAATTGAATTTCCTCTAGACCTAGGCGGTATCTCTCCTCCGTCTGCCTCCGTGTTTCGCGGCGAGTATTTCTGTACGGCGTCTGGTAATAGAATTATCGTCTAAATTCGTTTAGAAACGTAACGCAGAACCCGTAGTTTCTTCTTCCCAATGCGTTTTTCCATTTGTACTTGACTGCTGCTTTTCCCTATTTGAATCGTCAGATCTTGGAACAGATAAGCCGGATAAACGATAAAACGATTCCTCTGTCGAGTCATGTAATACCGTCTAGACCATGTTCAGAGGTCATTCGAAAATGCGACTCTGTGATTTTTATGTCGATTGGTAATTTTTATATATATATATATATATATATATATATAAAACTGACGAAAATTTGGATTTCATTGATTTTGGATTGACTCAGTGGGCTCAAATTAAGCTAACCGTCTGTCGTTAGCGTTTGGATTAGATTTGAATCGCGTCTCAAGTCGAGATTTGCTCTGAAACTGTCCCCCTGTTTCCGTACAAGGTTACGTTCGGGTCAGATGTAACTTGTGATTTAGTTTGCGTTTGATGCAAGCTCTCTGTCTGCCGCTGCACGAGGTTAGGCTGTCAAGCTGAGTTTTGGTCAAACTCCTCGAACGTTGCCGCGCACGACCAAATATAGATTCGACTGTTTACGCGGTTTCAGAATCTCAGGACGAAGAAGGCACGGCGTGCGCTCCAAAATTTTGGACACGAAGAAAACGCAATGTAGGACGCGAGAGGGAAACAGAGAAGAATGGAGAACAAACCTCAGGGAGGAACGCCGAAATATTTATCTCTCCGAGCCAAGGATCGATCCAACCTTCCAGAGCCCTCGGCCTCGGGTTGTGGCTTCTCGGCTGCTTCCTGACGGAAACCGATGTTCTTTCGCCGCGATACGCTCCGTCACAGGCCTAAGCAGCTACTGATACCAATGGAGCATGCTGATTAAACGCAGCCGCCGCTGCTCGAAAGGAAACGTTCAACCAGCGCGTAGCTGGTTGCAATCACCACCTGCCAATAGAGTCTACAATTGCGAGTTCGATAACCTGAATTCAGACTCGAAGACGTGTGTCCTCTTGCCAGACATACGTTGATACAACGTAATCTAATTGTAAACGTAACGTTATCTTGTATAATTCATCATCTCTGATTCATGGTATAGACGCAGTAGGTTAATGTGCTAACTACATGGCAGTTAATACGCCACGTTGCTATAGTTACTTGGCAGAACCAAGTAAAAAAAATCATTGCGAGACTATAGCACGAGCGCCAGTACTTGTTGAAATCAATCGCAAAGCGCAACTTACGAGACTTACACTCTACTGAGTTCAGTAATTATTCAAAGTTAAGTGTTGTAAGAACATTTTCAGTCGTTTAAGCTTTAAAATTTCGATATATCTGATTTATATTAACATTTGAATCGATAGAAAACAACGCCACGCCTACTCGCGAATCACGTGACCCAAATCAACCAATCGCTAATTTTCGTTGCATCGGCGTTGCACCTGAAGAGGTCCGCTACTGCTGATTTTCTGGGTTACCCCCGCTAAAATCACTTTCAGCGATAAAATTAGAATTCCAAGAGAAACGAACAAATGGGACATGGTATACACCGAAGTTGCGTCTCATTATGCGATTATAAATCATTCTCGTCTCGCGCGGAACTTCGTAGTCAACTTTGATATCACGGAGGATTCTCGTTGCGAAATGAAGTCGCGTTTCTAAACTGGTATTAAGGAAATTAAGATAGTCAACGCGTATGATACGAAGCAAGGTCATTTTATAGGGTCGAACGAATACGGGTCATCTCGGCCATCTTTAGATTGGCGCTGGTGCTTGGGGCGCGTAACAGGCTGTCCTCCTGTGCGAGCGTTCTTAATAATAGCTCGAATCGTCCAGAATTAGGCAAGCTTTCGATAAAAACGGAAACGATGACGTCGTTCAAACAGCCATCGCGTAAATATTGAACGCACGCGAAATTTATAACAACGAATTCCAACGTCCAATCTTGACAAAAACTGTTGCCAGATCTTCTCGATCTTTTTTGCAAAGGAACTACGAGACACTCGAACTTAAAATTTATTGATCAATTTATAACTTGTTTAGAGTAGTTTCGCAGATTTTTATAAAATATACGAATAAAAGTTTGCGTTTCTTTCATTGTACTGTAAACTCTTTCCTATTCCTGCACTTTGATTTCCCTCTGACAGAATTTACGCACTTCGTACGTCGATAATTCCAGCATTAAAATCCTGAATGAGGAATAAAATCCAAGAAAATCATTCGTACGGCTGGTTATTCGCTGTAGCTGGAAAACTTGCTTTAGTGTCATGAGAATTTTTATAGCTGCTCGTTGGACTCGTTTATAGTGAAATAATAATAATAAAAAAAAAAACAACCGTAGTTTCAACGTTTATCTATGTCCTTTCAATTCGATCATCGCGAAATCGATGGACACTTCCGTATACGTTGGAAAAAAAGGAAAACAACGTGTACATATTGACCGTACGACTTTATTAATTCGTTGCTTATCAATATTTCATTTAATGGTTTCACCCTTGAGAAATATCATTTTAATATACGCGTTGGTGTCGCTTTTTTCTTCTTTTTGAAAAAAGATAAATGTTGGCGGTAATTTGCGATACGTGCCCGTGCACGAAGATAATTGCTCGCACACGTGATAGAAATCGTAACGTTTCTTTTCGTGAAATATAATTGGCATCGATCGTGGATAATTACGGGCATAGTAAATGTGATGTTTGATGTTTATAATTGGTTGTTGCGATTAATTATCGTTCCATAAACGTGAGAGCCACTGTATGTTTTCTTTATTTATGTCCGAGAATTTCTGTTAATTACATCGCGTAGCCTTTTGCCTCGCTTTTTAATCGCAGAATAAATCGCAGATGTCCAGTGAAATAATAATAAAATTTCTGGTCTAAAATTCGTGATATAAAGTGTATACCTCTTTAAATGTAGTCTCGTGCACGTGGTTGTGAAAAAATGTAACGTTTCGTACGTTTGCTCTTTTACAATTTTTATAACGATCGCGCAACTTGCGATCAGTCGCAGAAATCTACTCACATTTTGACTAGTTGACGGAATTTCAGACACTAAATTATTTACGACCACCAGAACAAATTGCATCGTTGCCAAGGACACATATTCACCATCGCGTTATTAACGCGCGATGAAGGATTTACAGTGGCCTCAGAAATAAAAAGGCCGGTCGTTTACGCGTGTTTGGGATTGTCAATGACTCGGAGCATTGCGTAATATCCTACATCGGGACGCAATAGAACGTAACTGGCGAGACACTTTCGAGTTTTCAATCTTTGGAGAGTCTCTCTTTTTGCAAAAAGATTTGTCGGTTGATGCTCGATAATCTACGAAAAACGATACCGCGATTATTCGTGGAACGCATCTAGCAAGAGACATTTTCTTTCCAGGAATATGTTCTAGCACGTGCAACGTGGATATTTGGCAACTTTCAAATTCGATTTTCTCGAAAAACGAAGCGCCACTCGAGGTACAGTTTTCGCTTCGCACTTTTGACTCGTCTTTTCGCGCGGAATCGTCTTCTTGTCGATTTTATTACAGTCACACAGAGAGTCACAACCGTAGGCTCGATAAGTTGAGAAACAGTTGTTCGCAGCACGTGGCTGATACATCGACGTGTTACGTCATTAGAGCACGATCTCGAGGGACGCGCGAGAGCAGTCGAATCGAGTTCATGGACGTAAAGCAGAGCAACGAGTGGCCCGATTGAAAGGTAGAATGGATCTACCAGGCATATGTGACATAGATGCGCATACTTGAAATGATCGACGTTAATGGGCAAACAACGCGAGTTACGCACGTAGTCCGGCGGTCATGGGGCAATTTAAACGGAGTCTGACCGAGTAATTTGTCAGCTACCTGCATCCACCGCCTCTTGCCTGGTCTTCTCGCAACGCTGGCGAGGGCAATAAGTGGTCGTTCTATCTTCCAAACTAACCAAACATCGCTCAACTAGAAACAACCTCGCGCTCGTCAAAACTGAGGGAAGTTGAAGTTGCTGTTCCACTTCTACCACAGATTCTCCAAAGTATTGTTATCAGGAGGTTTTAACGGAATACCGAAACGTTCGTCACGAAGAAGCGTGTTCGTCATCAACGATTTTAGAACGAACGAAAGCCAGAGGGAAAAAATGCAATTAACGGCACGTGTTAATGTTCGTTAATGGTCTAAGATAATGCTCAAGCAAGATAATGATTCATAAATCCTCCGGCAATGTCCTGAAAGCATACTGGTTACTCCGCACAGGACACAATGAGCGTTGATTTGTAGGCATTATACACTCTAATCGATCGTCGTTCAACGACGCGCGAATGCAAAATTCCTGTAAATTGCCGTGCAACGTAATTTTATTCGAAATACGTGTCAATGCCGCGTGCGACGAGAAAAATGTGGTTGGACGACCGAATCGTCGGTTTTTATTGGGGGAAAAGAAAAAAAGTAGCGGAATTCGTGTCGACGATTGTTGATGGAAAGGCACGTGACACAAAACACATTTCCAGCGGGGGATCTCCATCCCCCCGAGTTGAAGAGTGTTCGTTTCATCGAGAGATTCATTGCGCGCGATAAATCGTACGTAATTTATTATCGCAATTTATTAACAGAGGAATGGCCATTACCACGTAAACAGACAGCCTATCCAGTTGTTTCGCACTTTCACTCGAGCCATTCCCGCTTTTCCCGTTTCATTATTATATCAAAGATTCCTTCCAGAAGCGAAGTTCCATCGCAAAAAATTCGAGAAACAAAAAGAGTTTAGTTTTCAGTGGAATCTTCTGCGCCAGTTCGTACCAAACACACACACACACACACAGACAGAGTTGAAAGTTCTCTGAAAGATTAATGTAATATTACGTGTTCTATTGTTTGCAGAAGGTAACAGCGCGCTGCCGTCGAACTTTCCAATCCAATTATCAAACGCAACGTTTGAGTTTCCAATTTAGGCCACGTATTTGACTTTCCAATTGAAAAAAAAGAATATATATATATATATATATATAATATACGGGAGCAAACAATTTCGCAAAATTAACAGCCTATTCGTTCCTCTTTCTTCTCTTTCTCCTCTTTTATAATACTTGTCACGTGGACGTTTCGAAAAGTTTCGACTAATCGATTCTCTCTTCTCCCCTTCGTGGTCTATTTTTGAAAAAATTGCAGTGCCTGGGATTTCTCGGAATTTGAAATTCAATTGAATATTGTTAGTCTTCGTGCTTTCATTTCTCTCAAGTCAAGAAACCAAATATTGTTCCAGTAACTCACAGTCTGTAAAAACACGACGATGAATGAAATCTCACCACCACGAAAGCATGTTCCAATAATTTATCGTCACCGTTATATTCGGTAAAACTATCATTAATCGAACGAAACGTCACGTCCTCGAGTAAGTTTACGTGTTTTCCAGTCATTTTCGCTCTTTTATCTTATCTTAGATGCAAAGACGCGAAACTAACAAACGAATATTGATTTGACCTCCCCCCGATAAATAGAATTACAGATCTTTATCGTATCGCGTTGGTTTCTGCATTATTAATTATTCACCTCCTCCTCCCCTGTTCGTGCTAATCGTTTTCTTGGTTTTTCCCTTTTTTTAATTTTTTTAAACTGCACGAGCAAATTCTATTAGACGGAATGATTAATCACACAGGTTTCACCGAATATCTGTTACGCACGTAGAGATTTTCCAAGCAGATAACTACATTGGTCAATGTTACAGCAAATATTTTAAACTCGAGTGATGAAATGTCTAATTGAGTTTGATTTTTTTTAAACACGCGCAATAGTAGAAAATTTTTGTATTCTGACGTGTTGTATCAGCTTTCCAATATTTTCGAAAACCCTAAAAGGAATATGATTCGCAACGAAATAGTAACTATTCTCTTCTTTAAAAACCAAAAAATCACCAAATTGCGGTAGTTTCCTCTACCTTAAAAGAAAAGGATCCGCACAAAGTTAATGGAAGGTTAAACAAATAAAGGCGACATTTTCCAATCGTTCGATTCATTAGTTCCTCTTTCCTCGTAAAACTCAGGGATAACACGCGCAAACACTTGTGTAAATTGACAAATCATCTCGATCCTCACCGATGACGTATACTCCTGTTTGCTGAACAATTTCATACGTCAATTAAATCGAATCCAGCGTGCTTGTGTCAACGAGGATTTCAACACGTTTGACGTACACGGTTGACGTAGTTTCTAATACGTGCAAAGAAACTATTTATATCCATAAAACGCAAAGAACATAAATAGAGAGAGAGAGCGAGAGAGAACAAATCTGGTAAAAAACGGAGATTGCCAAATTTTCCAGCAACTCCCAAGCTGTGGGCCCAATGGTCAAATCATTTCCAAGGAGACGAAACCCGGCTTCGCTGTTGTACCTTCCCGGAAAGCAGGGGGGAGCGGATCACCGAACGGACAGACATTAATGATTTCCCCCCGTTGTAATACGTGGAACGAGGCTGGGAGGAATGGGCGCGAGAGCGTGGTTTGCAGAACCGGTTAAACTCCCGCGACAACCTTGAGGAGAGAAGTCTCAGCAGCCGAGGCGAAGCCGAGACAGACCACGTTCCCAACGCGGTGGGGAAGAAGCCTTACAAATTCTAATGGGCAAGTTCACGGTTCCTCAGTCCGTTTACCATCGGTGATCGTTCACATGGGACGACTTCTTCGTCGTCCACACACACATATACACACGTTTTTCGCAACTACGTCCTCTGGCGAACGATCTCGAGCCGCGAGACCGGGGATCGAAACTTTTTCAGCCACGTTTTGCTCGGATCGAAGCTTCCTCTCCTAATTACTTTCTTTTTACTCGAACTTAAAAATTGTGCAAATAGCCAATTTTCATCTTGTTTAGTTTTATTTGCAGATACTTCTACATAGTTTCATCAAGAAAGCGCTACTCGAATTTGGTATTTCGTATTTCAGCTTCCTTCCCTAATTACTTTCTTTTCGTTTGAACCTAACCTAACCTAACCTAACCTAAACCACGTAAACCTGTAAATAATTTTCACCTTGTTTAATTTTATTTATACTTTTACATAGTTGCATCAAGAAAGCGCTGTTGCGATATCCAACACGGTCTTTTGAACCGTTTTAATACTATGCTGCTTGGATTTCGTGTTGGACTAGTGCCACAATGTTTGGTCGCAATGATGCTCAATTTACAATGCGCTCGGTTTCGATTATAGCGCCATATCGTTATAATTATGTTTCGTCTCCTAATTACTTTCTTTTTACTCGAACTTAAAAATTGTGCAAATAGCCAGTTTTCATCTTGTTTAGTTTTATTTGCAGATACTTCTACATAGTTTCATCGAGGAAGCGCTACTCGAATTTGGTATTTCGTACTTCAGCTTCCTTTTCGTTTGAACCTAAACCACGTGAACCTGTAAATAGATAGTTTTCGCGTTGTTTAGTTTTATTTATACTTTTATGTAGTTACATCAAGGAAGCGCTGTTGCGATATCCAACACCGTTTTTTTTAACCGTTTTAATACTATGCTGCTTAGCTTTCGTGCCGACTTTTCAATTGAACCTAAACCACGTAAATAGGCGATTATTTCACTCTACTATCTATTTTTATTGCGTTGCTTGGAATTTTTTCACGGTCACGTCAAGGAAGCGGTTTCTTTTTTTTTAAATAGCCCCTGGCACTGAAATCTTGTTTTCCCATACACGCGATTCTTAAATGCCCATTATGCATATCGGTGGAAACTTGATTCAGTCCCCAGTCTCGAATTCGATCTTCTCGAACGGAACCCATTTCCCATCGGAAGATTTCATCGATACTGCAGCCGGCCTTTGCCTCGCTCTCGAGATTTTAACATCGATTGTTAAAGGAAACAAAGCCAAGAGCGAGAGAGTAAGTAATTTATCAACAGGATAAGTTCATTCGGAGGACAACATGGAGAACCACGCAGTGTTACTTACACGTGTTACTTTTTCCTTTTGCGCACATTCCGCGCGTTTCTACGCTTTCAAATGGCCCGTAGGAATTATTATCCGCGGCATCCCTTTGGCAGCGAGAAAAACGGGGATAACGATAATTTGTATTGACGGAGGATAAAAAGCTGGAGGCACCGTCCTCCGGAGGCATTTACCGGCGGAAGCTGGGGACAATCCGAAGGATCGGAGAGCGCGAGGGACGAGGGTGTGGCGAGACGGACATCGATAAAGCGATTCTCGATAGCGTCAACCTGGCAGGGACGGGAGAGACGGGAGAGACGGCCCTTGAAAATCGTATTATTCATCACACGGCTGGCTAGCTCTGATGAAATAACGGGTAACGCGCGCGGCTTAACCAGCGCATGCCAACGTACTATAAATAATCGCGCGGACCCGTTTCCTGCTGCGCGTCTAATGCGCTGCCACGGACAAAGTGGTGTTTAGCCTGACGAGCGCGCTCGGTAAAAACCGGACGCGAGAGGAAAATCCGTGGCACCGCTCGCTCCACCTGTCCCACGGAATCGTCCAAGAAGCAAGACACGCGCTTCTCCGATCGCTGAGAAACAAATGTTCTTTTTCCCAGATCGTGGAAACCCTCGCGCGATTGCCAACGATTCCAAGAACCCGACTGAATGAAAATCTCGGAGCCGTCACGTTCGGTCACGAGCGAGAGGAACGGAAATTCGACGAAACGCGTTCCTCGGAGCGTTAATTGAGCGAAATGGAAAAAAAGAGAGAAAATAGCAGCGAGCGAAATTCGAAAGGGGGAAGAGAGCGTAGGAAGATTTATTAGCGAGAAGAGCAAAGCGGAGGATTAATAAAGCACAAATGTCCGGCCGTATCCCCGACATTGAATAATTTATAGTCGCGGCAGGAGGAGAGAGAGAGAGAGAAAAGATCGGGCGGTTCGGGAAACGAAACTGAACTAGAATCCGGACTCGCTGGAATCTACTTTCACGGCTGTTCACTTTACGCCCGGCGTCCAACGCGGTGATAAACTCGAAACTTGTATCCTGGAACTGTTTCTGCTCCGCTGGAATTGCCAAATACCTCGATACGACCTCGTTTTTATAATTTTTGTTTTCTCTTTTTTTTTTTTTTTTAGTAGTGTTTTTTAACGATACGAGAAAGATAATTGAATTTTTGACGGCGGTGGAATTATTCATCGAGATCGGAGATTTTTCGATTCCGAATATTTCGGTGATTACAACTTTGTAACGCGAAAAAACCGTAGAAGACTATTTTTTAGAGTCAGTGTGACGGTTAACGAAATTTTTCTAAACTTTTTGAATTTCAACTGAAACTGGGTTACAATCGATAATGCTTTCACGGGTGTTAGTGTTCGTTTCGTACCGTGTAACGCGACGATAAGGTTGAAATTTATATCCCAAAATTCCCCTGGGATGCAGCACACACAGTTTTGATACCGCTGCGTTTCAACCTGTTCCGTGCAGAACGTACATCCATCATATAGTATATCTCTATTATTTTTGTAAATATTATTTTTGTAAATACGAAAAAAATAAAAGGATAAAGGAATTTTTCATTACTAGTATTAAATTTTTTATCGAATCACGGATAGCTATAACAGTTTAAAATTAGAGAACTCTAGAGTATTTTAAATTCAAAAGAATTAAGATTTTTCGTTTATTTTTCTATCTAAAAGAATAATCACCTATCAGTTGCACGATAATCACTGGAACGCCGTATATTTGGCAAATGTTCAAATTCAATTATCTCGAAAACGAAGCGCCACTCGAGGTACACTTACTCGACGTTTTTTACTTACTTTTTCATGTACAATCATTTCATTATCAATTTTAGTATGGTTGCCGGGACACCTATGTTACGTTAACGTCAAATTTGAAATTCAATTTTCTCGAAAATGAGGCGCCACTCGACGTTTTTCACGTGTAATCATTTCCTCGTCCATTTTATTATGTTCACCGGCGCGCCTTACGTAACAACAGTCATGGGTATTTCACAAAAAGACTTCCTCGAAGGATTTCCTCGAAACAAACAGGGGGAAAAAAGAACGAGCGAAATTAATTCAGCGAACGATCAGTTTGCTGTACGGATCACCGACGAGGAATCTCGATCAAACACGAAGGCGGACACCTAACAGATTCCAGCTGCTGAGTACGCTTCTTACGTAAGAGCTGAAAGATGTGCCAATAGGCATTAGCCTGATTTATATAATCTCGAATAATTTAATAAATCGGTCGGCGAGGCTTCGATCGCCTCGCATTAAAAGTGACCCGACGGTGGTCTCGTCGTGGAAATCGCCGGACCAAGTGGAATATTGACCACCACGGGGGATATCGGCAACTCTCTTGGGGCACTGATGCGTGCACCCGGGTCATCTACAGAGAGAGAGAGAGAGAGAGAGGGGCGATGCACCCGATACACCGAAAAAAACTTTCACGCACGGCCACGTTCGACCATTTTTTTTTTTTTTTTTTTGTCGGAAAAGTCGAGACGATCGATGGCTACCAGAGCCAACCGAGAGTCTACTTTAGCATTTAGACCGAGGCTAGCATTTGAATTCCGAGCTCCGGGTTCTTGTTCATTTTTTCTTTGTTCAGGTCAGATTATCAGTAATAATAATAATAATAACAATCTAAATCTAATAAAAATAGAAATTGCACGACTTGTACCCCAGTACGATTCATCTTACTGAAAGGCCCAGAAGCAACTGTTCCGACTAGGAAGACGACTTTTTTGCCATAAAAACATTTTATTGATATGCAAACATTTGAATCGATAGAAAACAAATTACAGGCTCGATCGCTCAGTACCAGACAACGCCACTCCTACTCGAGGTCTACCCCACGCCCCTTCACGAATCACGTGACCCAAATCAACCAATCGCTAATTTTCGTTGCATTAGCGTTGCACCTGAAGAGACCCGATTTTCGGGGTTACCCCCGCTAAAGTCATTTTCAGTGATAAAATAATTTTTGTTTAAATCTCTTCTTCTTCCAAGAACGATTTGCAACGAGCGGACGATTCGTGTTTGCGGATGTTTCGCTGCGTTTGTTTGAAAAGAGATTCTAAACGAAGCTTTCGCGGGAATCGGGGAAAGTGCGACATAACCCTAATTGCGGCACGCTAGACGGCAAATTCGTTCATTATTCTCGCCTCGTGTCGTACGTGACGCTTTGATGATTACTTAATACGTGTTATCCAGCCTACAAACGGTTTGTAAACGCATAATCGTGTGTGGAGTACAATACACGTGGTAAAAATCACGAGCAGCGTATGACACGCTGATTAACCGACAATTAGTAATCGAGCACGATCTGCAATCTTGCGCAATTAATTAATGATAGCGGTCATTAACGCTAGAACTACCACTACAGTTGGTCACAGTGACCGATTTGCAATTTCTCACAGAAGTAACGACGTAAGTGTGTACAACCGTGGTGCACTGTGCGTGCAAAAATTTACAATTACGTGTTAAACGTCAAGTTTTCAAACATTTAAAATCTTCACAGTCCTCGAATATTTTATCCGTCATACTTTCCTTTTCTTATCGCTCTTCACATAAAGTCAATTTCTGCAATCTGCACAAAGCAAATAACTCGTAAATCGTCGTGGAGAGCAGTTAATCTCAAATCACACCGACGGCCACTTACAAAATTCAATAGAACGGAGAAAGAACAAATTATCAGCACTCGACAGCTATCCGCGATACGTACTGCGCGTTGTACATTCAGGAAATGATAACTGCGGGAAAGATCACTTTCGCAACTGCGATCGATTTTGTCAGGTGAATTTATATGACGTCCGAAAAGGGGGATTTATTATATTCATATCGGGCTACACGCATACCGCAACAGGTGGCATAAATGGGGAATAGTACTAGGTGATCCTCGATAGGATCCATAGCGGCGAGGGAGGATGAGATTCCGAAAAATGAGATTTTCCGTGGTTTAAGAAAAGAAAGAAAGAGAAGAGTCGCTTGAACTCTTCGGAGAGAGATATCTATACGTAACCGATTACAAATCCTAGTTTTCTTAACTTACTCGAAGCCCGTGTCGCATCAAGTTCTACGCCTACCGAGTGTAATCCAATCAGTGACGCACCACGCGCGCTTTTAAAGGGAATTGACGTTCACTGCGCTCGAAACGCAAGTGAAACGAACAAGTGGCTCGCTTTTCTTTACTTTAATTCCCCAAGGACTCGGCCAATATCTTTTTCCTGTCGTTATATTTCTTCTACGAAAATTCTACAATTTCGAAACTATCGTCAAGCGAGCAGGCATTGGTTGTTAGGCTGGCGAGGTAATTAGCTCATTGACATGCAAAGTTGTCCGTCAGGCAACAGCCAGACGAAGGAGGCAAGAAAGGAGAGGTCTGAGAATCCAGAAAGAACTGGACAGAAGGTGCGTTTACAGACGCCGAAGAGTGCATTACAAACAGACCAAGGATTTTCATGCGCTTCGTAGGAAATTAGAAAAATGCAACAATGTCCCAAAATACAGTAGCTTTTGCAACTGGATCCACGGTACAATATCGTTACTGAAGCAAAAGAAATTTACGTTCCGAGAACTGAAACGCGGAACTTGGTCGGAAAGAAGGCACTTGGAACGAGATACGTGGTAAGATCTAGGAAAGAAGTGTCAAGTCTTCTCAAGCGAGAAAACTGAGAGACGAAGATTCTAAGGGGACCCAGAGGCACCGAGGAACGCCTGTATATCATAAAACTATAACGCTTATTAAACTAAACAAAGAGGCTGAGAAAAGACAAAGAAGGCCGGCGAGATGCAACGGTAGGAACAAAGCAAGCCAGACATGAATCAAAGAGATGCACCTCGGGGGTGCCAGAGAGTGCCAGGAAGGCTGCCCAGAGTGTGTCAGGAAGGCTGAGCAACTTTCTGAGACTTCCCTGGAAGATCCAGAGTGTGTCTGGGGTTGTCAAAGGGTGCTCGAACGCCCCTCCCCCCCTCCCCAAAAAAGACAGAACAGCGCAGGGTTCACGAAGCAAGTAAATCAGCAGAAACTCTTTGCACAGCCTACAAAATTGGAATATTTAACCGCAAGCGTTTAGTCGCTGCGACGAAACGTTCATATTTAGCCGCACAATATGAGATACTCGTTGCTCGTTAGACAGCAAATCGATTCAAATTATCCGGAAATGAATGTTTCATGTCACGTGCACCACGGACCGATGCTCTTACGGCCGTTACACCGTTTACAACGGTCACGTTTTATTTTCCATTCCGGCTTTATCGATTACGTCGAGGCTCTTTCCTCTCCGGTGTCGCCATTTCGCTAGATATCCCGGCGTTAGAGTGGCTTTTTGACCGGTCGCTCACCTCCACCTTGCTCTCTGAACGTACCGCGTCCAATTATGATAAATTGGCGATAGAGGCCGGAGGAGGAGAAGGTAGTCCTAGCTACGTCAAACGTGCCACGTAAACTGAAAAGATGAGGGCATTAAAAACAAGGCGCAAACGTTAACCAAAAGATTTACTGAAAAATTGCATAGATAATTATGCGGATAGACCACCAGGTGGAGAAAACTGGCTGTGAGTATTCCTCTTATCTCCTTTCAACATATTCCAATGCATACTGAACTCTATGGATAAATATGGTTTAACTTTCTACCGTTGGAGACGACAATCCAGTTGGAGATCCTTCGCAAATTCTTGACATATTTAGTTAAAGATTTGTCCAGTCACGTTCGCTTTGAGATAGCGCCAGTGTGTCGGCAGCTTTTTCCATTTTCCATTTTCTCCGTCCGTCTCTATTCCTAGAAAAGGAAGCAGCATCAACAAGTTTCCCAATGCACACAAGTGCGCGATTACTTTCACGAAAAGGCTCGTCCCCTTCATCTTTTTCTCTGTTCTCTCCTTCCTCCTACTGTTCTTCCGTCTGTGCGATACTGATTCGAAGATAACACTGGCACGTACATATTCGCACGACAGTTAGGCCTGATGCAACTGACGATTATGTAAGACTTTCATACGACCTACTGACACCCACGGGCCCGGCCAGATTTACTTTCGACTACTGGCAGCAACTGAAACGTACGCCTCCGCCGCTTTAAAAGACGAAGAAAGTGGCCAGACCTCTTGGAGACTTTCCCCATTTTCACGGTTCTCTGCGACTCTACTCGCGGGCGCACTTTCCCGCGAGCACTCGGCCACGTAGCCTGCCGATATTAAGAGCTCGTCTCTCAGGAGAAACCGTGGAATGCCTTCGCGCATCTTCTTCTGCCTTTTGGTCACCCGATATTGGACATTTGAAATCTTTCTACTTTTGGAAGATTCTACAAGAGTGAATAATATGTAACTTGCACGCCCCAAATATTACACACCTTTCAAATTATGCGTCTGTTCAATGCAAAAGTTGAATATGGTTTTAACATAGACCAAAATTACGCAACTTTCGCGTTAAACAATTTTTCGTTAGACGCATAATTTAAAAGTTATTTCAGATGTGCATAGTTACGTGATTCGTTTCTTCTTCTTTTTTTTTTCAATGTTTTAAGGTCACTGCTCAGGTCAATAAAGTATATAACTGAAAATTATATACATGTGAATTAGGACTAATTGATTAATACCAGTAGTAACAGTCTGGTTATAATATCGCGATAAATCAAAAACTCTGATGCCAATCGCTTCGACTGGCCTGGTCAACTCGAACGATCTCTCGAAAAGAGATCGAGAAGGGACTCAAGTAACAGATAAAAACCGCGTCCCTAAGCGTCGTCATCATTATCGTCCACTCAACTTTGCGTCAACGTAAGACAGAAGGTCGAGCTTTCACCTTACCGTCGTCCCCGTTTCTAGTTTCCCCTCCGACGTGTCGGGCGTCAAGGTCGTTTCGAGGATGTTAGTCGACCTCTGCGTCATTCCGGATGGAATATGCATGCCGATCTACGGCCAACCAACCGGGTGGCGTATACACACGGCTGTGGTAAATATTTAATAATCTGCCAACACACGCGCGGTGTTCTTTGCGTGCGTAACTCGTTAACCATGAGAAGAAGAAAAAGAAGAAGAAAAAAGAAGAAATGTCGCTCGTCTGTCAGATTGGATGAATCAGACCATGAAGCATACATGCTAATATGACAGTGTCGATAATTGACAAGAGTAATGAATTATCATCGCTCGTAGGAAAATTCATAAGCACGTCTACGCACTCTGAGAAAATCGAAAATTTGAAAACTTACTGGATTTGATACGCGCTTGGCCAGTAACGAGGGAAGAAAAATAAGTTTCCCCTTGTTTTTGAAAAAAATTTGCCCGAGTATGGTGTAAAATTTGCGTAGTCTAATAATAGTCTGATAATGACTATATATAGAGTGGCACCATCTTTGATCGCTTTATTTTATTTTATTTTATTTTATTTTATTTTATTTTTCTTTCTTTTTGCTGAAGCAAAATTTCATCCTCGGAGTTTGTTCAAGATTCGATAATTTGCTCATAACCACGATTATAGAGGCTGGCAGACGAAGGAACTTTGTCTGAAGGATTCCCTAAGGATCCTATCAAGTCTCTTCTATTATCTCGTTGTTTCTTTAAACACTGATTATCGACGGTGCTTCCGTCTAGCCGGGTTAGTCCAAGATTTTACAGGTATACATATATATATATTCGACAGTCAATATTCCCCACGGTGGTCGTATTAGAGAATGAAATATATGTAACAGCGTGTGTAGTAATTGATGATGTGAAAACTGCAGAAACCACGCTGTTGATTTTATCGAAGTCCCCTTCCTTCCTACTGCTTTCTTTGAATATTGATTAACTTGCACACACACACACACACGCGCGCGCGCGCGCGCGCGCGTCGCCGCGCACTTCCTTTGAGGGAGAATTTCGAAACTTTATTTCGCTTTATTTTAATCGTGCATATTTTTAAATTAAATTTCACCTTTCATCAAGACTTTCCACATTTTGCAAATTTTCATGCCCGGGCTAAAATTTCCAGGTTCAGTTTACTTTGACGCGTTGATTTTTACATTTTCACCTCGCTTTATTTCAGTCGTCAAAGCTTTCAAATTAGATTTCATCTTTTACTAAAATTTGACATTTTCTAGTCTCTGTGCTCGGACGAAATTTTCAGATTGGATTCAGGGCACTAAAAATTTGCCGGAGCACTGATTATTCGGATCTTTTAATGGTTGTTAACATGTTAGATGTTTGGAAAGCATCGGTTTTAAATTTAGCAGACTTCGGAGTTTCGAGCAATCCCCGCGGAAAGAGATATTCCATCACAGCAAAAATAATAAAGGCAATAAATAGGTCAGGTTAAATTTATTTGGAACATCCAACGCCAAATAAATTCAATCGCGGTAAAGATAGCGTAAGAACGCTAGATCAATCAGGACCGACTTTGTAGGTAAGTTAAGCTAGGTTTAAAGACCGAGTTAGAGCTTTAAGTTGGGTCAAATTTGGGCTGGAGTTTAGCTCAAATTTCGATAATTTACGTAAGGTTCAAACTCGGTTAGGTCGAGGCTAGTTGCAATATTGCCCTCTCCCACCAAAAAAGATTGTAGAGAGATAAAATAATGAAAGAGAAATCTTGTTTTAGAAATAAAAATAATGATTGATAAATAATGATTGATATAAATATACAAAGAGTAACGATCGAATCTCGTACATTTTTATTAGAATTGTAGATAAAGGCTCAGAGTTTATTTTTTGTATCAAAGACTACAAGGCAAACATAACATCAAATATATAGATATATTCAAACAAACGCGATTTCTAATCATGCGACGTCAAAATTATGTACCAAACTTTTTATCGACGGTTACGTGAAAGTGGCGAGTCATCAAAAAAATGTATATTAAATATATGTATGTTTGTATTAAACATTGCTGTAATATCGCTGTATAGTACGTTTACATTTGATTCAGATAGTATAAATTAAATTTCGATACACTTCTTAATTTCCTGGTTTAAATTAAATTTTGTTTACACACACACACACACACACACACACACACACACACACACACACACACACACACACACACACACACACACGCTATTTCAAAGTCTGTTTATAAAATCCTTATCTACTCTGCACAGTTCACTCTGTTTTTAAAAACCAGAATATTTTCCAATAAAATCAGTTTATCAACTTCGTACTAAGTTTACACATAAACATTTTTAATGTAATTTATTTCCACACTTTTCAGTTATCTCAGTTAAGATTAAGTGAATAGTCTGGTTAAGTGATTAATCCTGTATAGTTTCTATCCGATCTGGCGATTTTACATTGAAAGATTATTTTCTCGCCGTTTTCCAATAAAATCGGCCAGATTGTCCGGCTTCGAGTGAATTATGAAAAGTAGTCTGAAAACGATCTACTTTTACGGCAATTGGCCGACGGTAACCCCAATTTCACGTATTACGGGCCAGCGATGGCGTCGAATTACATACAGGCACCGTATGGCACACACATGTTGTAGTCATACAGTTGACCACCGTGCGTCGATATTTTAACTCTTTCTGGCCGAAAAACAATCTCCCTATGCGGGTGCCATTTTACGTAAACTATATCTCCGTGTATTTACGCGCTCTTGTACTTTATTTGCCTCTGGAGCTGGCCAACGACGTTGTCCTTGGCAAGCCTAGACCTCGTAAGTAATCCGACTCGCCCCTCTGTCCCTAAAAATCTAAAATATTTCGTTTGTTTAACCTCTTAGAATCCACGCTGGAATGACGTGCCACGCACGTCGAGAATTTTTTGTCCCAAAATTGCAACATTTTCTCAGTTTTAAGTACATTTAAATATAACCCAGGCAAAACGAGTGATAAGTTTATTACTTCTTAATCATTTCTATCCAGTGATATTATACCGACGAGTTCAAAAGAAAAAGAAAGCGACGAATTGTTATATACGGTTCGGTCACTCGTTATGGTCCGCAATCAGTTGCCAGCGCAAGGGATTGTTGCCAGGGGGCAAATTCTCCGGCGATATTTCTAGCAAAAAAAAAAAAATACATATATATCAAACAAAGAGGAGCAAACGTGAAGTTTTCGACAAATGAGATTTGTTAATTCACGTCTGAAAAATTGTTTTTCTGTAGCAGTTTCGAAGTTTGTGCCACAGACAGAAATGTCGGTGAATTCGAATATTTCAGAAAATGTCTAGGTAAATCCTAGGAACTCAAGGAATAGGAGAGTACAGTCTCAGTTTTGACCTAACAGGCAAATCTATTCCCTCCGGAATTACGTAATTAATTTCCGAGTCTATTTGACGTCTGTAAAAGCGCCTATTAAGGCAGAACTGTGCCGTTCAACTCTGTTACCCGGCTCGTCAATGTTTGATAAAAGGAGCCGACGATAATCTTGTCCCGGTTGCATTTCTGATTACGCGTATCAGGAGTTTGCGATTCTCCTCTCCCCCGTTCAAGAATTTGCATGCTTTGAGAAAACAGATGAAGATAAGCCGTAGAAATGTAGGAATTTATGCGGCGACTCCTCGGCGCCCGGTAAACCGATGCTCGATAAGGTTAGGCCCCGTTTCCTGAGAGAAAGACACGGCTAATATTCAACGAGGCGAATATCAATAAACGATCGGCAGCTGGTATAGTGTGTGCCAGACTGTGTGTGAGTCATTTTAAGTGGCTGATAAAGGGAAAGAGAGGAAAAAAAAAGCTGAAGGAAACGAGCCGAATGGACGAAACGTGGATATAACGGGACTTTAACGGTTAAAATTAATTTCTCCTTCTAAATATTTCCGCTCCATCTCGTCTCGAAGAGATTGACGAAATTTTCAGCCAATACCAGGGGATAACTGGACAAAGGACGATGCTTTGAAAAATTTTCCATTTTTGCTGGCTTCTGTGTGCCAACATTTAGGTCAAACCATGCTATAGCCTGTATTCTCTCGTTAAAGAACAAAATTCAATAATGTATGTAAACTGATTGAACGAGATTGCAGTTGAAACGTTGGCCTTTAACCTCTGTTCGATAAAGTTTCGAAACTTCGATGTCCCGCACGACGTACTAAAACAGCGAAAGGATTAATGGATTAAAATACGAGCAAAAATAAACGTAAATTTTATTCACGGTAGAAGAAGAGAGAGAGAAAAAACTGCACGACTTGTACCCTAGTACGATTCATCTCACTGAAAGGCCCAGAAGCAACTGTTCCGACTAGGAAGACGACTTTTTTGCCATAAAAACATTTTATTGATGTGCAAACATTTGAATCGATACAAAACAAATTACAGGCGCGATCGCTCAGTACCAGACAACGCCACTCCTACGAGGTCTACCCAACGCCCCCTTACAAATCACGTGACCCAAATCAACCAATCGCTAATTTTCGTTGCAGCGTTATCCCTGCTAAAATCACTTTCAGTGATAAAAAGCAGGTCGATTTAAATTGAAACGGCAAAGGAAAAAATTATCAGCGAGGAAGCGAGGTTTTCATTTCGCTAGGCATTGAAAAAGTGGGATTATAATCGTCGTTAGAATATGCACACAGTGCGTGGATGAATCAACGGGCGAGTGAGCTCTCTGTCTCTCTATCGATTATAATACTCCCATTTCCTCCCCTCGAACTTATTCAACAAAGCGAGCCAGCCGGCACGCAAGCTTCGCATTCGAGTATTTTTCTGTACAGTTCATTCACTAATGCTTCTCACGAGACCGACTTGCGCGCGTTGCCTGTCGAGGACAATTACCTTTCCTAAATCACGAACATTCCCCGCGTATTTCAAGTAAAAGTTGCCATAATTCCGGTTATTAAACTTCCCCGCCTACGAGAAAAATGAAAGCATGAATAAAACAAAGGGAGACAAAGAAGACGGTAAAAGTATGATGTAACCTGGCCTGCGTTGCACGCGACGAATAGTGACATTTTTCGTCGGTAATTTATCGCCGAGTTCGCTCTTGCGCGATAATTTTAATTTTAATATTAATTTAGTAATACTACTCGGTTGACGAGTCACGGATTACGGTATAAACAGAGAACGATCGAATGTTCGACTGATTGTAAAATTTATTTGTTACCGCGACGGAAGAAAGTTCAGTGCAAGTAGCAACAACTCGTGGCTTGTAAAATTTCACGAGAGATTCCGTACAGTAGCGTCGAGATATTAAACAAATAGGTGATCATTGTATCCTGATTGGTCAATATTGCGCAAGTTGTAATATTGTACGTTCGAATTTTAGAAGTGTTTGCGGTTAAAATTGTAGAGATACATGCTTAAACTTAACAGGCTTTACTCTCGGTTTCATGGAGTGGTGTACTAATGGTTTAAACCAATATGGTTAGAAACTTAGTAGCCTATTTATAGTTGGGATAATTTATGGAACTGACGATAAAAGCGTACTGTTGAATTTATTTGAAGATTGCGAGAAGTGCTGCAACAAATAAGTTCATTCTATATGTATTTAGTTTTTTTATCTTCTTTGATAAAAAGACATTGAATATTCATTAGCATCAAAACTCATTACCATCGCCAATAGCTATACAGGTAGCATATATTAACTATGAATAAAAAATGACTTTTTTTAACAAAAAATACCACTCGGTATTGTAAATGTGTAATGTTTAGCTACCAGTGCCAAATATAAATATTACATGTCCTCCTTTTTCATTCGTATCACGTACAGTGTTAAGTCCAAGGATTTTGCATACTCTATTTTTACTTAACATCGGACAACGATACAAAAAAAAAATGATATTCTAAATATTTACTGAGAAGCGTCATCGATGATTATTATACCTTACCACAAAATCTTGATCTTAGCAAGTTGATATTTAAGCAAGTAAACATTATCGCAACCTCGTTTAACTCGCCAAACAAAACAATTTCAATTTATTATTATTCTGAAACAACATGAGAGTGAGAGGAATCGTTGCTTCTAGGAAAACTAGGAGCAGCTAGGAAAACTTCCCTATCCGGAAATTCAGAAAATTATGAAACTTTGGGGATAAGTAGAGCAGACAGAAGTACGCATGGTGCAATTTCTTTATCCGCGGAAATTCGCTCTAAGAAATTGTTCCTTGGAAATTTGGCTATTCCTCAAATTTTATGTCGTAACTCGTAAGCTAGAAAAGGTAGGAAAAACGCTTCGAGACAAATGTCACTGATTTCAATTGGAGCTATCATATGACGAAGGATTTTCTACTTTTACAAGTAGTAAAAAAATTATAAACAAAGACGATAAAAATTTTTGCTCTCATGGATGAATTTGCATTCGCCAATAATCGAAGAATCTCTGGAATTATATATTCGCTGTATCACGCGCAAAAAAAGTTAACAACGTCAATTTGTTTTATTAATTTCGTCAACGTAGTTTTTGTGAATGTTAGATAAACGCTGGCTCGTCAAGTTGCAAAGGATCTACGTGCGTCTATTCATTTCCTTAATTGAGGCATATGTTTTCATCATTGTTAGTAAAATGACTGGATACAGGGATAAAAAGAATCGATTAGATTCTTGTCTATTTCCAAACGAAATGGAAATAGACAAGAATCTATTCGCCGTCTGGCACCATTGCGCGAAATTTTACGTATATATTCATCGTCACGTCGCGCCGTTTCTTCTGCGTTGCACGGCGAGTCCCGATTCGCCAGCAGTTCTCGTTTTTACCGTTTGGATCACGGCCAAAAAGTGGAGGCACGCAATTAAATTTCGTACGAATAATCCCTGAGCAAGAAAAATCGAGCAGAAAGACGAGAGAGAGAGAGAGAGAGAGAGAGAGAGAGAGAGAGGGATTTCTTCCCACCTTATAATTTTACTTTGTCATTCTCCCCAATTCTTTTTTTCTTTTTTTTTTATAATATAATATATACGTCGAGGAAATTACGTTACCAGGGGAAAATTGAAATTTAACCTCAATCTCACAATCCTCGCGTGTCAGATTTCACGTTATCGATGCATAATTATCGATTCACCAGCTCGATATACATATGGGCAATGAATTTATTAAGGTTATCCTATCCTAGGTGAGGCGTACTTTTCCCTTCCTTTTTTTTTTTTTAAAAAGAATAACAAATTGAATATGGTTTGCATCATATCGATACTTATCGATTTATGCGCTCGACGTATAAAGTCATTAATATTCTCGTTTGAAATTAACGGATTGAATATAGCTTCTATTGCGTTAGATTAACGTAACAAAGCTTCCGTTATTATTTTAGATTTATAAGAAGTATAAACATTTCCCTAGAATTGAAAATCCCTAGAATCGAACCACAACGATTTCTCAGGCAATTAAATTTCCATATTTTAGCCCATTAGATTTAAATCTAGCGAAAGTGGCTATGTTCGCGGTAGTTCCGAACGAAATTAATTGTAGTTTACAAAACCGTTATCAGAATCGATTCTACGCATGTCAAATCTTCCGATGAATCGCATGGTAACCGTTATATCTCGAACGACCACACGAGCGAAGTATGAATTTAACGACCCGCTCCGTTCACTCCCCTCGATCGAAAAAAATTCGGCAATCTTCCAATCCAAATTCTATTTTTTTTTCTTTTCTTTCTTTTTTTTGTTTTTGCGAAAGTATAAAAATATTTCGAATTCGCTTTTTATCGATCAGTTTTGAAAACTGCAACTGCAAAAATTTAAAACTTTATAGAATGTTTAAAATACTTTCTCTCTTAACTATTTCCGAATGAAATAATTTTTATGATCTTAAAAGTTACAATTTTCCAAAAAAAAAACATTCAAGATAATATAATGTTTAAAACGAAACGAGTTTGTCATTTGAAAAGAAATTGGAAAAGAGCAATCTATAACCTAAAAAACTGAAACTTTTTTAACTGAAATTTCTGCTAGTGGAATTTTAGTGAAAATCCTTGTCAATTTCGTCACATTAATTTCGATCCCGAATTCTAACTTCCAAATTCCGACCAAAAGGTCAATTACATCTAACACTCGTCGTAATAAGGGTACAGAACCCTAGAAATGGTCACTCGGGTGTATTTACGGACTTCAGAAATTCTTTTAAAATCCACTATCTTTAATTGAAATCTGACCAGAAATAATTTTGAAACCAGATAATAATAATAATAATACACACGTGTATTCCATTCCGCATGTAAATTTATTAAGCAGTGCTCCATAACAATCTTATATGCTATGCTCAATAACAATAAGCCTCAATGTCATTTAATGTCGTGCTAATAAACGCACGATGTTAATAAAAACTATAGTCGAAGATCGATCGATTCATAACCTTTTCAATTCAAGTTATAACTTTTGCGAGCCAGTATACATGGGCCATCTCAATACCACCGATCCTAGAATATACAGTCTAACCCAGTACCCAGTATAATTTACCCGGCATAAACAGCGCCACCGAGTCTCATCAAAACACAGGTTTGGCTACGAAGAAAAAAAGAAAAAGAAAAAGAAAGAAGTGGTCAAACCAGTTGCACCGCTAAAGGCGCAGCCAAAGAAGAATCCAAAGTGAAGCGAAGAAACTCACCGTAGGCCTCCTCAGCGTGACATCTCCGTGGCCGAGCGGTTGGCAAAAATGTCGCGCACGATTTTTCGAGCCTGTCGCCGACGCGGCGGAGCCTAGCACGGCGCGGTGGCACCAGCAATTATCCCGATCACGTCCAGTCACAAAAAGCAGGGAACAACGTGCATCGTGCCGATGCACGATGCTCGCGTTGCACGTCTCTTTCACCGGCGGACGACGAGTGCCCGCTAGCCGAAACTCGCGTGGATTCACGGTTGCCCGATGCACGACGATCACGAGGTTTGCCCGACTCGAGAATATGCCCCGCGACGTTGCAAAGTGTTCAGCCCGCTCCGTAAGGGAGAGACACGCCAGCATATATAGAGACGAACAGATACGAATCGGTATCTGACGCGTGTGTCTCGCGCGAGTCGAGACCCGAACCCGAACGATGCAGCTACTCCGAGTGATCCTGAGAGTGTGACATCGGGCCAAAGAGAAAGGAAGCCGAGAAAAGCGTGCGAGCGAAAAAACACGTTATACCCTCAACACCAACCGCATTGCTCGAGCAACAGCATCCAACTGCTTCGCTGGGCCCATCAACATCACGAGCAACCCCCAGGCAACTGTGGCGACGTCTGGCGTACTTCCGCGAATTTCATTCATAGCCGAGCTACTCGTTTTTTCCTCTGTTTCTACTCCGTTCCCCTTTGCCACGATCTGAAATGATTTTCGGCACACGATGCAGGCCCGTTTGCATAAACTTTTTGGGAAACGATGGGACTCCATTTACTCTCCCCGCTAGCTGCAATTTTTCAAACAAACGACTCTCAGATGAGTCGATTCAACCGTACAGTAAATTTCGTTTGAACAAACGAAGTTCAAATATAAACGGATTTGTAATTATTTCGCTAGGAATTCCTTTGGAGATCTGCTTGCAAATATTTGTTGATGAAGTCAATTGTATTGTGTGTAATTAAGATTACACGTCGTTTTGGAATATACAGAATTTCAAAGTTTGTTTTATCACGTATGGCAAATTTTTTCGAATAAAATTGAAAAATGTTAATCTCTCAAGGCGTGAAAATTATTATTTCAATAATTATGCGTATAAAGTTTATGAAAATTGGACGCCATATTAATTTTGGTCGGTAAAGTCATTACCGTGATATCGATATCTCTTGCATGTTGATAAAGTCGATAATCGAATCTTTTGCAAGACGCCAACTTGTTTGTTCATTCAATAGCAACATTTTTCTTACCGTTATTATATTAATTAAAGTTTATCTAAATCTAATTCAAATGGCAATACCAATTCATAATAAATGACATGAATAAGTTTATCGCTTTTGCTTTTATTTACTGTCGGTAATATCAATATTCTAGTCTATATACCAATGTAGAAAATTTTCAATTTTTACATTTTTTCGTGCATGTTATTATTAAAATAGTTGAGGCTAAATCTCGAGATTTTAGAATTTTAGATAATTTTATTGTGTCCATTCGTGAATTTAATTTAACAGATAGTTGTATCACGGATCAAGTATTTCAGCAGCAAATAACCTAGTTATACAAGAATCAATATTCCAATAAAATCACGAACTTTACTTCCAATAACATTTACTTAAGTAAATAAGCACAACAGTAGCCTTGAAAAGATCATAAATTGTCAAATTTACATTCACCAATTACCACTGCCGACTCATGCCAACGACCAAATTCACTGCCGACTCATGCCAACGACCAAGTTAAGATTCCCTTGTATTGAAACTGAATTTAAAGCGAATAAAAGAACCTTATTTTCAGTTACACTGAATCGAATGTGCCACTTTAAACCGGCCAGTAGCCTCGAAGCTTGCGAATAAATCAGCCATCTAAGCTTACAATAAATGTTCATCGATGTAATAGCAAGGTTACTGTTCGCGTGGATTTCAATCCAGACAGAAGAGACATCGCAAGGAGAAATGTAGTCGTAATTATTTTTAACGCTGGAGTGGATCTCTCAGCCTTGTGCATTGTGATTACGTATGTACATCCACTTCTACACCTGAACCCACGGATCATGTGGTTGCCTTGTGTTAGCCGCAGTATGAGTCTATATGCATACAGTGGGCCACGATGAACGCTACACGTTGGTCGTACGTTTCCCGTCGCTACTTTAAAATGTCAAGAAAAATGTGAGGTCTTCAGACAGTCACGTAACTTGCGGCTGGAAGTCTCCAAATGCAACGAACTGTTTGATCCCGAGGTGAGATCCCAATGTTGCGATAACATTCTTAGAAACAGCCGCATTTTGCACATGCAGCAAATCATTAACATGTCTGGCGCTTCTCTCGATGTTGATATCTCTTAAATTTATTCTACGTCTACTACAGAATCAAAGATATTAAAGATATCATTCATTAATGATAGACTGAGCAAGTTATATTATTTAAGCGATACCAATCGGTTTTAGTACCAACGAGAATTTTACAATCTTTAATTACATAGACGAAACCGCTGCACAAAGTAATTTTCATGTATCAATTTCCACTTTGTTTCTTTTTTTTTTTTTTGTTATCTAGTTAATTTTGCTTGAAAATAATTAATGATAATGGCACTGTAATAAGACTGAAATTTGTAGTAATGTAATGTTTGAGTAGTGTAACTCGTATAATGATTAAAATATCAATGTTTATGTGATAATCGTAGTTTCAGGATGTTATTTGTGATATCTCCAAAGCTGGGAGTTGTAATTAGTAGTTATGCGGACCATATCACACATGCTGAAGTATCATAAGTGTTCTAATTATAATTTCCACAGGACCAAGGATGTCAAAACGACTGAGCTTCTATGGTCTAGTAGGCCTGGCGTCCCTTTGCATCTTCTTCTTAGCATTTAATCAACGCTACAGCAGCTACCTTGAGCATCGACTGCAGCCGGTGATATCGGTCAGTAAAAAATCGGAGGTGGGGATTGCTCTAAATTGAGTCACGCCAAACACGCTCTTTCTGACGGTAAAGTCTAACTTTTGCACCTAACTTTTTTCCACTTGTACACTAACAATGAACTGTGAAGCCATTGCAAACAGTTGCCAGCTCTCTTTCTCCCTGTTTCCATAATTTCCCTTCCCTTCCTTTTTATTTTTTTTTTTTTTTTTGGTTTAAGCAGTAGCAAATACAACAATCACTGGGATAATCTTAAATTATTGGTATCAATCTTCTATAAAAAATTTAACAATATTGTAAATATTTCAACACTCCACAGTTATTAAATATTAACAGACCATTTCTTTTACCAGAGCGATATATGTTTGGAATGATTACTTATGGAAAAATAATCATAAGGAAAATATGTGTATAACAACACAACAGTAATATAATTGATAAAGCTTTATATTTTTTTCTAATTTTTTTTTTATGTCATGCATGTTTTGCATAAATTCACATCTTTCTTTGCATTTCTAATATTTTTTTACAATGTACATATAATTTTATTTACACCACTGCATATTTTGGACACTAATTCACTACCTACATAATGAAAGAGGGAGAAAGATATTATTCTGATTACATCAGCAGCATTATCGTGTTCACAACATATTATGCACTTTCAGTATGCTAAATTATCAATATTTTCTCCAATATAGGATGTGGAAATAAGGCCACGCATCATCAAAATTCAAGATCCAGTAACGGTAAGCAAAACGCATGTAGATTTATATATTTTGTCAATTTTGTTCAATAGAGTGAATATTATAAATTGATATCCATCATATAAAGTAAAAAAAGCATTCAAAGAAAAATTTCAATGACGAATAAGTATATCAGTGAACTTAAAATGATTGCCACTTTTTTTCTTTTGTGTTTAACAGTACAGGTGAGTGAATATTTGTCTTGAGAGTAACCTTCTCATTCACAATAATGATTTTTTCATCCATTTAACGCATTTGAAATGGTATTGGGAATAGAACTTACAAAAAATGCTTAATCATTCTTGCTTGCATTGTCTGCAAATTTAATTTGGGATTCAATTTTAAATATTTCATAAATTATGTGTGCTTTATAGGCATATTTTAGAGGGTCCATTGAAAATGTCACGCTTACTGAAATACAAGAAGTTGTTGATCAGCAGAGAAAGGCAATTGAAAGAGAAATGGAAGATTACAAATATCCCAATGGAAGATATGGAGTTAATGTCAGGTACGTTGGTTTTCATTTTTAAAATTAATATATAATACTTCCTCTTCAATTACATAATTCTTATAGTAAACTGGAAGACTTGGTGTTAGAGAAAGGAGGAAGACCCATGAGAAGTGTAATTTTAACAAGTTGGCGAAGTGGTAGTACATTTTTTGGAGATGTGATCAACGCGCATCCGGCCAATTTTTACCATTATGAACCTCTTCTTGATTTTGGAATTGTACAAATCAGGGGGCCACCACTTGCTGATGAAGCTCTTAGAAACCTGGAGGCATTATTAAAATGTGACTTTAGTAATCTTGGTAGGTTTTCTAATAAGACATAAGGTAGGACATATAGGTCGAATATATTGATCTAATTTTCTAAAATAAATAAATTCTCAGATCGATACTTGGATTATGGTAAAACGCATCCTTGGGTCTTCAATCATAATACTCATCTGTGGAAACAGTGTCAGATTCACAAAAAAATTTGTTGGGATCCACGATTCGTTTCGAAATTTTGCAAATTATTTCCCTTTCAATCGATGAAGATCGTTCGTTTAAGACTACGTGCCGCAGAGAAGCTCTTAGAACAAGAAGAGTAAGAATGCAGCTGAATTTCTTTTTTAATTGATATCGTAAATGCGACAAATCTCAAAATAATAATTTCTTTCAGTTTAGGAATGCGTTTAGTTCTATTGATTCGTGATCCGAGAGGAATTTTGCAATCAAGGAAACATCGAGAGTGGTGCCCCACCAAACCAGATTGCTCTGATCCTGCATTGGTATGCGCAGACATGGTTTCGGACTTTAGTGCAGCTGTTCGACTAATAAAAAAATATCCACATACTTTTAGGTATGCATTTCTTTTGCAATAAATATTCTACATATAATCTTAAAATAATTCTTTTCTTTAATTTAGGGTGATACGTTACGAAGACTTATCTGTAGACCCCTATCGACATGTGAGGGAATTATACAATTTTTACGGTTTAGACTTTCACGTGAACGTAAAGAAATTTTTAGATACACATACAAAAAACGATGTTGGTGGTGTCTCGAGTACTTTCCGAAACTCAAAAGTAGCGCCCTTTCACTGGCGAACAGATCTCGATTTCGAGGAAGTCGACGAGATACAAAGAGTGTGTGCAGCGGCAATGCGACTATGGGGATATGTTATGGCGTCGAACTCCAGCCACCAAAAAGACTTCGACCCGCTCACAGACTACCAACTACAATTATGACATGGGCGTAGTGCACGATAAATGTCTAGTATCTGTACGTAACTATTACTGTGTAGAATGGTTATAATTCTTAGCTTATCTGCACAGAATATCGAGATTATCACAAGTGCCCTCATTCACATTGAAAACGTGGTGCTGACAGCTTGTTCAGGCAAGCGCTTATGAACTCTTACGATTAATTCTTTTTACCGATCAATTTTGGATTGGTAAGAAAAACAAAAGAAAAAGAGAAAAATAATGAAAGAAGTAACAAATTATTGGACCTCATAAGACCAATGGTGAAACTCGTTCCTTAAAAAACTTAAGAGATGCATAAGTGCTCTTCGAGCTTGTTGCATAAAGAACAATCTCAATCTAAAACCAGCGTGAAAATTAGGGAAAATTCCTAAGACCCTGGTGTGCAACAAGGAAACATCCATATCAACGCAAATATTAAATGAACCTAAATAATAATCTTTTTTAGAATTCAAAGTTTAAATATCGCGGTATTGGTATAATAAATGTAATACATTAGGATTTTCCACTGAAATACTGAAAAAAAAAAAAATGATCTGGCATTCTTATAAAATATTATTTTTCGCTAGATCTTAATGAAAAATCTTATTAAAATTCTGTATAATGTTATTTCATTTTAGTTTTTTCAAAGATGAATATATTTTAGTTGCAATATTGATTATATAAATGAAAACAATTTGTGTCCTTGATTTGCAATTGTTATTATTTCTGTCTTGCACTCTAACATTGTTATTGTTTCTTAAAAAGTGTGTAAGATTGAAATTTCGAAATTCGTAAGACAAATCTGTAAATAATTAGTTAAATATTGGTGTATCCATTGTTGTATTACACCTGAGATACTTTTCTTTAAGTATAGTTTCCACGTAACCGGCCTTGAAGCCAAAAATTAGATGATACAATTATATTTGCACTAGGTTTCAAAGAAATTTAAATCAAAAAATATCATTTATAATTTAGTAGAAAGATTGGAAAATAATTAGACTGTTATTTGGGTCACTTTATTTTATGAATTATATATTTTTTTCTATTCAGTGTACTAGATAATTGTTTGCATGAATTTTTACTAAATATGTACATTATACTTGGAAAATAATTTCTAATATAGTTTTAAATATGTAAATTCTGTTTAAGCAATAATTATTTGTTTGTGAAAGAAGCAATTTATAAAAGCAATTGCTGATTAGCGTTAGTCAAGTACAAGTGCTCAATATTGACAAAATATTACTTTATAATTATCTGCGCAATAACCCAACATTTAAATTAACTGGCTATGTAAATTTTTTCGAATTATACATGGATCATTTAATATATGTACTTTTGCAGTTTCAATCATTTTACTTTCAACCACAATTATTTTACTTAGCATTGAACTAAATATTACAAACAGAAGCATTTTGTGAATTTTTGTTTATTAATAAAACAACTAATCTAGTCCAAACTGTTTGTTTTTTCAGTCCCATGTAAATATATATATATATTTTATTAAAAATATTAATATGTTAATAATTAAAATTAATACATGGCAATAAAAGTAAATAAAAAGTACACATTTTTCCAAATATTTTTATTAATCCAGCTTAAGAAATTGTAAAAAAATATATACAATTTAAAAAGTTAAAAATTTTTGGTTAAGAAATTAGAAAAATAAATATATGTCATTGAATTATCTTAAAAACAAATTTGTATTAGCATTCAACTCTTCTTTTCCAAGTTCATCTGAAACAATAATATAAATTAATTTTATATCAATCATTAATCCTTTCGCTACGAGCGTCGCCTATAGACGACATCCGCGCGACGACCGGTGTGTACGAGCGTCGTCTATAGATGACGTCAACGTGATACCACTTGACCATGAGACTCGCGATGTTTTTATTTTTACGCATACTGCACATCGATCACACTTGTCTCATTTGTTTTAAACAAGTGAAATATAAACATGCATTGTTAGCATTTTATTGATAATAATTGCAAAATCTCAAAATATGTTGTTGTATGACACTTAAAGAATCGTACGATCCGGAGAATGACGAGGCTGCACCGAAAGATATAAGTCCGAACACCAGTTTACCTAAGCGCAACATGCACACTTTTCGGCGCAGTGCTCCGTTCAGTGCCGCTACTCCGGAGGCACGGTGGCCTGTTCAACGATGTCACTCCGGCGCACACTGCCGTAGCGAAAGGGTTAAATAATTTATAGCATGTATTAGAACCATCACTTACAACTAAAATAGAATTTTTTGTACAATTATTTAAAATACGTTTTTATTATTTATATCTTCTTATATTATAATGCGTAATTAACACTTTGAGCCCCGCGTCGGTCCCTGCGGACCGACAGTGGACTTATCGTTTGGAGAGCGTCGGTCACTGGGACCGACAGTAACAAAGTTAGAAAATAAATGTAGCAATTTCAATGAAATTTATTGAAACATTCCAAACAAAAATATGGTTTGTTTTCGCATGTATTACAAAATGTGACGACTTTTTTAGTCAAATTTCTGGCTATCTTGCGTCCGTATATCGTTGAATTATTGTTGTAACATCCCGAACAATATTTTCGGATTTTGTAAACATCTTTTTTTTGTAATTGGTGAATCTTTTTTTTCAATAGGCATAGGAATTTCCTCATCTGATGTATAAGTTCATCCGCCAATTGTCTTCGAAATGATACGATTGATATTTTTTTTATCAGTTACTTTCTCAAACATAAACAAAGCATTTATGACTGCAGTATTTAGAAAAAGCTCGAAAGCTATTTTCTTATACCATTTTATAATCCTTCTCAAGGGACTGCTATAGGCATTATCTGGTCTGATAGGTCAATTGGGATCGTACGTTCATATCTCTCTATTTATTTTGGCAGTCTCATATATCGCCCAAGCGTAGCAAAATCGGCGCAGGGCTTTTTACAACATACCTACAAACAAAAATCAACTTTTTTAAATCAAGAATTTTGTTAGAATTGCATCCTATGATTAAACAATTGCAATTCAGTGAGGGCAAGTTGTAGTCATGCTATAATAGTAAGTCATTTTAGCGTATATTTCTAAATCATCATTACAGTTTTTTTTTTATAAAATTATACTAGTTTTCTATATATATTCACCTTATTTAAAAAGATAACGATGTACTTCATGATGCTGCGAAATCTAATAAAACCTAATAAAAAAAATAGAATTTTTAATTGATAAATATTACATATTTTATATTTTAATTGTAATAATAAATTGTAATCAGAAAAACGTAACATCAAATCTATTCAGACATATGCTTGTTAAATACATCATAATAAAAGAATTATTGTAATATGAAAATATGTAACTATTAATAAAAAAAATTATTTACCTCTTTGATTTTTTAAAAATACCTCCGTGGTTAAAACATTATTATCACTAAAACTGATTTTAGCGGAGATAACCCAGAAAATTGGATTCTAATGCAACGAAAATTAGCGATTGGTTGATTTGGGTCACGTGATTCGCGAGAGGGCACGGGGTAGACCTCGAGTAGGAGTGGCATTGTCTGAGTGATCGCGCCTGTAATTTGTTTTGTATCGATTCAAATGTTTGCATATCAATAAAATTTTATAACAAAAAAGTCGCCTCCATTCCCTAGTCAGAACAGTTGCTTCTGGGCCTTTCAGTGAGACGAATCGTACTGGAGTACAAGTCGTGCAATTTTTTTCATAGATGCATACACAATGCACTTTTTCCTATAAAAACGTAATACAAATGAATCACAATTACATTTATTATAATAAATAAGCTTTTCATAATATAAAATTTATATATCAGGAAATGAAATCACCATAATTTTATGTAAGACAGGGATAACTTAAAATCATCATAAAAACTTTTTAAATACTTTTCAAGCTTACATTATAAAATAAATCTTTTTTCAAATACTATTTTTTAATACTATTACCTTTTTAATACTATTTTTCTTCAAAGCTCTATAGTATAAATAATATAACACTATCTTCTGATATCTTTAAGGTATCAGTTATCTCACGCAACTTCACTTTACGGTCTTTCAAAACTATTTTGTGAACTTTTTTTGTTTTTCGGAACAACTGCCGATTTTGGGCGACCAGAGCGTTCAGCATCATCGGTGTTTGTACGACCACGTTTAAATTCACCATACCAATCAATAATAGTTGATTTCCCTGGTGCAGAGCTCCATAACGCTTATCAAGCCACTGTGTCTGGCTTCAACAGTATTTTCCCCCATCAAAAAACAATGTTTAATCAACACACGAAATTTTTTTTTATCCATTGTTTTGAAAATTACAAAACTGGGGTTACTAAAACCACTGTAACCTGTAGACGAATGTCATGAAATTGACATGTATCGTTTGAAGGATGCTACTATCCAGAAATCATATGGGTCTGTCAACAGTGTTGCCACTAGAGACTTATTGAATGATATGATATTATCATTTATATTATTCATCAAAATTAGATATTCAACCATTTTCATTGCTTTTATCTGAAATTAAAAGTGCATTATTATATATTTTTTACTAAACACAATAAATAAAAACTATATTATTCAACATAATAAATATTCAGATTTATAATATCTACATGATGTTTCTGATTGACTGAGGTAGGTAAAATTATTCATCATATTGTATTAAAATAAATAATTATAGAAGTAAAATCTAATCTCTAAAATCATATTTTACTTTCTATAAAAATAACACAAAAAGTTTACCAAGATTATCAAGGGAATTCACTATAATGTATTGCAAATTTACTCCTATATTTTCCCTGAAAAGAATGAAAAATTTAATTTACATGTTAACTTAAAATTAAATAAATAAATACAAATTTATATAATTTTCATCAGAATTAATCAATCACTCATAAAATGGTCAGACTGGGGCGATATATTGTCATCATATTTAAAATATACTATTAATAAAATTTCAATTTAATTTGAAAAATTAACTGAAAATTTAGTGTGACAAACAGAAAATTAATGAAAAATAATTAAAGAAACATGAAGTAAAAATTGAAAATTATAATCAACATAACACAATAAATTAAGAAAAAAAATTTTATCTTGCAAAATTATAATAGACTCACCAGAAAAGTTGCAAACAAGCCGAAACTAAACTTGATCAGCAACAGGCCATCCAAAGCACGTTTCTGACTAATTTTAATGTTTTAAACTAACTCTAGAAGAAAAACAAATCGAAACTAATTTATTAAATTAAATCATAAAAATCAACCAATTACACATCAATACATATATTCAGAGCCACATTTCTAGATTATAATCAAGGAATATATCATACGAACGAGACTATTTGCTTTTCATCATACAAAATCAAAATTCAGAACAAGCAGTAACAAATAAAAAAAATATAATAAAAAAATAATATGCTGGAGCGTCAATTACTTGAAAAATATTGCATTTTTATGATGTTTTGTGATAAAGCGCGTGATGACTGCGGATTATATAAAATATAAAATGCACCTACCTCACCACTCCCATCTTCGACGAAATCCGAAATGAAGGTACATAGATTCTTCGAGAAAGCTTAAATAGATGATAGTCTTAGATTACACATTTTCAAGAGAGCTTTCGTTATCTCACTTGCGCCCTCTAACAAGATTATAGTGAATTAACGTAGGAATTTTGTTAATTCATGATTACATAGAATATTATAATATGCAGACTTGATTCTAGACATTAAAAAGATGAAAAAAATTCATTTGAAGTTATAAACAACAATATTTTTTATAGATTGAAAACATGCTGGTATCAGTTAATTAGCTGAGGAATTTTTATATAATCAAATGAAGTTGATTGACACATATAAAAAAATAATTATGATATTTTCCGATGATTAAGAATAGAGTGATTAAGATTAGTTTTTCTTGATAATAATTGAGATAATAGAAATATTATCTTATAAAATATATAATAAAACAAGTAGTATGTATAATATAAATATATGTATAGTCATTATGAACTGTACTAAGGATTATGAAAAATATTTGTTACTACAAAAATAGTAATAACAATACATTCAATATTTTAGTAACAGGTCGATTTTTATGAATTTTTAAATTTACGTTAGATAATATTTAAGTTGAATTTTCGATGATTACATTGAGAAAATCCAGTAGAATATTTTTGTAAATCTTTTGACTTAAATCTATCTGTCTTTTTTTAGGAAAATTAAAAAATCTAGTCTATTTATTATTAACAAATAACATATTATATTGCAAATAATAAATTGCAAAAATTAGTAAAATTACGAAAATTATGATGTAATTTTGTATAGTACGAGACGCGAATATCTACGTCTTCCGGTATGTGTATGTATATATTTATTTTTCAATCTCACATATTTGTATAATACTTAAATAAACAAAAAATATTTTATGTTATATAAAAACATAATTTCAACATAACTGAAGGAACAGGACAGAATTTTGTTTCCTTATTTTAGAATGAAGAAACTTGTTGCCATATGATGTAAGACATGGATGTGCAAATTAAACTGTAATAAAAGAAATTCTTTGTTTTAAATTAGTATTTTTGAAATGAGTGGCTTATCAGAGGACGATAGTTCTGATAGTAGCAATGAATATTTGGTCGATCCAGAGAAAATTAATTTAAATTCCAGCTTTTTCACGAAAAAGAATCCCGACGATGCGGTGGTTGTGGATAAAATCAACACCGACGATGAAGACACCGATGACGAGGATTTCGAAGATGTCAATCAAATAGGCAATATCGAACTTTTCACCCAAGTTTTAAAAAACTTAGAACATTCACAAAAATTCGAATTCAATGATGAAAACGCTGAAAAAAAAGAGTCGCATTCAAACCATCCTGTGTTGCAAAAAAAAGAGGCACAAAAAGTGGAAAGTGATGTAAAAGATGTCACATCCTCTAATGAAATAAACGAATTGTTGCTTCAAGGTGAGAGTAGTGTAAGTTCACCCTCTAAAAAGCTTTCTGTAAATGGAATAGCAAAGAACGAGGAGGATGCTGAGCCTCCTAATGAATATACTATTCCAAAGGATGGTGTCAAGATTATCTTACCAGGCACCAGTTTAATGATTAACAAAAAAAAAAGGGGAAAGCCAGATCTAAAAGCAATTTTGAAAAAACGATTAAGAGATACTCAGATATTAGTAGAAAAAGTAGGATTACTCTGTTGGTTGGCTTATGGGTATCACTTAAACCGTCAGATAAATCAGCCCGAGATAATGGCTAGCGTGTTATCATTGATTTCCACTTCTAATTATCCAAAAAATAGAATAGATCTTACATATTTAGAGAAGTTTACAAAATGGTTTAAACATATGTTCACACTTGAGCCTGTTGAAAGCAATGGCAACAAACAAATAGACAAAGAAACTTTGTTAAAGATACTGAAGGAAAAGAAGATCTCAAATTATAAGGAATTGGTATTATTGTATGTTGCTACATTGAGAGCTTTGGGTTTAAATTGTAGATTAGTTATTTCTCTTTGTCCTCCTCATCGGATATATAATGATAACCCACTGTTTAAATCGGACAATAAGGAATCTGAAACTGCAACAACAAATAAAAGTACCACAACTAAAGGGAGAAGTTCAAAGAAAAAGGAAAGTAAAAAAGAAGTTTCTGATAAAACTAATGTGATTAAGAATAGCTTAGAGGCAAAAAAAAATGCTAATTTAGAAGCCAAGAAGAGGGCAGCTGAAATTTTACATCCAAAAGTACAAAACAAGGCAGTTAAAAAATCAAATACTAAAAGTACTGAAAACAAAGATGTAGCACAACCTGCAGTACAAGAAAAAAGTCTGTCTAATTTAAGACAATTAAGATCTCATAAAGTTAATACCACAAAAGTAATGAACTCTACAGACATATCTTCAAAAACAGATGACACAAAATCAAAGTATTACATAGAAGATTCAACAGATTCTGAAACAGAATTTCAGCCTAAACCAAAACTGAAGAAGAATAACGATAAAGAGGAAGTATCACAAAGTTGTAAGAACACTAGGAAAAAAAATACAAAATTAATATCCTCTGATAGCGAAGATGAAACAAATAAAACAAAAAGGAGGCAAGACATTTGGGCTGAAATATATTTAGAGTCAGAAGAGAGTTGGATTTGTGCGAGCGTAATGGATCAAAAAATTCATTGCGTGACTGAAGTATACGTGAGTAATTTATTAACCAGTTCATATTTGCCAATATGTTGTAATAATGATTGTATTCTATTACAGAAAAGAGCAACGAAGCCTGTATTATACGTAGTAGCTTGGAATTCCGAAGGTTTGCTAAAAGACGTGACTAGACGCTATTGTGCACAATGGCTTACAGTCACACGTAAACAACGGGTTGATGAAAAATGGTGGAGTGAAACCTTGTCTTATTGGAAGGAAAAAAATACTGCTATTTCTAGAGCCGAAGATGAAATGCTGTTACAAAAGTATTTAGGCATATTTATTCATTATAATACGTATATTTATTTAACAATTTCATTAAATTGCAGGGAATTGGAGCAACCTTTGCCTAAAACGATCAGCGAAATCAAAGGTCATCCGTTATATGTCATTCAAAGACATTTACTCAAATTTGAGGTATTATATCCTTCAGATTGCGTTCCTTTAGGACATACTTCTACGGGTGAAGCTATTTACTCTCGTCACTGTGTACATACGGCTCGTTCAAGAGAAACTTGGCTTAAACAAGCCAGAGTTGTGAAACCTAATGAAGAACCTTATAAAATAGTTAAATCTCGTCCAAAATACGATAAGGTACACATGATTTCCTCGTTCGTAAATATTTATTCTATGAAAGATAATAATTAAACTTGTAAAATGATTTAATTGCAACAGCTTTCCGGATTGAAAATTAAGGATTCACCGTTAGAAGTATTTGGTGAATGGCAAACTATGGAATATGAACCACCAGTAGCCAAGGATGGTATTGTTCCACGAAATGAATATGGAAATGTTGATCTGTTCAAACAATGCATGCTTCCAAAAGGCACCGTTCATATAAATCGTAAGTTACTAAAGAATTAATTAAATGTATAAATTATTCGTTTTGAACTAAATGCATATGTAAAAATAAATAGAAATAAGTATAATAGAGATAAAAATTGAGACTAATATATTATAACGTAGTTCCAGGATTGAATCGAATTGCCCGTAAACTTAACATTGATTGTGCACCAGCCGTGGTAGGCTTTAATTTCGGAGGTATGGGTGCAGTGCCTGCAATTGAAGGTTACGTCGTTTGTTCTGAGTACGAGGATACTTTGCGAGAAGCTTGGGAAGCTGAACAAGCTGAAGCAGTTAAACGAAATAAAGAAAAACAGGAGAAACGAATTTATGGAAATTGGAAGAGACTGATTCAAGGTTTGCTCATAAGAGAACGACTGGCAGCAAGATACGAGTTTTCACAAGAAACTAAATCAATAACTAAAAAACGTGCGAAAGATAAGAAAACAAGCACAAAGAAGACTAAAGTATTTTAAATTGTAAAACGAAATTATCGGTCAGTTTGTAAAAACGTTAGTGATATTAACAAGAATGATATTATGTACTTGTTATTACGTTGTATTACTATTTATAATATAAACTATAAGAATGAGTTAGATACATAAGAAATTTTCTAGGAAACTCTTTAAACTATAAAGAATCATACGAGTTAGATTCTTATAAATTAAATATGTATAAAATTTTGTAATATATATATGTATATACAATATGAAAAGAAATACATGAATTTTTCGTTCAGTATTTTTCAGATTATATTTTCTACAATTTATTATAATATACATGATTATAATATACAAGTATTGCTTCAATATTTTTTAAAAGCACTGTAATTATTAAGATCGTTTTGTAGATTGTTTTGTCAATTGATATTAATATAATATATTAGCGATGATTATGATATTTAATTTATCTACGACATTTCTATAAAATATACATACAAGTAGTCAATACTACATAAAAATAAAAAATAGTCAATTTTTAAAAAATAAATTGATATATATATATATATATATATATGTTATGTTTATCGATCTATGACCGTTATTATTTGAATACTATCGATATAGCGATATACTATAGAAAGTGGGATTTACACTTGTGTATGTAAGTGTTTACTAAACATAGATTAAATCTTAATATAGATTAAATTTTTTATAAAAAAAACTTTTATAATACTTTTATTTTAAATTTTTAATGTGATATGGACCTAGAATATTATAGTACTTTATATAAATGGTAAGTTATGCAAAATTTTAAAACTAGAAGATATTTAGAGGTTAAGTTTCTCAAACAATAACTCCTATTTTAGTATTTTATATTTTAGGTTTGAAAAATGTGGAGTAATATCAAACATAAGAACGCATCTTCGTCAAAATTTAATAAATGCGTTAAAAAGTAAAAATATTATTTTAAAAGATTATGGGCCCAAATCTGCAAAGCAGTATATTTACGATCTACTAATAGCAGAATATTTATCGAATCACAATTACGCATATACACTATCTGTATTTGCCAGTGAAGCACCATTGTTAATTAATTTCTCTAACAAGACAGTTCAAACATCTGGTGGCAATAAAGAAGATAATGAAAAATTACAAAATGATTATATATTGCACGTTTTAGAAACGTTGGGTATTGATCCTCGTGATCCTAAAGGACAATATGTTATATCACAGTACACAAAAAATGATATACCTCTTCTTTTATGTATATTGAAGTCTATAACTATGTTCTCTTATAACATACACAATGATGTACCAATAAAAGGAATAGTATTTCTTTGTAATAAATCCACTCAAACTGAAGTTTCTTGGAAAATTAATTATTATACAGAAAAATTAACTGCTTTGGAAAAGAAGATATCTGCACATGAACAAATTAAAAATAAATTGCGCAAAAGAGAAATGATATTGAAAGAACAGGCAGTGATCATTGAGCAAGAACTTGTAATATTAAATGCAAAATTGCATCAAGTTCAGGTAATGATAATTTTTATTCTATTATTTTAATTCAATTAGAATAAAATAAGGAAATATAAATCTTTTTTATAGAATATGGCACATAATATGAGTTTGAAAGAAAAACAATTAAAAGAAAGAAGACAGAATAATGAACAAGTTTTACAGAAAGAAAAGGAATTAATATCAAAGGAAAAATTATTATTACAAAAAGCAGACAGGTACATATGATAATATTAAATTAATATTAAATTAATCATAATATTAAATTAATAATTATTTGTATCATATATGATACAAATCTAATTTCCATAGATTGCAAAGAGAGCAAAAAAAATTTAAAAAAGTTCGTATGCATAAAGGTGTACAAACTGAACATTCAGTAAAATTATCCAGTCATTTTTTACAAAGTATTGAAATACAAACGGATATTGTAAAGGATATACAACAAGGGGATAAAATTGATTTCTTCATTAAAGAAAAAGAAAAATTAAATGCTGTTATTCAAAAGCAACGCGTAAGAATAAAAGCAATAACACAACTAGCTCTTCAGTTGTTTCGACAAGTGGAAGAAATACGCTCGTTGAGAGTAACCGAAGTTCCAACACAAACTATTAATGCGAACACAGTTATTAGCGAAAGTAGCTCGACAGAAGATATTCTCCAAGATGCAAAGATGAGACTTAAACGCTTAGAAGAAGAAAGTTTAAAAGCGGATCAGTATTATTATAATTTTATTAATAAATCGCCGTAACATATAACATAACTTACAGTAATCTAATAGAAATAAAATGAGGAAAAATCGAAAAAAGATGCAATTTGTACAATATTTATGTCAGTTTTCTTTTGCATAAAAAAAGAATGTAATGTTTTCTGGATTTTTAAACATCAGGAATAATAATTAACGAAACAAGCGCTACATCAATGAATATTTATTACGTTCATTGATAATTCCTATTATAAATTATATAAAATTTTAATCATATGTACAAATTTAAGACTGAATAGAACAAAGTGCTTTTGTTACCTAGTTTATTTTATAAAATTGGACGTTAATATAATATACAAATTATTCGCTATCTTTTTTCTTTATTATTTGAATTCTACCTTAATTACATGCAACACCAAACGTAGTATATAAAATGTTAAGTCAAATTTTTTCCATTGTTGTACATCATCTCCGTTTGGGATCCGAACTTCTCCTAGTACTCAGAATTAAGGATTATATTTCTTTATCTTTTAAAATAATACAAGCGATTTTTACACAGAGTTTACGAGGTATAATATTTTTTTCGATTTTTAGCATACGTCTTTAAAGGATATTGTTTGTCCCGACTTTCACGGCCTTCCCGTTCATGAGTACGTTCCTTTGTGTAGGGTGACTTTTCCTGAAAATACATTCTCATATGAATCTTCTGAATGTCGTGTTATCTTGCAATTGGCGTTTGGGTATTTGATAGTATCACCTAGTTTTTCTGGTCTTTGCTATTGTCTCCCATTTCGTCTTTTCAATGTACTCGAAGCGGACGTCTTTATCAACTAAGGGGTCAAGGAATAGTGTTAGAAAAATTATTAAAAAGTTAATTTATGGGGAGAATGTTTGGGACAAAATGTAAGATTGATGTAATGGGATATACAAAAAAAGTGTAGCACGTTCTTTTCGAAATGTGTTGTCTTGTATGTTTCTCAATAGGATTGTTATCGCGAATTTCTTTTTTTTTTACACATGGGAAAGACAAGTAATGACCTACTTATGACCATTTTTAATAATACACAAATACCTTAAAGAATCTATTAAATTCGAATAAAATGTCGTACGAATAAAGTATTCGAAATTATTCGAACATGTCCTAATAAAAATATAATCTCTCATATCTTCGACAATGAATAGCAGAAAATTTCAATTAGAATTACTAACCTTGTTGTAATGATGCTTTTCTCTATGCTCGGGAATATCACCGTTTTGATGTGTTCCTTTCGCTGAAAGCAATTTTTATTACTTAATTATAAAGAAACTGAGATCAAAATAGATTTTAAATTATTGGAAAAATTTTCTACCTTTCTCATCATCTTTTCTTCTTTTCTGTTCAGTTGTCACTGCTGATTCATCTGTTCTATCCTGCAAAATATGAAAGAAAAATAATAAATTGTATCATATTCAGAATATATTGTTAATATATTAATATAGAATATGTTATTAATAAGTCATTTACTGAAAACTCGAAACATACTCTTTTCCGTGCGAATTTCTTTTCTCTGCGCAACTCTTTCTGTTCATCTCTTATTTTGCCTTTGCTTGAGCGTTCCTTTTTGTCGAGACTTCCTTCGGCACGTCTCCCCTCCTGTTAACATTAAAAATCCAACCACATAAATAATATACGAAAACGATTATTGTAAAATTTAATAATCTTTACCTTTTGTACATTTTCAATTTTTCTTCTTTTGGCATCTGAAATTAAATATTATCAGTTTTGGATTATCAATTTGGAATAAAAAATATACATATATACATATATATATATATATTATATTTTTTGTTAAAATATATTTTTTTACTAGGTCGTTTTTTCAACACAAGCTTTATGTTCCCTAAAAAATACTAGAAGTAAGAAAATTTGATTATGTAATTTCATGGCACGTATTTATAACTTTTTAATGCAAACCTCTGTCTGATCCATCTTGTGTTGGTCCGGAGCTAGCACTACTATTTGATACACTAGAAAGATCACGGTCTAAATTATCTACAGCACTGCCATAATAATGTTCCTCCTGAAAATGAGATTAAGAACATGGGAATACGCTTATTATGTAATATAATTTGTAAAAAATTTATAATTACTTTGTAGTATTTTCGGTCTTTTTTATCTATTGTGTCATCTTCCTTGATCTCGTCCTTTTTTAAATGTTTGTCTTTCCCTTCCAAACTGTCTTTGCTTTCTTCCTTTTTCCTAATTTTTTCCGAACTTTCACTGTATTTAACGAAAATTCAGTAGCAATTTTTGATCATTTATTCAGTGAAAATTGAAATATGTATTATGCAACTTACTGATGCAATTGATTCGATGCACTTCGTTTTTCTCGTTGATCTTTATTTTCTTTCTCTAACCTGGTATCGCCGTTTGTAATCTCTTTACCCGATATTCCATCCCCAACTTTCTCCGAGACATCACTATTTGGAGTATCTTGCGTTTTTCCAGCCTGTCAGAAAAATGTAGGAATTGCTTTCCAACGAAGAAAGATAATACTGAATGAACGAATACTTGATAATAATAAAACAGACCTTATCCCCCACATGATGAAAATCTGCCTCGCGAATCATATTCGGAGTTTTGGCCTTTAGCTGGCCACTGTACGATGTAGCCAGGACGTGTAAATCTTGGCGTTGTCCGCGTTCTTCCTCTCTTACTTTCTCTACTTTACGTTCAAGAATTTGTGATAATTTTGCCAAAACAGGAAAATGTGGCAATATTTTTATTAATATTATCAAGGAGTTTCTTATTTGTACATAGTCCTTAGAATCCAAACAAACTACTATTGCCTGTAAATATGATGTATATTGATTTACAACCGAAAAAATAATCTTGACGCAAAGTCATTACCTTTGTGATTTTGTAATGCCACTTGTGGCACACATGTCTATAATTTTCAAATCCTACCATATCGTTAGCTTCAGAGAATTGATTGCTAACACGGAATTTTGTTACAAATCCCGGATAATTGCTACACTCCTAAAATAAGAATATGTGTATTAGTAAAATTTTGGAAGTACATCGAATTTGTTGTAAATTAATATACCTTATCGAATATGGCTTTCTCAGAATGCCATCTCATCACTGTTTCCAGCATGGCGCATAAAAATCTTCCGTAACGATTTGCTTCATTTTCGGTACATGAGGTAACTGAATATGTTATATCACAGAAAAGCTGAAAGATTTTTATTTTTATTACATGGTAAATAATGCAGTATTTAATACACAAAGCGCTTCCTTTTTGTTTCGGTAAATTATCCTTACTCTGTCATAGCAAAGAAGAGTTGAAAAATTCGCAGTCTTCAAAGAATGTATGGTGTGAACGAATTTAGCGCAATACATGGCATCCACGGTTGTAAATGTACATCGAGGAAACAGACATAACTGTAGAAATTGCGTTATCGTTTCATTTTTTGCTGATTTTGCGCTTCGAGATAAAAACCATGTATCTTTTTCTTGCCTAATAAATTGTTGTTAATAAAGCAATAACATTACAGTAAAGTTTTGCAGCAAAATGTATAAATATTAAATCAAACAAATTTTACCTTAGATATGCAAATACTTTTTCAACATGTTCCTCCTGTTTTCTTCTTTCGTCTTGTAGTTTCTCAATTAGAGTTGTATACCTTTCTTGTTCTTTCTTTCCCTTACTAACATTCTGAAAGAAGAAAGAAGTACATTAATTTAGGAACGAACTATAAAAAATTACCGTCAGAATAAAAAGGTATGAGCACACCACATCTTTGGAATCCGCGCTTTGTGCCGCGAGTTGTTTTAATTTGTTGATTTCTCTTTGATAACTCTCAACGGGAACATACAGATCGTACATAGACAAGGACCAAAATGTCACTAAAAATTGTGGCGAGATATCCTCCCATACTTTCAATGGATGTAAAGGTCTAACTGATTGAGCAACAGGTGCCATAACTGCTTGTGCAGCTTCTGCATATTTTGCTTGTTTCATAGCAGTCGACATTTTTTTGTAATTTGGATCAGCTTTACGCAAGGCATCGTACTTAATCTGGAAACAGAATTGAATAACAATGATAAATCATAGTTATTTACTCGTACACGATTGTGATATTTAAAAAAAAAAAGATACTCACGTTAATGGCGTGTGCAAACATTGGTCTTGCAAGAAAAAATGCGACATCAGAATGTATATGATTGTCCTGGAGCATAGAATGTATGGAGGGAAGTCTTTCCACGTATTCATCCACTGTCATAGTGGATCCCAAGAAAGTACCAAACTGGACTAACGTATCTTGACACTGATCGTACAGTTTACCTATAATTTTAGATAAAAAATTTACTAATAAATTTTTCTCTTGAAACATCAATAAAATTAAATATTGTGATAGAGCTTACCAACGAGTTTAAGGTGAGATTTATCCGTTTCCCTATACACAACGCAGTGTTTTTGTTGTGCCATTAAAAGGCATAGCGCTACGGCAAGATCATGTTCAGCTAGAGCTTCTTTTAATCGTTGTGATGATTTTTTTGTATTGCGTACTTGACTAAAATAACCGGCCTGAAATTTTTCATATAATTGTAGAATTTCTTATAATAGATGTGTATATAGATATGTATATAAATTTTAATAAAATTACTTCATTCTTCAATAAATCTCCACCTGCCATGGCATCTAATTGATCCGAAGTCATTTCTTCCGCGGCTTCGATACCTGCCATCTTTTGTACTATTTCTTTCAATATTAATAAATCTAGGCTGAAAATAAAAATAAGTAATATGATAATTATCATTTATTATTCTTATTACGCAGCATTATGTGGTTTTCATAGAAGTTATTATATAAGATCCATTGCGAATAACAATGATTGTTAATGTTTTTAAATAACTGTAAAAATAAAAATCTAAATATGATAAATGAAAACATAAAAACCGAGACCGTACGATGTAATAACTATGAGCTTTTTTTATGACGTTATATAATATAAACGAACTTATATGTTTAAAAATTATCAGATAATTCTAGTCTTTTCCCTCGATTTTTTTAAACCTATTGCAATAAGATTTAAATCCCATCTCTTTTACATTTTACAAAATACAAATTTACTAATAATGCTATTTCCTTAATGTGTGACATTCATAATCTAATTCTAATTCTTTTTCCTCTTTTCTTTTTTCAAATATATTGTATTTTGCGACAAAGATTTCCACTGTTTTCTTTCAAAACTGTTATAAAGAATCCTTGTTTCATACTTTTTATTGCAGAGATTCATACATTTAACTAATCTATATCACCTTTCGTTTTATTTCTGTTCCATTCAAATTACATTATCCAAAGCCTTTCGTCCGTTAATTAAAATTTTGATCTTTTTCTCTTTTTTACAAATTTTTTACCTAGAAAGAAAAAGTACAATGCTAAATATGTTAACGTGCCCGAAACATGCTTTCATTAAAATTTCTTAAATAGATATTAGAATTTCTTAAATAGATATTAAATTCTATAAAATAAATATCTAGTATTTACCTTGTCCTTCTAGGCTTTTATTGCATTGGTGGCAATATTTCTCACCAATCATATTCTTTAAACCTTAATTTATTAGTTTTCTCAGTCGTTATCAATCAAATAATTCTATTATTCCATGTTGTTGACATCCTATGATCATTGATATCTTTTTAATGTATCGGTAATTGAATTTTAATTATTGTATTTAATTCAATATAAAAATGAGTTCTTTTATTTTTTTTATATTTATTCATTTATTTCTTTTCCACGACTGTTTTTAGTCATTATTTTCCCTTATATTTTAATTTCCTTTATAGATAAAGTGTGTATGAATATGTATCCCATAAATCATTCGTATTTCATTATTCCAAAATAGAAAATTCTTATTTCATTAAAATATATTGTGATTCATAATCATTCATTAATCCAGAAATAAATAAAATCCATAAAATTTGCTCCAGAATGTCAAACATTTATATCAATTTATATCAATCTCCTTTAACTATTTGCGTTGGATTTTTATGGAATTTTGAGTGGATCAATATATAAAAAACGAAAATATTATATTACAATCAAAGATATGTTTGAAAAAAATGAAGAGAGAATCTTATATTGCCACACTTTTGAAATTATCATTGGTAAAATTCCTTTGCAATGGAAATTTTGTAAATTTTATTTACTCAATGATATTGAGTGTGTTTCCATTTACGAACTATTACAGCAGAATGATAATGTATGTTCACTGCAATTAAAAAGTCTTCATAGTACACTTATTACAATTTAATCAATTTTTTTTCGTGTATTCATGAGCAATAATTATTTTGAAATTATAAACAGTGGATCAAAATTGTATTTTAACTTTTTTTAGTTTTTGTTTGAATATTTCTTCTGCAGGATTATACATTTAATTACAACCATGTTTATGAAAATTCTCTATTTAAAAAAAATACTGTTTATCTGGATAGATTTTAACACGAATTCAAATACAATTGACAAGTTTTATGTATTTAAATGTAAATCTTGAACACATAATATATATTCAGTAAAAATATTCCTGCGATTAACAAAAAAAAAAATTGTGATTTATTAATAATTTGTGTTAATATTACCACTGAAAAGTACGACAATATATTTTAACTTCCTTTTTGTGTGGTCTGTTTTTTACTAAACAGCAAATCAAAAGAAAAATATAGAATCTTCTTTATTTAGCTGTTTAAAGAATAAAAGATTGTTATTTTTTATTTAATTAATTAAAATTACGAAAAATCGAGCAGAGAGGCATTAAAAATATCACATTAACAATGATTATTCTTAACTTAAAAAATTCTAAATAAATTGTTACAAAATGAAAAGAAATCAAAGTTTATAATATGAATCTATAGAACATGAAATGAATAAATTATTATATATTAAAAGGAAATTAATTTGTTGCATGTAATGTACCTTTTTTGTGCTTTAAGTTGATTAGCTACATACTGCAGCAAACCAGTAAGTTCTATATTATATTTTTTAAATATGGCTCCGCAAAATGAAGCAAGGGATTGGAGCCAAAGAGATATGCTGGTGCCATCATGCTTAAATCTATCTCTGTCAGCACCAGCTAAAGCTTCTACGAGACAGTAACCAAGTACATCGTAAGAAATGTTAGTCAAATATTTCAAGGAATCTACAACAGGACCTGCAACCCACAATACAGCAAAAATTATTTAAAACATAGGACTTAAAGTCTATGTGTCTTTCCTAGAATTACTTGCATACCTATAAGATTATCATATAACTGGATTTGTATAAGAACGTAATCGAACAATACACCAGGTGACGAATGTGTAAGTTTGCCTATCGATCTTCCTACGGGCTTTATGGTTTCTTTGCTCACTCTTTTCATAATAGACTTAATTTTCTTCTGCGCATCTGCCCTTTTTCTTAAAAGCGCAGCATGTTGCAAAGGCGTGTCATTCTTCCATCGAGCATACAAACAGTATCGATTCTGATATGGATAGTACTTTAAAATGTTCCACAATTCTTCTGCAACGCAACAGTTGCAGTCCATAAAAGACAATGAAGGCAGTAACGCCACATCGAGAATAGTCAATACGTCGTAATACAAAGTATTTTTATCAACTGGTTGTTTATTAGTGTCTAATGGACACTGTTTTATGGCTGCATGACACAATCGCATGATCTTGTACATCAGAACGGGATCATGGTGTAAATTGGGACCGAGGACTATGAGCATCGGTAATAATTGATCGTGAATGTCCTCAAGACTTTCGATTGGCTTTGGAGCAAGGGAGCTCTTTAATTGCGGAACTCTTCTACCTTGTAATTTTGGCGATATTATACAATGTCTGGAATATGACGTAACACAGTATCAAAAAATTTAATTATAATAATACACTTCAAATTCATTTCATTGAATTTTCTGAAGTGGATACGAATGTAAAATAGAATTTACTTGCGATAAACAGGTTCAATAAGGGATTGAATCATTTTGCACAGCGCTAATGCAATAGGACGTTGATCGGTGAGACTGTGTTCAGGTAATCGATTGAATAAGTTTTCTGCTACTTCCCAAGCTCCTACCTCTAGAAGTGCTTCACATAATCCGAACTTTTGATTACTTGCGTACTTATCCTTTTTTAAAAAAAGCAACAGTATTAAGTAAAATTTTCCTCAATAATGAAATCGAATAAAATAAAATCATACTTGTTTAGATACCTGTGGATTTTCCTTCTCTTCCGGCACGTCCTCCTTGTCTTTCGTAGAAATTACGCTCAATTTGCGAACATATTCTTTCGCCTGTTTCATTGCTTGTTCGTGTTCTTTGATAATTGTTTTATCATCTGGCACTAACCATGGCAATATATCGTCCAATTTAATGACACCGTGTTGCAACATAAGTGCAGTAACTTTTTGCAATGAAAATGGAGTAGCATTGACAGTCGAACAATATTTAAATCCTAAAACTTCGCAGAGTACCTGCTGATCACTCATGTATGAGCGAATTAAAGGGATAAAAAGCGCATCGTCTTGAGGTCGATTCTCAAAAGTTTCTAACAAAATATCGAGCACTCTGTTAGGGTCGAGATTAAAATATCCTAAAAGAATTATATAGTGTAGTTCTGTTCGTTACCATGACGTGTACGATTCGAGATATGTATCGGAATGAAATGTTTTACCGATAAGAGACTTAACAATTTCCAATATCGATGCTACTTCATTTTCTGGACGTTCCTGATTCAACTCCACTACAAGTTTAGAATATCCTTCGCTTTCTTCTCGGAATAAATTAAATTTCCGTTGTTTATAACTGTAAATTAATATTTTATATAATTTTTTCTTTGCTCACTTAACTTTTACACTGAACATTTTTATCTAAACAAATAGGAAAGATACATACTACAATTTTGTCTTCACTTTGATGAATTTGATTTGGAAATTCTTATTTTTCAATGTTCCTACATCTTGCAACGTGTCAATGTCTAAACGTTCCTTCAATATCCTATCTGTGAGAAACTATATAAAAAGCAAATGACATAAGTTAATTATGCCATTAGGAATATTTTAATAATTTAGTTAATAATTTAGTTATTGTTGCTATCTTGCATGATACCTTTTCTGATTCTTTTACAAGATAGTAAAAATTATTTCTTTCTTCGTTATGCGCCTCCGCGTCTATCAGCGTAAATATATCCACTATCGCAGATGATATTGCCGCATCGATATTCTGCAAAAAAAAGAAAAAAAGAATGTATTTTAAGCAAGAGAGAACAACAGAATTACTTAATTAATAATTGTCAAAAGCAAACTATTACAATATTGTCTCCGATTCTCAAACTTACTGTTAGTTCACCTAATGTCTGAACAACATTGTCCCTTTTTATGTTTCCACGGATTCCATTTGAAATTAATTCGTATAATCCTCTTCTCCATTCTAAAAGTAAAAATAATATCGCACAATGATCATAACAAAATACAGATACATGAAAAAATGTTATGTGTTAAAAGATATCTCAGGAATATTAATTTACAAAAATATATATATATATATATATATATATATACATTTGCATATGTGAAAAATAAGAATAATATAAAGTTGATAAAGACCTCAAGAATCATAACAAACTGCCATTTATTAAACTCATTAAATTCATAAATGATCAATATTTATATTAATGGATAAAAGAATGTAAAAAAACAATAGTGGTTAAACGTGTTTCATGATTTTTCAATATTCAGTTATATCTCTCACACAACAAAAAGAAGTGGAAGGAAAGTATATTATAAATTGACATGTTGCTTATGAAATAATGATAGTGCAACGTAAATAATGATTGATTAAGGGGGATGAAAAGCTGTACACTGTGTGAAAACATGGTTCAAGCTGTTGGGATAAATTTGAATAGCATGGAATCTCACCTGCAGTGTTGCCTTCCTTAAATTTGTGCTTGATTAACTTGAGGCTGCAAACAGTTGTTAATTGACAATTAACTCTTCAGAAGAGCGAGAAACAGGAGAGATAAGTTGCAACCATCAATTGCACAGAAGTATGCAGTATCAATTCAATATTAATCGAATCGCACTTTCGGACGTTAACGCGTTAACCACTTACAAATCGTTTTTTCCATGTTTATCCCATGCTTTCCATATATCTGTATTCCACACTTTACCAGCCATTTTAATTCCATGAAAAGCTTTTTTATGATTAAAAACAGTTGTATCAACATCACAGGTTAATAGACTCCATTTTCCACCATTGCAAGCGTCCTCGAAGCTATCGTGGCGCGATCTTTCTTACGCCACATATCATATCTAGTTTGGTATCTTTACTGGCAACAGATTTCCCTAAATTAGTTTACCGATAAATTATCAGACAAAAGAGAAGGCAAAAAATTCCGTTAATTGCGTATAAAATTAGCTCGTAAAGTTCTCTCCATGGTTCTTCGTTAGACTTGACTTTGACATTGTAAAAATTGCTTGAATAAAATTAGCAGGTTGTTCTCTTGAACTTTTCATTTGTGAAAAAGACGCTTGTATCATAACAATGTATATACATAGGAAATATAAATGTACGATATTGATTTATTCTAAAAATTAAAGTTATATTTCATGTAACGTATACTTTGCCCAACGAGTTAAAATTTATGCGATGAAAATGTAGGGGGCACCAGATTCTAAATTCTAATGTATTACAGAACAGAAAGCTACGTTTTTGAATATTGATGAGGTATTAATTAAAATTAATAATAATATTAACTAAGAAGATATCCAGTAAAAAATGATTAGTTGAAATTTCAACGAAAAGATTTTGCAAACTGTTTACGTTTAATAAGTTTAATAAGTTATTTCTTTATTCTGGTTTTTTTTTAAGTCATGCAAGTTATTTTACTTATTTTGTATTTATAAAAAAATATGTTGTTTATCTTATAACAATATATGTACATATACATGTATAGTATATAAATGTAATTATAGAATATTGATTTATTCTAAAAATTAAATTTATATTTTATATAACGCTTTTTAGGGAACAACCAGACGACCTTTAAATGGCTTCATTAATGAGTTCATTTTTATTTATATAATATAAAATATGTAATAATGTACAAGTTATCAATAATTTTATTAGCTTTATATGTTCACTAGTTTTAAAAATACATTTTATGGATTAAATCCTACTAAAAATATTCCTATCAAAAATCGATGATTTTAGGAACGCAATTCTTTTACGCTCGACTATAGAAGGGAGAGATATCAGTTTCTCTCGAAATAAAATCAAGCAACATCTGGTTGTGTGTTATTAATAATAAGTAAGTTTTGGTATAATTACATCGATTAATTATTGTACAATAATATAATTTTTATATTATTGTCGATAATATAACATGCTTTATTTAAAAAATTAAGACATGTGAGTGTAACACTATTTTGTTTACTACTTTTCCTGTGTTTAACATAATTTACACAACTGTAAAACGTATTGTTTTTTCGTACAAATATTAATTTTGTAAGAATGTATATTCTACAAAATTAATATTTGATTCTTTTTTAAATTCAGAATTATTTTACATAATCCTTTTTCTTTTTATTATGACAGATTATTTGGTTATGTCACATTGTAATTTTGTTTTCAGTATAAAATGGCCAAATCTAAAGAAAAGAAAAGCAAAAGTGCTATTAACGAAGTTGTCACACGTGAATATACAGTGAATCTCCATAAACGTCTCCATGGAGTTGGATTCAAGAAACGTGCCCCACGAGCTATCAAGGAAATTCGCAAATTCGCTGAGAAACAAATGGGAACTCCAGATGTGAGGATTGATACACGACTCAACAAACAACTTTGGTCTAAAGGAATTAGGTAAATTCTCGAATCTGATTTAATTTACAATTATCTATGATTAATCAGTGTCTGAATTTCTTAGATTTTTGTATTGTATTAATTTATGTTTGTATATTCTTAGGAATGTACCATTCAGAGTTCGTGTACGATTGAGCAGAAGAAGAAATGATGATGAAGATTCCGCCAACAAGTTGTATACCCTTGTTACATACATACCAGTTGGTTCATTCAAAGGTTTACAGACAGAAAATGTTGACTCAAGCCAAGATTGATTTATTTCTAAGTAATAAATAGGTTTCACCAGTCTTTGCCTTGATGATTATTTCTTTAAATCTCAATGTTTACTGATATTTTTGCTTTTTATTTTTTTAATGTTTAATTTCAATTTTTTTAGACTACAAACATTAGGCATGATATACTATATTTGTATTTTCAAATGTAATATTTAGAAAATCCATATTTGATATCATTGAGCCAAAGGTTAAAGATCATCTATTCAAAAAATATTGCGCTGAATAAATTGAAGAAATTTTGGATTTTAAAATGCTTAAACATAAAAAATTCTTACAATCTGATATTGTCGATCATCGATACATATCGACTACGATGTTACCATGTATACATTTCCCACGTTATAATGTTCCCAGCCAACTCTTACTGTAATACGCTACAAACTAGTAACATTTCATGCATCGTATGGCAACTATGGCTAGTGTAAAAATCTTATCATACTCGATCAACTTCAAGAAAGTTTATTATTCGTATGGATTCTGGCATTACGATACTGTGTTACGGCTCGAGTGGTGTATATTCTGAAATAGAAGCAGTGAGTTGAGTGTAAGTAATATCGAATGATTGTATAAACGCACGCTAATAATACGCGCTTCTCTGTTAATTTTATTAATCCCTAGCGAAATAATTGGTTTGATCCTTATTTATAGTTGCGCTGATATAAGTTAGTGATCATTTATTAAAACGCCAAGCGCGAATTTATCAATCCGTATCGCTTTATTTACACGAGTGTCGGCACGAATTTTTTTTTTTAATTTCAGTTCACCGGTCTCGCATTTTATCAGAGTATTCTTAGTAGTTTTATTTCGACGCTTTGTAAGTATTTGTATGGTCAGAGCGTCGCGTCTCATCGAGGTTGCATTTGCATTCAATAACGTTTCAGATAATAAAGTCCATTGTTTATTGTAGCATGCAAAACACGGTTAGCATGTGCGTTATAGTTGGAAAAACATAAATTGGCAATATTTGGTTTGAGCATAATAATTATTTATTCACTCTGGTTAATTCGATTCGGTTAGCCAGTGATCGATCACGCGACTACTTTTTATCAAGTAAATCGCGCACATAATTAAGTCCGTGGGAACGGATGTGACTACACGGTGAAAAAATTTCGTTCCCACATTTCTTTTTTACTTTTACCGTATCATCCTTCGTGCGAAGTTTCCTGTAACAGGTATACCTTGGTATAATTAATTTTCTATAAGAGAAAGAAAAAAATAATTGTATTAGAGAAAAAAAAGAAAGAATAGAAAAAGAATGTAATTCTTATTTGTTGTTTTATTTATTGTATGTTTTTGTTCCCATAATGTAAATTAAATATTAATCGATTTTTATTTTATGTAATTATCTTTTTGCCTAACATTTATATTCTACATTGTATAATAATAAAAATTCATAGGCATATGTACATTTTTATTTATATATTACATTCTATTTTTCTCATGTTTTTATTTCTTTTCTTTAATATTTTAATTGTTTTTATTGATTGTCTAATATCTTTCATTAAACACCTATCTCATAATACAATATTGAAATAAATTCTTCAAGGAATATTTTATTGAATTGTTAGGTTTATAATGGAAGGAGGTGGAGTACTTACAGCAGAACGTAGTCCTGCACGTGCGAATTTGCATGTAGCTTTCAGTGAAAAAGGAGAGGTAAAGGAGCGCAGGGAAAAATTTTTAACAGCCAAATACGGATCTCATCAGATGTCTCTTATTCGTAAAAGACTTGCGGTTGAAATGTGGCTATTTGATGAGCTAGAAAAATTATATGAATCAGTTGTAAGTATAAAATCAAATTTTTTCTGATTGAAAGTTATTATATATATAGGATATAATTTATAAATTTTTTAAATTTACAGAACGAAAGCGGCAAAAATCGGGAAGTTGAAATAGATATAGATGAACTTCTTGATATGGACAGTGATGATCATAGACGGAGGTTTTTACAAGTATGTACACACACACACACACACACACACACACACACACACACACACACACACACACACACACACACACACACACACACACACACACACACACACACACACACACACACACACACACACACACACACACACACACACACACACACACACACACACACACACACTTATAAATAGAATGATCATTATCAAAATTATTTATTGTTTCATTTTCTTTGTTATAGGAGTTGCTAGTTGATACAAAGAAACCACCACATGATATAAACGTAAGTATACTTATCAAGCTTGTCTAAACACTTATTTTAACGATATTTTCTTCCTTAAAATTTCATATTTTGTGACTAATTCTACATAAAGTAATATCTGGTAGTTCTGAGAAATTAATAAGATCGGTTATGGTGTACCATCTATGGTTCCAAACGATTTGTCACTAACGGAAGTTTATCTATTTATTTATATGTTTCAGAAATTTATTAACGATTTACTCGAAAAAGCTAAAACACTTTGAAGAACTTCCGTGTTCTTCTTAACACTTACGTGTTTGCAAGGACTTTTTTGAAGCATTAACAAATTTGCTCAGATTTCGGAACGAGTCAAAGACATATTCAAGCCTTAATGAATCGCGTACAAACGCGACTCAAATGCCAATTTATCATTATACTTGGATCGAACACAACGGGGAAAAGAAAATGAAAAGAACAAAAAGAAAAAAAAAATCCATCAAATGACTCTGCACATTTTTATTCTAGCGTATATTATTTCATATTGAAATCGTAAGCATTAGTGTCTGACTTATCTCAGTACAACGGCTAACTTTGTTAGTTATTTATGTGCGCATCGCATATCAAGTAATAAACCTCACAGTACACGGAACTGCCTTGCTGTACGATCCATCCAGTGTGATCTATAGTAGAAAACATTTGTTCTTCTACACTCTAGTTTTATATGCATTCTAAACTTCATTGTTCGTAGTAATATTTATGTTATTAAGGATGATTAACTAACAAAGATACTTCCAAAACGTTGTAACTATATCAAATAATTTGTATGCATATTCTATGTTCACTGAATTGTCTCGACTGTGGATACGATTGGGTTTGAAATGATCGATATTTTTTATGTTGTGGCATAACGAATTAATACAAAACTTTTTCTATTTATTTTAGGAGATATTTTAAGAGAGTAGATATGCAAAATTTTGCATCGAATGCTTGTACGAATTTAAAAAGGAAACAAAAAGAAAAAAGAAGAAGAAAAAGAAAAAAAAGATGGAATCTGTTTGATAATATAATAAAAGCGTGTATGTTTCAGATGATATTACTGGCACAGTAATAATTAAAACGTGAAAATGACACCTATTGTTGCTTCAGTACCGAATCAGTATTGAAAATTATTGCGAAACAGAAATTAAAGTTTGCCGTAAGTTTTTCATTCTTGGTTCTTTTGAATAATTGTTGTTTGAAATCATTCAAAGTTCTTGTTAAGTCGTTAATGAAAAGAGAAAGAGAGAGAGAGAGAGAGAGAGAGAGAAGGAAAGAGAAAAAACATAAGAAAAAGTATGAACATTCCTAAATTTAGAAAGATATTAAATTTTTTATATTTTAACATATCGACAATTTTTTAAATTACTTTGTTATTTATATAATCATGTTGTTAATTTTCAAGATTTTAAATTACTATTTATAGACATGTTGTGCTCGTTTAAGTGATCGATTGATCATTCTGTGACGAATATTTAATAAATCAGTTTGCATGTTTGTCTTGGGGGAAAAAAAACGGAACGAAAATGTACAAGACCTCTGTTCTGACGGCCTCGTTCGGATAAAATAATTGTAAATGCGTATAATTTATAATGATGTAATTCGTGCGAATGTATACGTGATTCGAATTAGCGCTTGCGTTACGAGAGAGAAAAGGAGAGAAAGAATAAGGGAAGAGAATAATTCACCGTCGCAACAGAGCGCACGCAATCATAGGTGACATTTATACGATTTACCAATCAGTCATTTAACATACGAGCTATCGTGTAAAATGTATCCATAGTTATTGTAAAAGAGGAAGGGAGTGAACTTAACGCGAACTTCCGGACAACCCAAAGGATCTCTTGCACCGATGTATCTCGCATTAATTACTTAAAACCAAAAATGGACAAAAAAAAGACTGCACAAGTGGAATTTACCTTCCTCTTAGACACCATATGTTATATACATTTATAGATGCGTACAGGAAATCACCGTCAAATGGCAAAACAGGATGATAAAATGGATATATTATCGAAGATCGAATAAAAGATAGTATCAGATGTTGAATGAGGAACCAATGGACAAAAATGTATGTAAAGAAGCAATACCTACACCATGTGATTACCATAACGATATATATTCACGTGAAAGAAAAAGAAAAGAAATGGGGAAGAAAAAAAGTTGGAAGAATTCCGTGGCTATCTTGTGTTACGAAGGAAAGCGTACACGGCATTTTTGCAGTGTTGTTAACCCCCATTTAAAGAACAGGAAAGATTTTATTCAAGCAAGGACTTAGTGAATCACGATTATTTTCACGAGATATATTTGAGTGTACAGAGATTTGCCGCTGCCGCTTATCGTTTGGCAAGAGCGTGATCTTTGTAGACTTGATTGAGGGCATATAGAGAAATGTGTTTAGATCATCACTCACCTCCTCCCCTTTCAAATAAGAAATAAACTTCCATACGATTTAGGTGGATAATGTGTAATGAAAGAAAGAAGAAAAAAAAAAAAAAAAAAAAAGAAAAGAAGTCTTGTCAACTCAATTATGTAATTATATTTAAAACTTTATACGACGAAATATATGTGAATGTGTAATTAAAATTAGAGAAGTAAAAAAACGAAAGAAAAGAACAACTACTATACAATAAACCTTGATCTCGTAATGAGTAGTGCAATCGTTTGACGTGTTCGTTCAGCTCCGATCAAGCGAAATCATATGACACATCGTATTTAATGAATCGATTTTTATGTCGAACGAATACGTCAGAATTTAATCAGAGTTTATTGTATTAGAAACGATACAATCAATTGGTGCACTTGTGATCCAGTGTGTGTTGTACAATGGTATGCGACCTTCGATAGAGTTATGTTCATCGAATCAGAAAAGAAAAAAAAGAACGAAGAAGGAAGAGTAAGAGGACGACTATTGAAGTTTTGAAATTTTATCGCCAGGAAGAAAAATTGTCGCTGTATCTCACAAGCTCCTTTGTTCTTTCGTTTCTCTGTTATAAAATAGAAACGTGTTCAAGCGCTTTGCGTGTAATGCTCGTTGGCATGTCAAGAATGTTTCGTAACTTATATAACGTGTAATCGTTCCGGCTTCGTGTCTCTAAAAAAAGAAAGGCGTTGGAAACTCGTGTGTAATTGGTATGATGCGATTTCAACATTATTTTCTCGGCGAATCGTTTTTGTAGGAAGTATGTGGAACATTCGATGTCTCGTAGAAAGAAGAAGAAGGAAACACGACGAAAAGCAAAAATATGTACATCCGTAAAACGACACTGGAATTTCCCATCCCTCCCTGTGTGAATGCCTCTTGGAATGTTTTAATATTATAGTACTGAATCAAATTAATCCATAATACTCTTAAGTAAGAGGGGAAAGCACTTTTACACTGACTACACGAAATTGAGATTTTCGCGATAAAAGAAAAAAAAAAGAAAATTTAAAAAACAGTAAGAGATTTAGGGAGTCGTGTTCCTTACGTTTTAAATTGGCGGTATTGCTGTTTCCACGAGGAAACAATATTTTGCATCAACATGTACTGATTATGTAAGAGATTGTATTTACTTGCACAAACAAAATAAGAATTGAATAACAGAAAAATTTATGGCTCGTTTCCTTTTCTTTTCCTTTCCCTTTCTTTATCCAGTGATCTAATTGTGTATACAACATTAATAAATTAGAAATTTATTACCTAATCATAAGCAAAATTTACATTAAAAAAAAATCAATATCTCTTTACTTTCTTGAAATTGTAACTAAAACACAAAAGAGATGAAAATCCAATTGCAAGAATTACATTGCCATATTGAAAATATTTATTCATCTACGTGGGATCCAGTCTGAAATAGTTCAAGCGAATTATATCAAAGGTTTATTCGTTATATTGTACAGAATTTCATTAAGGTTATAGGGCGCGTAGCGGACTGCGATACATATTTTTATGAAAAAAAGATTTCTTCTGAAAACATCAGCTTGAATAAAGATATACGAGATCGATATACGTAGTGAATGAATTTGTGATCCGTAAAACTATTCCTCTGGCTACTATACATCGTTTTTCATCATTCGCAAAAATATGCCACTTGTTTAGCATCGTTTATATCACAATGTCGCAGAGGGACATTGCATCATGAGCCAAGCGTAAGACACGTTAATCGATCGGTTTCACAATTGGAACGAGAGAAAAGATTTATATAAATACTTTACACAGCGACGTCCCTTTGTGCATGTTTATGAATTTCTGATTCCAAGAGCTTGCTCCAATTCCGCGCGTTTCTGTTGGACCTTTGTGTAAAAATATCGACACACAGCTTCCTGGGCCCACGGTTGATAATAAAATTCTGCTCTACGTTCCTCTTCCGGGTTACCAACCACGTCTATCATCGTCTTCAAGTCTCTCGTTTGCGATATAATCCATTTGTTGATAAACTGTTGAGGGTCTTTGGCAAAACTCAAGAAGAACTCCCGGTTCGTTTTCAACTGGTTAATCGTCTCTACTGTTTCGTGAATTTTGTTGTCGAGACTTTGGATCTCCTGTTGGCTCGCGGTGGACAATAAGAAATTATTCATCTGCGTTTTTAACGTGTCATCGACCTCCACTTCTATGTCGTAACATGCGGTCTGCTTTGTTTCTGTACCTGATAAACAAACAGGTTACTTTTCATTATTATTGAAAATCGTGGAAGACGGCACGCATTAATTGGTTTTTACTGACAGATACCTTCGACGCTAATAACGTGATTGATTACAATGGGATCCGGAGGATGAAGCAACGGATTTAAACGCTGTGGTATCTCTGCAAATTTCATCCTCGAGCAGGCGAATATTTGTTCCAGATATTTATCACAGTTTATGAATTCCCTTTCGTGACTGTCTTGAAGCTTGTGTGTCTTTATGTACTGCCAGAGAGCGGAAATAATGACGGGCCGCGTTTGGGTATGTACACCTAGAAGTCGGGCTAATCTGGGATCTAGTTTAAACTGCAATTAAAAAAAATCTCTGTCAAATTCCAATTTGAGTCAACTTGGAAATTTAGGTTCAATTTAAAGAAATCAAAGTTACCTGTAAGGGTTGGTAGTCGAGAAGCAAAAGAATAGTGCATCGAACATTTTTATCTCCAGGTCTTTTCACTTGGAAACCATCAGTTTCTTGCGTTGTTAATGTACGGTGCCATTCAACCAAGTGATTGTCGGGTCCATATAGATCTTTATCCAATTCTATAACTAAACTTTTAAAAAAGGAAGAGAACTTCCTCTTCACCTAAAAACCATTAATGATACAAATGAATTATCTTTCATTCAAATGATCTACGATTTTCTTTTTGAAAATAAAATTGATTTTTACTTTGTTGGGATCATTTTTCGTATCGTCTAAGAGTCGTCCCTCAACTCTAAGTTCCCAGGATGCTACCGAACCTTCCTCACCCTCGCCAGCTTCTTTTGCCGGATAAAACGTATTCGAAATGAATATTCGCAGTTTCCTTTTTTGTTTCATTGGACGTTTCAGCGCTTCTTGTATATCTAGTCGCTTGCGCATTATAGTCGCATCCAATTTTCTCTCAAACGCGAGTAAATCCATGTAAGCCTGAGATTCAGGCACTAGATCACGTACTTTCTGCGGTAGTATTTTGTCTGCCAGCTTTTTCTTCTTCTTGGATGTGGAATGTGAAAAATCACTGTTCCAAAAATACCTATATGAGTTTGTGTAAAAATCATAGATTCAAAAATCAATAAACCAATTTTAAAGCTTATGAAATGCAGTGAAGTTCCTGGTGAATTCGGTGAATGGTTTGTTCTCGACATATTGATGATAACGAGCAAATTAATAATTCCAAAAAAATTAAGTAATCAAACCGATAAGATTTAACTGACACATTGCTTTTTGAAGTACGAGGTTACAGATAATAAAAGTTAAATCTATTAAGTCTAGTAGTTAATGAACAAAATAATACAAAACATGAATGCAGAGTTAAACAAAAACATGCGGCGTTAGTGCACTTACGGTTTTTGTTGTGACATGGGAATACGTTGATCCGCGCTCCTCTTTCCAACTGGTGGAGTAGGCATCGGTCCTTGACGCATATTTGAATAAGGTTGATTTGCTCTTATTATACTGGCTGGTCCAGGGCCTGTATTGGCCATTTGGGGAGGTGGAGTAAATCCAGATCTCTGCTGCATCTGTATAAAAATTAGTTAGCAAGTTTCTTGTTGTCCAGATTAATTGAATCATTTGGATTCTTGTATACTCACAGGAAAGTTTGGGCCAGAATACTGACGTAAATTGGGAGGTACAGACGACGCCGCATATCTTTGTGGCGGAGGGCCGTTATTCCCTGTATTTGGTACAGGAAATCTTTGTGCCATGTCTTTTTTTGTGATTATCCTATTGATTGAAACGAACAAGTACTTTTACACATACAGATATTTTTCTACAGCTTATGATCAATAAAAGAGTTTGAATGAAATTATATCATACTTTATTATACAACAGAATCACAAGAATCGCTATCAAGATGCACAATTTTTCATTACAGCGAGGAAGTTTATTTACATGTGCTGTACATAAAGATCATTTATGTTCACACGCGAGAGTGAATAGATGATGCTTTTCGCACAAACATTGCGACTTCACTGTCAAACTATTGAGAGAAAACAAAAACATAACCTCTAAATGCATATCCAATTACAACCTTACACAGGCCGCGATTAATCGCGTTGCTTTTCTAAGTGTCGTAATATCGATAACAAAATAGTGAAATTCATGAAATAATTGGCAGAAATGCAAAAAAAATGAATGTTCTTCGGATGTTTGTCAGAATCGAGTGCATTTTTCTTCAGAAACACAGTCTTACTCGGCACGCTCGAAACTGCAATGTTTTGCGGCTCGATATAGATCGAGATATAGAAAAGGAAAAAAGAGAAACGAATTCGACGAATAATGAAAAAACCACCTACGTTCCAGAAAACTTCTATGCACTAGCAAACGGGGTTAGCAACTCCAGAAAAGCGGCGGATTACGCATGAATAATTCTTCGCCTCCGCGAGAGGGCGCCACAAACAAACACACTATAGCGGCCTATGATTTCTCAACTACGAGTTTCGAAACTTGCACAAGCCACAAATGGCTGCGCGCCTAGCGTCGAGATGCTACTGATCTCCGACGTTAAGCGGGTAGAGTGTGCGGAACCCGCTAGGGGATGATGGGTGCGGGCCAGCCTTAGCGGGGGTTTAGTTACAATAACAAGAGGAGCGTCTCTGTGGAGTAAGGAGTCGCTGCCATCAACCCCACTGGATGAGTCTAGGCAGTGACTCCGAGACGAAACGCATCAACCACTTTCTTCTCTTCTCTTACTCATTACCCCAGTCCATACGTTCTTCCATCTCTCTTTTTCTTCCTAAAACACATTGCACTCCCGAATAATTCCCCCTCAGTGAAAGAAAAAAATTCTATCAAATTCGAAAATTACGCTAATAAAGTATATCTCTCTCATGATAAATCTTTCTTGATTTTATTTATTTATCAATTATTTGTCAAAGGTTTTACTTATAATTTGCCACGAAACAAAGTAGTCGAGTCGGAACACGAAAAAAGTTTTGCACTTTTGCATCGGTTCTTTTAAATTTAAGATAAAATTGGCAGTAAAGCGCAATGATAAATTTCGAAGATGTAAATTTCCCAAATTCTCGTAGTAACATCTCTATGAATTTGTTCCAACATTAAATAAATGATTAATAGGCAATAATAATAGAATACCTTGAATACCACCTGCGCACGCGGATTTACGAGAAAACAATAATTAATCATAAGATGCGTGGGAATTTAATTCCGGATTCCCGGCAGAAAGCGCGGTTAAGTCAAGCGTCGACGATTCTGACACGATCACCCGAAAAGTCGCAAAGAAGGATAACGATACTCGATTCGCAATTACGTGTCCGAGGTGGCTGAAATTATTGAAATTCGACGGAAATTTTGCACGCTAACGTCGAAAGGGAGAATGGAAATACATAGGATGCCGCGATTATATTTAAACTTGAGTCAGTAGCCAGCGATTTCGCTGGTGAATAAGTCTTCCATATTACTCGAATAAAAGTTCGCGTTCATTGCGCAACCTCCCCCATTTCAAATAAATATTTAAACGGTGTATGATTCATTATATTCAGTAGAATCGTTCTCTAATGCTTAGAGTTATTTAAAATCATTCGTAAGTTAAGATCTCATCAAATGTGTTGGTATGTTGGAACATTTCTCCAAATTTTCCGACTATTAAGCTACATTTCGTCAATTAACTGCAGGATTTTATGCGATTTAAGCATTTTCTCCTCCCATAACTGTTTTCTTAAATACAAAGTACAACTATTTGTATTTCGTACATGTTTCACATTTGAATTAAAAAGAATTCTTGACCAAACACTTTTAAATCGCTCGTGTTTTGGCGGGCTTTCATCCTCGATTTGTTGGCTCGTCACATAAATACAAAAAGTGGATCAACGTAATAATAACTCGACCCATATAACGGTTAGTTATTTAAAGAAAAAATACTCTGCGACACTTTGCGCAATCCAATTTCGTTTTCCCCGTTTTTTTCTTTTTTTTTTGGTCGAATATTTAGAGCAGCATAGCGAGGGAGAGTTTTTGAGTAACAATATGGCGGCTTGCGATGGAACTTTAGGAATATCATATGGAACGAAACAAAGATTTTATTTTTTGTAAAAAAATTGTATCTTTTCATTGGTTTTCCCTCGTAAATTGTAGCTGTAGTATAATAATTGTGGTTTTTAATAATAAAGTTAAAAATAATAAATTACTAGACTTTCAATCTCCAAGTTTAATTTTAATTTTAAACTTTATCTACACAGGACACAGAAATTTATTATAATTTAGAATTTTCTAAAAATTTAATCACAAAATTTCTACTGTACTTCAAATAGTAGTTAATTTAATTCGGTATTTAAATTAATTCAAGATTTATTTATAGAATTCGAGTTTATTGGCAGTTGCATATTTGCTGTGCTATTAAATAGCTAATTTTAACGCGAGTAACTATTAAAAACATCGAAACAGGCAAAACAGTGAATAAGTAATATGACCAAGAAAGTAGAAGGAGAACTGTCTCGAATTAGTCAGCCTCTCGATCTATTACCACCTACAATGCATAGCGCATTAAACGAAATATGAGGAAAGAACATTATTACAATTTAACAGAGAATTTTAAAAACATGAATACATATGTATCATTAAATAAATTTGACTAGTTTTTATAATATTTTACAACATAGTGTTAACAACTTGATGTTGTTATTTAGAAAGGATCTATATTTGTATTATACAATGAAAGGAATTTAGAGATTAGTATAACAGAAATTTGAAATTTGAGAAATTTAGGAATTTAGGAATGCAAAACTTTAGAAATTCGTGCAACACAAATTCGTTGGGAGTAGTTTAATAAAATCAAAAGACTATCCATAGAATTTCACGTTTGTTCCGATTCACAATCGAACACACTAATATGCAAATAGCTCCCATATCCAAACCACCCTTATCTTCCTTCCAATCTTTACACCACGTAATCACCTTACCTACTTGCTATAATGTAATTCATGAGCAAAAGTTCCCTTACTTCCTAATTCCAACCAAATATGACCGAATTCTTGTCCATTGCACGTGTATCGCAACGACTCTCTCGTGGAGACGCAGCTTGGCAGCCACGATTTTGGAAATCCTACGTCTAAGTGAATAAGCTGCTAATATTAGATCGTCGAAAACTGTGGAAAGCGCGTACTCATACACCGATAAACATAGATACAGGGACAGCATGTGTAACGTTGTCTTTTTCGAAACATAGGCGGGCACCACCCGTGTTGGACAGTTTCCTCCAAAGCGTGGGCCGTGTTCCTGCCATCTCTGCGGAGTATAAGAGGGACCAGCGCTAGGACCAAGCACTTCAGTCCTCTCTCAACAAGCATCACAAGGTACAAGGATGGCTCTCGAACGTCAAGTGCGCGCCAAGGTATGAACACGAGGACCTTTGTGCATCGTGCAAGTACATCTTGTTTCGTGGAAGAATCTGGAACCATTTCTCGTCGTGTGGTATTCGCAAATCGTTGGAATCGCGCTTGGTTCAGAACGGCATTCTAAATTCGGAAATCTGCTGTGAATTTATTTGCAGTGAACATTTGTTTGATGCAATCGCATTTCCATCCACCCTCTTTCGCGATGCGAATTTTTGAATTTGTGTTGTAGAAATTTTTTAATTTCCAACTCTTTTTGAATTTACGCCATGCAACTTTGATTTTGTCTTTGAAATTTCCAAATCTCTAAATTCCGAAATTCTAATTTTTGCACTTGCTTGATGCAAATCTCTCTTCAATAAATTTCTACGTTTCCATTCTATATTTTGAAGATGAAAATAGGGTGTGCCGAATACTGGTGTATTTGGTTGTGAAAAAAAATAAATCATTGTGAGTTTTATTCTCAGTTTTAGTGATCCATTTATTTGACAATTACTTCTTGAGAAAATTTTGAGAATCAGATGTTTCGTTCGATGAAATTAGACAAGAAAGAGTCTTGAGAGAGAAATGTAACTTTTAAATACGACTGCAAATTGGTAGCTTTTAGATCAAAATTGATTCAACGAATTTTCCAACGATCTCAAATTAATACGTAGTATATATTTTTAATTAAATTCCATGATAATGATTACACTTGATTGTTCCATTGCAGATCGCTGCGAAGCGTAACCCTGAACAGGAAAAAGAAGCCCAAGAATGGATCGAGTCCATTTTGGGCAAAAAGTTCCCGCCAGGCGAGGCTTTCGATGATGTCCTCAAGGACGGACAGGTGTTGTGTCATCTGATGAACAAGATCTCCCCTGGATCCATTTCCAAGATCAATACCACTGGCGGACAATTCAAAATGATGGAGAACATCAACGCGTAAGTTTACTTTATAAATAATTTCTCAGAAATTAATTGCAGATTTTTATTTAGTTACGTTTCTAGAAAATTTAAATTAGCAAAAGCACATAGAATATTTAAATTTAAAGTCTTTGTAACATTTAATGGAATTAATCTGCAACATTCGGCATTTAACAAGAAACATTTTTCTCATAAATTTGTTTTTTACTTTGTATAAAATAAAGAAATTTTGCAGTGACATTATTTCGTATTATTATTAGGTTCCAAAAAGCTCTGAAAGATTATGGCGTGGCCGACGTTGATGTGTTCCAAACGGTCGACTTGTGGGAGAAGAAAGACATTGCACAGGTGGTGACGACTCTCTTTGCTCTTGGTCGTACGGTAAGTTTCATTAAAAATTAGGTTAATGGTATTTAGTACCGACGGAGTGGATGCAATTAGGGAATCGAGTGAATTGTTCCATTTTCAACCATTGTAATACCACTGAATATCATAATTTAAATTCCATGTTAAAATATTACTTCCAATACTACTTTTCAAAGGTTTCAATCTCCAATCGTTACAATTTTCTTCTAATTTTAGCTTCTAAATTATTATTCATGTTATATTTTCGATGGATTTCAATCATTCTTAAAATTCGAATAAGTATTGTATAAATTACCCTATAAGTAACTCTCGCTTTTTCGTAGACGTACAAGCACCCAGAATGGAAAGGACCATATTTGGGACCTAAGCCAGCTGATGAATGCAAACGCGAGTTCACCGAGGAACAATTGCGCGCTGGTCAGACAGTGATCGGTCTACAGGCCGGTTCAAACAAGGGTGCCACCCAATCTGGCCAAAGTATTGGTGCCACCCGTAAGATTCTCCTAGGAAAATAAGTCAACACGATCGACACGCGTTTAGATTTCAAGAAAAATTTACACCTTGTATGTACATATACATAAACCTACGCACACATATATATTATGTATTTATTTTGTATTTTGTAATTAAATAATATATATATATATTTTATTCAATAACAAAAATCTTCATTAAATCTATCCTCGTCCTTATTAGGTCTCACCGTTGAGAGATCGTTTCGTTTATTCTAAATTTTCCACTGATTTCTAAAATCTTCTTTGAGGTAAAAATACAAAGCAAAATGGTGGACGACGGAGTCATACGAGCGATAACAATGTTTTTTAAATTTCTGGCAGTATTTTATAGAAACGTGAACATCCAGATGTCTCGTGTTTTATGATCTTTAAATACGATTCTCGATTTGTTGGACGATTTACCATTGTTTTTGAAACAATGGGGATCTCGTTTCTCATAGTTTCTAGATTAATTTTCGTCTTGCATTGTTTATGCGTCTAATTGAGAATTCGATTCGTCACGGAACAATTATTTAGAATAATAGAAATTTTGAGAGAATGTTTAACAGAATTCTGGCAAATTGCGATGACGACGTTCTTAGGGGATATAATTGGAACGGCAGAAATAAAAATATACCAGTGCTAGAAGGATGGTTTACAGAATGTCTAAATTCCTGTTTTTAGATTGAAAAGCAAATAGGAATAGTCATGTAGGAGTTTGTTAATGCGCAAAGACAGAGAAATTTATTAAAAGCATTCTGTTGCTCGTTGAAAAGCGAACAACTGTTTGTTGTACATGTTAAATTTGCGATCAATTTTCACGTAATGCAATTCCACTTTGGTTGCTTCGATTTTGAATGGCTGCCACATGTGTGCATTTGATATGCAGAATGAATAGTGCTTTGTAGTGCTTCGTACGTTCATTGTTCTAGTCAAAAGCAACTATTGTTGTTGTTTTGAAACTGTCGTCAATGAAACAAGATTGCGAAGAATTTACTTAAAAAATTCCAACCTATAAAAGTAGTAGCTTCTTGTTTTAGGATAATTTCGAAATTTTTAACTTAAAAAGCATAGAAAATTGGTAGCCAAAAATTGTAGATTTCAGGAGTATTTCGAATCTTGAATTATTTTTCATTCTAGTACCAAGAAATTTCCAACTCAGAATTAAATTTCTACGATTTAAAAAAAATTCTACCTAAAAAAATTTATAATAATATTTAACTTTCGCTACTATTGCAAATTAATTCCCGAAGACAAACGTAAAATTGGTAAAGGAACAATTTTCTGGCAGCAAATAACAGGTGGAAGTAAATTGAATCGCAACATGTCCGTCTAGCGATACGAAAATAGTGATATTATAATTCGCATTGTGTATCGTGGTTGTACACACAGTTGCGGCAAGATTCGAGAGTTTTGGCACGGCCTTCGTCGTAACAGATCGGTCTAAAATTATTTTCGTTCCTTCCAGATGCGTGAATCTACGTCGTATAATTTTGGAGAAACGTGTTCCATCATCGTCTCTAATAACCTTCGATATTAATGGCAATTTTCGATTTAGCGAGGACTTAAGATTTAAGCAATTCCATCACGAATAATTAAACGCATCGGTTATGAAGTAAGGGCTCAAGATTGGATGTATTTATTTTGCACGTGACACTGCACAACACGTGGATGCTATTTACAGAATGAAAAATTATTTTTTAGTACCAAATATAAATTATATTTATTTTTCTTTTGTAAAATATTCGTCTCCGAATTCAAAGGGTTAATAATTTAATAAAATTCGAATTTTTCAGAATAGTGGTTGAAGTTCAAGGTCGTAGTGATTAGAGGAGGATAGCGGAACTTTTGAGGCAGTAAAATATTCTGATGATCTATATACAGATAAATTTTGACGCGGATGGCTATAATAAATCTGTGGATAAAGATAGGAATTATTTCATGGTTAGGTGCAAAGTATAGTTGTATATATTTTGAACAAATATCTTTCGCCTGATTTGTTGTTTTTCTAAACTTCTTGAAAAGAAGAAAATGAAAATAAAAAAGAAGAATTAGAATTTATAAAATAAGAAAGAAAAAGATTAATGAAACGTTTTAGTTTATTTTTGTGTTCCTCTTATTTGTCTATCGTTGCCTAACATTATTATTGTTATTGTTTTTCGTCAAGTTGGAAACTTTATTTTTATATTGATGACAAAATTGCTATAAGAAATTTACTGAACTTAATTTTTAATTCTTCATAAATTAATTTAATTCATATAAAAACAAATTTTATGTTAAAAAATTAATCTTTGTAATTATATATAAAAAATGAAGAATGTCGTATGAAAATTTAATGGACTGTACTTTTAATTGGAATTTTAATATTAATCTTATCATCGTAGGACTTTTCAAATCGTATGATACGTTCATATTCGTTTAAAGAAGATGGCACTACATGGTGGATTTGCATACAACGTAATTGCAAAAATATCGTCTGTTTCGTTACATATCGTTTCACAGTATAGTTGAAGCTTTATTGCAAGATGGCACTGCATAACCAAATGTGCCTTCAAAATTCTGATGTTAAAGCTCTGATGTTAATGTAAAAGATAAAGGAGTATTCCAGATAAGCAATTTTTAATTATTGAAACATTCCTTGAAATGTTTTGAATTATTGAAACATTTTCCAAACAAAAATACTTCAAACATTTCTTCAAAAAATTTTACACGTGGACTTACTTTGTTTTTAATTTTTTCTTCAAATTTTGTTTTCAACTAAAGAAGAGATAGAATCTAAATAATTCCATTTCTACATTGAAACAAAAAAAGAGTTGCAAGATCTAAAAATGGCGGGAATCTACTTTCAAGTACATTTTCACGATAAATCTTTCATCTCTGAAATCCATTTCCTGGAACGACATGCAAGCACGATCGTTGAGTTTAAGCAGCATACGTAGCACGAAATAAACAGAAGATATATAATAAATATGTATACATTGAATGAAAAATGGCCAACTAACTTCGAAACGAGATGTCGCGGCTGGCAAAACTTTTACCTACCGGTGAATGTGAAATAAAACGAAATGAAGTTGATCGGGGTAGGAAACGTTGGTCTCAGGAATAGACATGATCGAGGTAGTCGTTCTCATTTCTTACATACTTGGCATGAGAAGCAACTGTGCCTTTTGATATGGCGCCAGCCATAGTCGTAGCATCCGGCAGCAGCAGGTTTTAATTTAAATCCTTTCCCTCCGGTATTCTCCAAGACCGTGGAGAGTTAATTTGAGTGATTCCGTATCGGATTTCTACAAGTCGTCTCTTACCGAATTTCCTAATTTACGAATCTTGGCACTGGCCGGTTACACGATGCGCGATTTAAATATTATAGCGAGCTAACGAGATTGTAAACAATGGCAGCGACGGGATATTTTTGATCCTACGTTTTTGAATAAAACGGCACGAAGGGCGAAAAGATTTTGAATGATCTTGAGATTGGGAAGAATCGAGAGAAATTTTGCTTGATTCAATTTTATCGGGAAATGAACATTTTCTCGAAATCGCACGCTTGGGTCTACATGTCAGAAAGTTTGGCTTTATTATTTGGAAATTTAAACGTTTGAGAACTTACAATCTGGAAATTGTGAGAGCTTGAATGTCAAATTTTCAGAATTTTGAATCGTCGATTGAAAATTTAATTTGAATTTGAATTGTGAGAATTTTAATTTCAAAATTTCAGAATTTGAATTTAAAATTAGAAATTATTGTTCGCGCAAGCATTTATATCTTACGCTTTGAAATAATAGTATCTTCTCGAGGTTTTAAACGCGCAAGATAGGTTAATAAGGTGTATTATTCCGATCATTTTTCACGTCAACTATAGTACATTATTCCTGAATTCGCGTTACATCGCGGATGCAATTTCTGGCATTTGTCTGCCGTTCTGCATATGACACACAAATTTTTCACATGACATATTCAAATTTTACAAGGCAAAATGGTGGGCCAACTTTTGCGCGGTTACTCGTCTTTAAATCGAAATTACGTTCTTCGGAAACTTGATCAACCCTAACAATAACATTTAGTTTAATTTATACTACGGTTTTCAACAAAAATGATGTAAGAACATGTAGTAGAAAAGTCCTAGGGACTTGCATCTAGGGATCCCTAGATCATTATCGACAATTTGGCTGAATAATTATTTTCTTTCTCTCAATTCAAATGATAAAAACCAGTCTCAATTCGTACTCAATTGAATCAGGTTTTAATAACAACAATTTCTTAAAATCTTAAAACTTACAACCTCAATCCCCACATTACTAATCATTCAATTATACGTACAACCGTATTCCCTAGAAACGAAACTACAACATTTGTTATAAATCCTAAAAAAACACACACGAAACGAACGATCAAAAATGCATTTCGTGGGGAGAGCCAAATATTTCCAGGACGATCGAGCTCGCGGCGTCATTTCGTCACGCGACCAGGTTTGCGTAACGCGTCCGCGGCAGAGTCCAGGGCGATTCGCGTGCGGTCCGAGTCATTATGTCACTCGAATGTAACAAGTGAGCGGACTTGAAATTGGCAGCCAGCGGGGGAATTATTAAATCGGTTGTGCAGAAGAGTCGAAGGGGCGGTGTATTTCAGCGCTTAGGTTACCTTGAAAAATATTCGTCACTGTGAGCCGGCTGCGTGCGAGCGCGTTGTCACGGCTACATGAAAAACTGGGCCGGCTGCCTAACTTCTAGCTTGCCTTTCTATTATCGGATCCCTATCAGATATCATCATTATTGAGGGAACTTTATTGGCTACCGAAATACCCGCGGCCGCGAAATAAATTGTCGCACGTGCGACAAGGGCCGACTAGTCTGCTTTGTCACGTTTAACGAATGCGTTAACGAGCGATTAACGAGCATGGAATTTGCTTGAGGAATCGATCCACGAGACTCGAGATCAGGAGGCCAATGCGCATTAAATCAGGATAGATTGTCGAGTATGAATGCAGGTTAAGGGAAAATGTGGATTAAGGGTTCCACGATGCATTCAAATGCAGAAGAATATCCAGAATATTTCTCATAAAATGAAGTTACGTCCACGAAAATTCTACATTGCAGTCTAATAAATGAAGTTGAAAGTCAGGTTTTCATTGGAGATTTATCATAATAATTGTCACGTCATAATAATTATATTTGAATTAAGTTTAGACGATGAGAAGATTCAATTAAGTTAAACTTACGTTTACGTTAGTAAAGGAAACTTATTGTTAGCGAAATCTTGTAAGATTCATGCTTGATGAAACTCGTATTGGTTCTAGATTTAGATTAGAAAAAGCGATAATAATAAGATCAGGAGAAAATTTCTTTTTCTTAACTTCAAAAACGAGCAGTTTTTAAAATCTACAACTTCGACTTAGTCCGTTCTTTTTTTTTTAAGATTCCACGAACGTTGCAAAATTGCAATCTTTCTCTCAAACAGACGGGCTGTTACAAAGTGCCATTTAATAGAACGCGGTTCCACCGATTCGAATTAACAATTTATAGGTTGATCCGAGCGATTAATTCAGCGAAACAGTTACATCGTAAAAGCTGACCAACAATGGCGACTAATTAAGCCAGGTGTTCAACGAGTGGCGGCCGCCGGTAACAAAGTGCGCGAAATTGCATCAAAATTAGGATGCTGACTGTGCCATTGGAAAAGTGGAATTGAAGATTGTCCAAGTAATATTGGCAGACGCGGTTCCTGGTGAATAATGAATCTCTATATTTAACTGCGTACGAGTGAGCGCGTAAACGTAAGAACAGAGCTTTCTTTGATGATAATTATTCCGGGCAGATGGAGAATGCACCGTGTCTTTCTTTATCGCGAACGGCACAGGAGAAAGAACTATATTACAGAAATTAGAAGCAGCAGTTCAGTTTAGCGAAACGTCGGAGGCGAATTTCCGCGGATAAATTCTCCAGTACAATAAATTCGATCAGCGGAAAATTCGATGGCGAATGGACCGCGTATTTCATCGTGATGGATAGGCAACTGGCTACCGGAAGCTGCGCCGTAAATCTCGCAATAATTAACTCTGGCGAGCTGAAGCGGAATTCTTGTCGCCCTGTGAAATGTCCTTTATCGATTTCACCTTTATTTCGGTCGTGATTGTTGCGTCAAATTTATCGATATTACCTGGCTTCTCTAGATTTTCCGATTTCGGATTCTGAAACTTCGAGATTTCCAGAATACCGCCTCTCGCGGTTTGTCGGTTTGTCATTGAGAAAAATTGCTTGGGATTACCTCGATAAAATTGAAATAAGGAACAATGTGCAAATTTTTCAATTTTCTCGAAATACTTAAACGTTAAATAATCTCAAGCAGAGAGTTTCGCGAATTTTCCTTGTCACGGATTAAATAAATCACATTCTGTTGAAATGGATAGCACGTACGTAAGATATTAATATTTGGACGTTGCAAGAATCGAAATAACATTTCCAACGCGTATTAGCGCGTTCGCTTGTTAGAATCGCCAGCCTGATAAATCTTACAAATCCATCTCACCCTGAGAGTTCTTCGTAATCAACCTTTTTCAGTGAATTCTCGATAGAGCTATTGTGATTGTGCCAAACTGCAACATATTGTAAGTAAGTTGTTTGCTTTACTAAAACTGGGCTGTCATTAGTCAGGCTATTATTTAAAGCTGGTAGGAGATAACTTTCTCACAAATTCCTAGAGAAATATCTTCGCTGAAGACTAACTAGATTTGAATAATCCCTGAACCGATCTTTGCTAATAACTGGAATTAGCAAAGAATAATAATAAAAAAGATAAAACAATTGACGTAAAAAACGAAAAAAAAATAACAGAAATGATAATATGTACCTTCATAATTCAAACAATGTTCCTCGGTCCTAAGCACCAAAATGAAAAATAGGTACCACGACTCGAGCGGCATAAACCATGACGTTAATGACGTATCGCATGACATTTTTATCACCACACGACTGAAAAGATAAACAGAAATAAAGGGAAAGATACACGCGAACGATGGAACGTTTCTCTGTTTATCGAACAAGTGGGATAAGTTTGAACCGAAATTCCATTTGTACCGATCTATTCGGGTTCGACGTCGATCTGAAACCTCAATTCAATCCCACCAATTTATTTTTGAGCAAAAACTAACGTCAACAAAATGTACACAAGCAGAAGGAACTTTGCTGTGGATGACTGTTGAACAGCTGTTGTGCTAAACTTGAACTTCGTTCGGAAGCAACATTGTGGCCTGGGCTAAATTTAAGCTAGATCGAGAATTATTGCAAAAAAAGAAAAAAGTATCTCAAGTACTCGAGATTTAGTACACCCGCGAGCCTCCTGTCAGACTTTATTTACATCTAATTCCGATCCAACCCTGACCTAACCACGACCGGACCAAGGACTATTGCAAAAGATAGTTTCTAGATTAAACGCGGGCTTAACTTAGACCTGGTACGAGGCTAACTCAAGTCTGGAGTCCAATCACGATGGATCACTGATCTGAATAAAATCGGATTTCAAATCACTGACGGGATAGTTTGGTCCAGTTTGGTCCAGAACGTAGATTAGAATTTAACACACACAGACACACACACACACACACACACACACACACACACACACACACACACACACATATATATATATATTTATGTGATATGGAGTTGGGATAGTTAAATTCGACACGAATAGAATAGTAACACAATCATCATTTCACACTTATTCTCAGAAAGTGATCAAACTTACATTGGAATTTAATTCTCTGTGCGAGTTATGCTCAAATCTCGTCAAAAGTAATTCAAATCTAATGAAGTGGGGCTCGATTTTGGTGCGACGTTAAATATAAGTACAAGACACATTTTAGGCTCGAGTTAAACCTGATACGTGCAGACATAATTAACATCAAATTCAACATGTTCAGAAAATAATTATATCTCCTACGTGGTCGGGTAATTACTCCTACACAGTTAAACTCTCACTGAACCCAAGAATCAAATGGTCAGATCTAAAGGGACTTATAGATGAATTATTTCTTTCTGTCAACACAATAGCTATCTTGCAGCGAATCGAAAGCTCCTGTACAACAAAAGTAATTAACAGTAATTTTTTTCTCTCTCCAGTTAGTTGTTTGGCTCGTGTTAAATAACTTTCAAACTTTTAAACAACTTTTTTCTGCAATCGGCGTCACCCCCCTCAATTCTGTTCTCTCCTCTGTTCACAGGCTGAGTCATCGTACGTACAAGTGTCTCGAGGGCGTCTGCTAAGTCACATGCTAAATTTGGTTACCTTACTAACGGGATTGTATTACGCGCGTGGGCTTATTCTAATATTTCGGATGGCTGCGATGGCAACTAGGCTGCCCTCTTTCTATACTTATATCTGTTTCCCTGAGCCTCGTGCTCTCCACCAGCCGCGATAAAGGGGAAGTAGTAAGTGCTCCTAACTCCTATCGTCTGGAAAATCATGGTTATTGTTTATCCTCTCAAAGAAATAACGTGTACTCTTTACACATTACAAGAGTCATCGTTTTGAAATGAGTCCAAGATTTGGTAAAAGAATTTGCTCGATCATTCTTTTTATTTTTGTTACCACGTGTTTGTAAACATGCGACATATTTTTACGTGATTTCTATTTTATCTTGTTGGAGACAAATGGGTCTACGATGGGTATTTTCCGCGTGGAAAAATTGATCTCCGGTTGAGAAATTCGAGAAAAATTGCCTAAATGATTGATCTAGTGATCTTTCTTTTTTTAGGCTCAGAAATTGGTCTTGATGATCCGAGAAGAAAATTTTATGAGATTGTGTTGAAGAATTAAGATTGGGCTTGATGATGAAAATTATACGTGAATTATAGACGGTGAAAATGAAGTTTCTAGGGATATTTATCCCAATATATTATATTTTAGGTTAAACATAGTCGAGTTGTAAAATCTAGTAAAAAATTTTTAGCATTTTTCTAGCATCTAATTAAATTCAAGTATAATACTTTTTATAACATTAACACGTAAAGTAACTTAAAACCTGTACCTAATCTATCCTTAATAAATGCGACATTATATATTACATTACATTCTGTAATTACATTACAATTTAATTTTCTGCGATACGTTTAAATTACAAAATTGCCCCGAAAACGAACATAAATTCAAAGTATAATACTTCTTATAATATTCCGCGATATTCTCGAAAATGCGAATTTATATAAAAATTCACAGTTTCTATTGACTGAGATATGGGTCGAAATCTGACGAGGGAATTCTAGAAAATTTTATGCTCCTATTTTCGCGGGAGAATGAGATTAGATTTATAGAAAAATTGCGAGGTTTTCGATGAACTGAGAGGCATGGGGGGGAATTGAATGGATGATTTTCGAGGGAGAGCTCTTCCTCGATCATGTAACACCCGCAGCGGGACGGAAATAATTTCGGCCGCGGTGAAGAGGTGAAGAAGGAGGGGTGAAGAAGTGAGACGGTCAAGTGGAACAAGTCAAGAATTTCTACATCATACGTTGCACTGACTCAATTTAATAGTGGGATGCACTCCGGTGTCATGTAAAATATCTCCTGGATTATCAACTGCATTTCCCAAACCCAAAGAGATTTTTTTCTCCGAAGAGCAATAAAAATTGTCAACTAATTTTATTTAATAAAATGGATCAAAATGGATCAAAATGGATTTCGTATGGAATATTTTGGATTCCAGAAGAACAGAACCATAGAAAGATGTAAAAAATATAATAAATATAAAATAGAAATATAAAAAGGAGATTGTTTTCAGAATACCTCTTAAAAATTAAAGCTATTTATTCTTTTTCTAATCCGACTTTTGATCCAAAAGTTTCTACGTTAAACGACGAAAGGGGATGAGATTCATACCGGAAGAAGATCAGACGACAGTTTAGGAATATCACCCTAAGGTGATCGCTTATGATAACAGTTCAAATCTATTTTAACGCGACAATAAAATATGTACAACTGCGCGTGTATAATTAGAACGTTGTCCGGAGACTACGTGACATGTCACACCATGGAGTATCGTCCCGCTGATTGACAACGAGATTCGATTATGTTTCTGAGAATGGACGTCCGTTCAATCGTGATCAAAAATAGGAGAAGCCAGAGCAAAGAAAAGCCAGAAACTTAAAAATTAATCGCCACGCGAAAAGTGCTCGCTTCTATGTATACGTAATCGAGAAGGTGCAACGATCTCATAGTGTTCTCCATTATGCAACACTGCGCTACTGCAAAGAAAATTCACTTGGATTTTCAATGGAAAACCAAGAAAGTAGTCGAATAATCACGCGGAATAATTTATTGCAATTTATTGCAACTTTTGGAACTTTTTATATGTTATATTATGTGAACAGTCTCGCTTTTTTAGAGACGTATAAATCTAATTTTTGTTATTTTCAAGGGAGAACATAATTTTCATTGTCTCGATGACTCATATTGTTTTTACTTGCCCATTTTCGTATCTCACAATACAAATTTGGTTGGACTTTTTTATTTTCAGTTCGAAAGCGTAGCTAAGGATCGAATTCCGGTTCTTCTTTCGTTCGATAGGGGCGGCGATTCCGAAAAGTTGCTCCTCACCGAGAGGAGAGCCACGTATACATACATGTGAGAATACACTCATCCGCTATTAATAGCATCTTGCTCAAATTTCTATTTTTAGAAAGACTTATACGCGTGCACGTGGCTTTATGTAAAAAGCTCGGCGACTATACATATGACCGCGCTGTGGTCACGCCCACGCAAGCCTAGCTTTTGGGAAGCCATTGTGCTGGACTACCTTGCTCCAACTACCTGAACTGCTGAACTTCTTGGGGATTTCTCCTATGCGAGATTTATCCGAATTTTTGTGATACATTGTAGCGTGTTTCTGTCAGAAATTTTTTTGAAAATTAACTTTTATTCATTTTAAAGTAGATCGATGTTGTTCCTCTGGCACATTCTTATTTCAATTTGGAATTTTTAAAGATTTATCCAAATTATGATTTTCTTCTCAATATATATATATATATATAATTATTTCTCAAGATTTTGTTTGGAAATTCATTTTTCCTTATCCCAATGTGAGATTCTTTGGTCTAAATTATTTATATAAATTTTAATATTAAAAATTAAATTATACATAGTCATTTTTTAAGAAAATTCTTCTCTCGAAAATTAATTTGGGGCAGAGAGAAGTTACTTGTACTCTATCCAATTACATGAATTGATAATTTTTAATAGTGATAAGTTTCTCATAAATGCGTAAGATACAGATTCAAGTTTCATTCTCGTCATTTTTTAATACCTACTTTTTCCAAATTGTGTTATTTTATGTAACTAGGATGCTGCGTGACAAAGTTGCTTATCCTTTTTTATCAATTTTAAATGCAATAAAAACAAGCAAAGTCGACGTAGAAGAAATTCGAAGGGAAAAGTTTGGGAAAGATTTTGTTGAGAATTGACCGGATGCCAATTCGGCTGGTGTTAATCTAAAAATTATGGTATCGCGTTGCTGTTGTCCGCGAATGCCATTAAGGCCCGGGAATTAGTCCAAGATGTATGAGTAATAAATTTATTTCGGTGTTTCTCTCGCTGGTTCATCGCTCAGAAAACATTCTCCCGTGTAGCACAATGTAAACGAATACCGAACTACCATATCGTCACCAATGTGACTCATACTACTATCAACAGATTTTTACCACCTCCTTTCAAACAATTCCTAATTTTAATTCAACTTATTCTCGTGAAACTTTGAATCGATACGAAAAGAAAACGAATCATTTTTTTAAAAATGTCACGAGGTTTGACGAAGTTTGATATGATTTGAATTAATTATAAATTCTTAAATTTGAATTAAATTAGAGAACACGTTTCAAAAGATGTATTTTCAAAAAGTAGACGCGTCATCGACTGAAATAAATCAACAGCCAACTACATCGTGATAAATATGTAACTTGATTATTTCAATTCCTTTGGATTATTATCAATTTAATAATGAATTTAATAATAATAATAATCTAGATTATGTTTCATCAAACTTCCATTTATCGAAAAAAGTGAATAAATTTCAAGGAATCGCGACAAACAGGTCAGATTTGATGAAGTTTGACATGGTTTGAACTAACAATAAGTTCGGTTCAAGTTAAATTTGAATTAAATCAAATATAACAGCGCGGTGCGAGTGCCGCGTTTCCAAAAGATTATTAATTCAACAAACAAACCATCGTGACAAAGTGGCTCGATTCAGTTTAATTTTTCAAAGTTATATCTCGTACAAAAATTAATAGCAAATGGACTGGATTTAAAAATTCAACGCGAGGGATCCTTGAACCTCTTCCAAGGCCTCGATTCCACGTTCCACGAAATAAAAACTTCAAACCGGGAGTTCTCAGGTTTCGAAATTTCTTGCGTGCCTCAGCTTTCGTTGCTCTCTCGGCTTCGTTTACAGCTGTGTGTTCCCGTTTCTTTCTAAAAATCCACGCGGTTACTGTGCTTTTGCAGAATCTTACCCGTGGCTCGTCTCGCTGTATATTTCTCTAACGTTGAATTTTCCCCGTGGCGAATATCTCTCCGTTGTAAATATTATGCCGATTGTTATCTTAATGTTTGCAGCATCTTCTGTACACCGTCTAACGTTACTTGGCAAAAAGTCGTGGACGAAAGGCTCTTCGAAGAAAAAAACAATTTTTTCCCCGTATCCTTCTCGTTTCTTTCTTGTGAAAAGTACAATAATTCTCAGTAATATGCAGTAAGAGTAATTCTCAATAATATGCAGAAAGAGTAAGAAATATCCATAAAAACAAAGGTCATTAGCCTTCTGCTATCTCGCACGCTCCATACAAAAAAGCGTTCATACTTGAATTTTAAAAATTCCATACGTTCCCTGACGTTAAAAATCCAAAATTACGGAGAATTCTCGCAATATATATATATATATATATATATATATACACATATATATATATACATAAATATATCAATATATCCAAACGAAGGATATCTGAGACCAGACCCTATTCTTGGAGCAGTGTCCACAAGAGGCACACAAATTTATACGATATACCGATGATTAAAAATTCTTTTGCAAAGTCAAGTTTGAAAACCCTAAGCTGCATCAAAATCTAGCTCCTTCTGAGGAGCCTGACATCTTCAATCACCTACGTCTACGAAGAGAAGAACGTATTAAATTTAGACAAACATTCGCGGTTCACCAAAGTTTCTCTCGCGAGAAGGCGAGCGACAGAGAGTCGCAGCGAGAGACAGGGTAAGATCCAGCGGTGTTAACGAATGGCCGTTTCGGTATCCCGACGTATAGTGTAACACCCCCGCTAGATGGAAGGCGGCTACTTGCGGCTGTACTCCCTCTTGCCCACCGCGACGTGTCGTCAAGAGCGCACTGACGTTCCGATGCACACGTGCCGTGTGCAAACTCCCTGGCTATGACTAGGACGTGCACGACGCGAGAACAGCCATTCGAATCCAGTATTAGTGCGGTGTAGAGTGCTTCTCGGTGTTTTTTTCATCATCTTCTTCGCACGCCTGCCTTCATCCCCGAGGTTTACCGATTCTCATTCTCTCGTGACTTTGAAACCCGTTCACCCGGTGGTGAGTAGCACAGTACACACGCCACAAACAGCGAGCGAGCGAGCGAGCGAACAGTGTTTCCGCGACTGGCCAGAGATCATCGTACGATCATCTGTTCTCACAGCAGAGACAAACGTTAAAGAGAGAGGATAGTTGCTTTTAAATGTCGATTTGGAAGTGAGAATTTTGCAACTGTCCTTCCATTCATTTTTGGATATTGGTACTTGGTAAAGAGCTTGAAGAGTTGAAACTGTTAGTCAGTTGCTTTCTGTTGGAAGTGAGAGACTTGTTTTTCTTCCATTAATTTTGGATGATCTTGCAGCTGCTAAAGACTCCAAGTCGTAGCTAGCTGGATTGTTAATTTAAAAGTGAGAATCTTGCAACTGTTTCTCTTCTATTAATCTTGGATAAAGATATTTGATAAAAAGCTTGGAGATTCAAAGTCCCAGTCAATTGCTTTTACAAACTTTGTGAAGACTTTGGAATCGTGCTTTTGCTGAAAAAATTTGGAGATTCCAAATGAGATCAACATCTTTTTATTCAAACTATAATTTTCGTATAATTTGTTATGATTTTGTTATTTTAGACAATGGTGAAAGATTTTTGACTAGATTCAGCCCAATTCCTCTTTAATTCTCTCAGTTGACACTGGCTGCCTGAATATGAGGATCTTTGTGGATGTGTCCATCTTTCAAAGTCAACTAACAATTTGGATTTTGACTTTTCTATCAAAGTCGCAGACAGTCTCTAAGTGAATTGAGAATGAATGGTTTTGTTTCTATTATAACTTTCAGTGTAAAGCTTGGGTTTTCATCCCTCTATCAGAGTGATTCAGGGAACAGATAACTTGTAGCGTAAGTCTTTGAAAATTCGAAATCAAAATTAGAAGAAATAGATAGCCTTGTTCCTTCAATTTTTGACGCAAAGTCTCTCCATCAAGGTACATTTTGCATTTCATACTCGACAAGGAGTCTGAAGATTCGAAGAAATCGTAATTAAATGACTCAAAGTGACTTGAAGGATGGGTAGTTTTATTTCTGTAAATTGTCGAGTTGGAGGATATGGAGGATCGAAGAATCCCTGACGAGGATGATTGTGGGGAGCTAGATTTAGTCAGACGTGTCTTACGAGTTCAGTAAAACGCGATGAAATTTGAGATCGTCCGAATTTAGTATACACGGGGGTGGAGAAGGCATTCTTCGGCTGTTATGATGTAACGTACACGGGTGATACAAACAACCACGTTACTTTTTCTCTATGACTCATCGATAGAACACTTGCAAAATTTTTAAATCGAATTCACCAGAGAAGGGATGAAATCATTTCGAAGATTTTGTAATAACTCAATAATATCATCACAGTTAAACCTTTTCCTCCATTCATTTGAAATCGAAATGACGAAAAGAGTTTAAAATTTTTAGAAAACTTTCTATCAGCCAATTGATTCAAAAGGGAATAATTTTGTAATCAGAGAAAATGAGAAGTACAAATCAGGAAGAGTTACAAATCTTTTGTCAATCACTTCAATCGTGAAAAAAAAAAAAATTTTGTCATCTCAGACAGTTATGAAAAATGAAATGTAAAGAAGACAAAAGGCTTCCATTTAATTAATTAATTTGGTAATCCTAGATAATGAAAAAAACGAAGTATAGATTATCCTCTGCTGTTGTAAATATAGAGAGAGAATAACAATAAAAAAAAAAATAGTTATTCTAGACAAGAGTGAAAAATAAAGAACGGAAGGACTTGCAAATTAATTTTGTCAATTAATCAAGGACCAGCTGGACGAAGCGAAGGTAGGGGTAATGGCGACCGCGTTGTGGAGAATCTAGCGCCTTCCCTAATACGGCTTCGCGATCCGGCTTGCGTCTGCACGGATATAGAATCCTCCGTCTCTCTTTCTGGTCTCTCGTGGTCTCTCTAGCGTCGTTTCTACTAATACCGTGGTCACTATAACTCGACACCAGAGCCGCTTCCAAAAGTCACGCCAGTCGAAAAACCTCCACTCTGTTCTCGTTTTCAAACAAACCTCTTTCGAAACTTTCTCGCATTTAACGCGGAAAATTATCGTCGATTATTTTTCGTCGTCACGGCTACTTTTATTCGGAAATCGTTTGTGTTTATTTTGGGCCGGGCTAGACCACGTGGCGAGAAATGGAAAATTTTTTGAATCTTTCGTAAGCTCCTCTTCGCAGAGGAGCATTTGAACCTCTCATTGACGAAGAACAATGATTCAAAGTTTTATTCCTCTTAATATTTACGAGTCCTCATTCTGGAAGAAATCCCATTACCATTTTCTAATATTGAAAGTCTAATGCAGCGTGTGAATGATTATTAATGAAGCTTTAAGGGAATTACCGGCGATCTCTTCTTAGAACGAAGTGGAGCCATTGCAATTTTTATCAGTCCACTCGCTTTCTCGATAAACCCTTCGTCTCGTTTCCGTCACCGTTGACCATTGATAAAAGCTGGGGTTAATTTCATTGATGCTGCTGTTACTTATGTGTGTGTATGCGTGTGCGTCAATGGATAATGTTATAGTATAAATATATAATTTCCTCGTCTTTTGTTCTTTCGTTCTTTTCGTATGCTTCGCGAATGTTGATCACTGTGTATATACGTTGGGCTTCAAACTTGTAAAAATAGACTCGTTCAGCGGCAGTAGGGCGGAGACTAAAACTGTTTATGTTCCTCGTGGAGGATTAGGTAATCGGGAGGCTAAGTTATCGGTGTTATCATTGTTATTCACTGTTTATCCATCGTGAAATGTGTTAATAAATCAAAAGTTACTTTTTCACTTGCAAAGTTTCTTTTCACTTAATCGACGGAATGCTTGGATTTACTATTTTCAGCAATTTCAAAGAATTTGAAATATCAAATAAATCAACGAGATGTTAAGAAATTCTTCCGCAGATTACAAATTTTATTTTTCGATTATGTCTAATTTTTCGATGTAATCAACGCGAAATACTGATCGAAGATTTTTCTGTGTCTTTCAGTATAGACAAAATGCCTTTTAAACCAGTAGAGCACCCCAAGTGTCCCAAATGCGGCAAATCCGTATACGCCGCAGAAGAACGTGTCGCCGGAGGACTCAAATGGCACAAGATGTGCTTCAAGTGTGGTAAGTGGTTGCATAAAGCATTGGAGACTTAATTAGCAAGAGCATGCTTCGTGCCTGTCTTCACTTTGCGATTTAATATTCAACCTAGACAAGCATGGTTCTTCGAAACATTTTCAAACTTCAATCAACTTTCAATTGAACTTGTTAATAAAATTCGTTAAAATTCGTAAAATATTTATAAACATACATACTTGCTTTTCTTTTGAATTTTTAATTTTTTAATATTTGACATTTAATAAATATTATTTGGTCAAATGTAGTAAGTATTTAGTAAATGTTTGTATCAAATTCCTTCAAACATTCACGAACGTGAAGGAACGTGATACTTTGAATCTTTTCAAATTTCTTCCTCTCGCAATTGATAACAATACGTATTATTCGTTAAATATTTGGCTTATCAAATCTATTTAGTATCAAACATATTCGTGATCGTGATGCTTCAAACATTCTCAAACTTCTTCCTCGAAAACCTTTTAATAGAACAATAAGTTAATACAATATAATGAACATTTCTTCAATTTGCTTTTTCACTGAACTGAGAATATCAATTTTTGATTAAACTCCACGTGAACGTGAAAGATCAAGTATTATCAAACAAGAAAATCAAACTTGACTCCTTCAAGAAGTAGTCCTCGAATTCCTCTGTAGGCTCAAAAACGTGAAAATTTCTTTTCGCAAAGTCAGCATAGATCAATATGAGTTGTAGAAACTTTGATTGACGGACGAATCAATTAATCAGTCAGTCAGGGATCACGGGATCCGAGGCACCCCATTGCGCAAAACACCATCGGCCGTTTTTAAAATTAGCCGCCTCTATAAATAAGTTTTATCCCAGTCCCGGATGGTTTGTCTTGGCCTTAATTAGTTTTGTATGCTAGCCAGAAATCAAATAGAACCACCCAACGTCAAGCCGAGGGTGCAACGACCCGCGCGAACTCGCCGGGAAAAATCCGGACTTCGTGATTCTACTCGAAATAGGAACCTCCATTGAATATTCATTCGCGATTCTAGATACCAACTGAAATAAGCTGCATCGAAAATTCAAAATTCCCGACACCACTGTCATTTGTTCCTGAATGTATTATATTTTTTTCTTTTCCATAAAGAAATTATGTATCACGGATCATCATTATGATCACGACGTTGTTGGCTAGTGTCATCACAGGGTCAGCTCGATGACTATAGTCATGATTGGTAGACTGTCACTGTTTATGCATTTATGGGAAATTTAATATTAGGATTACTAGAGTAGTTGAAAGGTTTCGTTATTTTTTACAAAAATTTTATAGATTTATTTAAAGATTTAGACTGGGCCATTGTGATTCTAATAGCTGTGACACTGTTAATATCATATTTCTGAGAGTTTCAATGAATATTTGTAATGTTTCACAGATTTATGAGTTTAGATTTTAATTATTTTCCAAGATTTCAATGGTTTGTTTGTAAGTTTTATTTTCTTCTTCAAATTTAAAAATTTTTTGGATTTTTTTCACGTAACTTTTATTCTGATTTTTTTGGTGCAAGTTTTAAAATTTCATATCATTTTATCTCTGTATTTATCTATATTCGTACAAATTATTACTTTGCAATAGATTACAATTCTTTTTTCAAGAGAAAAAAAATTCTGGTTGGATTTGATGCAAAAACCTTAGTGCGAACACGTGTTTTCAGAAGATCTTGGTATATTTAACTCTCGACTAGGGTGGTTTGTTAGTTCCATAATTAGCAAGACGCAACCAGGCAAGAAAGTAGGTGAAGCATTCCCTCTGTCTAATTCTATTACCTCAATTACAAGCCAATAAACTGTCAACTTAATTCAGTAAGGAAATTTTCAAGTTTGATTTACGTTAAAAAATTGATGACGTTTTACGTAATTTTAACAAGGATCGAAATATTAAAATAAAATTATAATGTGAATATTAAAATATTCCTTCTTAAAAGAAAAAGATCATTAATTTTCAATTTCACATCATCAAGTTTCATTATTCAATATTTTCCTACACTACATAGTAGTGTATTTCCTAACACTACATTCTTTGTCAGATTCATAACTCGGAATGCTACAGAATTTTTTTTTTTAAATCACAGATCATCGATCTTCATCAGGCATCTTCATTTCTCGAAAAGAAATCCATTAAGACCCATTAAAGTCTTCAAATGGACAAATCCACTTAGCGGAATGACGGTATAGGCCAGAGCCAAATATGCTTACGTGTTGCAGGTCTGTGCGGCAAATTGCTCGACTCGACAAACTGCACTGAGCACGAGGGCGAGCTATTTTGCAAAGTGTGCCACGGACGCAAGTTCGGTCCTAAAGGATACGGCTTCGGTGGAGGCGCCGGTACCCTATCCATGGATCAGGGCGAACATTTGAAGAGTAGCGAGTGAGTGCACCTGCCCGCGTCGTCCAACCCCCTCCCAGTCCCCTCAACCTAACTCCCCTAACTCCCCGTACTCCCAAACCGAGGAAAAAAAAAAGAAGATTCTCCCCTTCAGTCGTTTGTACGATCAGACCATATCTCATAGAGAACCATACACACCGAATAGAGTGCCGTTAACCAAAAAACAAAAAAAAAACAAAAAACAAAAAATCAGAACTCGTGGAAAAAATATTACAAAGTATGAGAACGACCGACTCAACCAACATGGACAGCCCAATGATCCAACAGCATGATCCTCCTTTTGGAAACGAAATTGGAAGAAGCAAAGGCAGCCTACTAAGAACCCGAGGACCCAGAGCATGCGTCTGCGTAACATATATGTGTATACAACATCGCGAGACTGTGTCAAACTACGCGACTCATTAAAAAATTTTAAAATTCCTCCTCCATTTTAACCTTTAATCTCTTCCACTAGTTTTGACCAAATTTCCGAATTTCAGCTCGATCTTTCCTTTTTTTTTTTTTTTTTTTATTCTTACTCGGCATTTCTAATTGTATAGACAATATCACCTTTTTTTTCGTGATTTTTTCTTTTTTTTTTTAATCTTGTGGTCCTATGATCTTAACCAGTAAACAGTCCCGAATTCTTTGATTGTTCCCAACTTGTTCCCAACGAATCCCAAACTCGTCGTTCATCGGCAACGACAGCGATGATGGTGATGATGGTGATGGTGATGCTAAGACGACGACGACGACGACGACGTTATATTGATTAATTTGATAATTAACTGTGTTTTAATCTAGTCGACTGTTCTCTCTTCGTTACGTTCCTTTGTTTTATATTTTCCCGTCTTCTCTCTTTTTATTTTTTTTCTTTATTTCTCTCTCTCTCTCTTTCTTTCTCTGTCTCTCCCACTCTCGTTTCTTTTTGTTACCCGTTTTCTTTGTTTCTGTCTTATTTTTCTCGTTCTTCTCCCCGTTTTTTTTCTGTTAATTCTTTCTATTTTTTTTAGCTGTTTTACTTTCTTTTCGTTGTTGTCTCTCGTTTTTTCTCTGTCCGTGTGAACGACTGGATTAAGAACGGTCGTTTTTTTTTCTCTCTCAAGTCGTATATATATACATATATATATATACATACAGATATAATACTACTACTATATATATATATATACTCTTTCTCGTTTCTTTTATTGCGATATTACTACACTACATTACGCTAGTTTATAGAATCATTTGTACCATCTGTAATAAGTGCCATTAAAAGACTTAAAAAGGGAAAGAAAAAAAGAAAAAAACAGAAGAATCTGTTGTTCTTCATTGACACTTGGCTTTCGAGTGTTGACTTTCGAACGCATTGACGGTTGGACAAAAATGTTCTTGCCATGGAGTAAACACGTTTCTCGCAGATCGAAATATGCATAAAAATTTAGATTACTGTGGTACAGATGAAAATGAAGAGTATTACCTTAGTATGTCAAAAACATTTTTGACCCACTGTACATGCCTACACACCTACTTAGCTCTACTACATTTAGATATGTAGAAAGAAACCTAAATATTCCGACCTGGCAACAACAATGCAACAACGAACAAGGAACGAACCGAGCAAACGCGATTCAAGAACGAAAAACCCGTGCGAACGCAAGAGCCAGGCCGTCCAACCTTCTTTTAACTGTTCTAGCAATCCCTATTTCCCACCCTTACTTCCCGAGATGTTTCTCTTTCTCTCTCTCTTTTTTTCTCTCTCTGTTTTGTTCTCTCCAAAGAAAGAAAGTACAACAACACTTGAAAAAAAAGCAAACAACTGACTGAAAAAGTCGAGCGAAAAAAAAAAAAAAAAAAAGATACCCCACTACCCCCGCCAGCCCCGCCGAGTGCGAGCCAACCGGAGGCCCATGATCGAATGATATATGTTGTCGCTTTATCACGAGCCTGCCCTCGAAAATCCTCGTGATAAAGGGAACTAAGCGAGTAACAAAAGAAAAAAATGGTGAGCACCGAGTCAGATTCCGCCTCTCTCTTCTCTTATCTTGTAATATTTCTCTCTCTTTGACTCTCTTTTGCCTACTTCTCTTTCTTCACCGCCTTACAGAAAGAAACCAACCGCTTCTTCGACATCTCTTTTTCTTTTTTTTTTTTTTTTTTTTTTTTTTTTTTTTTTTTTTCTTTTTTTTTCTTCTCTCTTCGTCCAAACTATCAAAGATTCGACAAACATCTCGGTTTATCGATCGGCAGCAGCAGCAGCACACACCTGCACGGCCTCTCTCGTACCTCTCTTTTTTTTATTCGAGGACACGTAACTCCGTAACCCTTGCTAACACGTTTAACTTTGTGGGTGCTTCTTCTGTTTAGACGCGGTTTTCCATACACACACACACACACACACACACACACACACATACGGATACGCACACTCTGCTCGGCTTACATACCTGTAGAAGTGCTACACGTAGATGAAACGCTTGTTCGGTTTCTTTTCTTCAGCTAGTACCACCTTCAGCTTTCTTCTCTCCATATCTATCCGATCATACTCTTTCGATCCTAATTATTTTGGTTTTTTACCTCTTCCTTTCTTTCTACCTATTTCTTTCTTTCTTTCTTTCTTTTCATTCTTGTGCCTCTTGCTCTGTCCTCACTTGTTTCTTTTTTCTGAGTAAAAATTTGTATTACTATTTGGTTTCTTGTTATCACACGATCCGCTTCTTGGCTCTCCTCTCGGGGCTCGGCGGAAGCCACTTTTGCGTGGTTGCGAAGGGAAAACGGGATTACTAACCGATTACTAACATGTGCCTAACATTCTAACAGCCGAGTTGTTATTCTTTCATCGGTTTCTGGTAATCAGTTGTTCACCTAGAGTATTGCGTCGATCAGCGGACGACGGGAACTGTCGTCGAACCTCGAAACTTGACGTTCCTCTCTTGCAATTGGTTATTAATTAATTTCGTCAAATGAATTCGAGGGTTCGAGGTTTCGTCGGTTCGCTGGTCGACCACCCTCCCCCTTTTTCTGGTTTTTGCAGTGGTGTTTTCTTGTACTGTCTGCTTCTGTCTTTGGTGGTTCCCCACCCCCAGTGTTCCAACGCCCCTCAATAATACCCCCCACGAGTCGTTTTGTAACCAAATACGCGTGAAAAGAAAAGATTCGAAGAAAATCTCTGTCAAAATTAATTCTCGCGTCCTATTTACGACGAGTTGACACTCTCACAGCTGGCTAATTTTACGTGAAGTTATTGGAAGATATTGGAACATTTCGTGCAATATGATATTTCAGAATCGGAGAATAATTAATATGTTAGCAAAGTCATCTATTTTTACTGCATCTTAAATTCTCAAAGTAACGAGACAACCATCTTCGGAAGGAAAGAACGATCAAACACCATTTAAAAATGAAACCGGCTGTGAAAGACGTTGACTCTCGTTCGAATCTCCCCAGAACGAATAATCGTTGATGGAAATGATGGGGGCGCTGGCACGCCAATCGGGAATCACAGCTTGACCCTATTACACCGTCCAAGAAGTGAAAAATCTGATCTCTACAAAGGACACGTTTTTAGGGACGTCGCGAGGGGATCGAACGCCATTCTGGAACCGAGAGCCATCGCGAAGGCGCCCGAAGGGGAAGGGTGTCCCCGATGCGGAGGATACGTGTACGCTGCTGAGCAGATGCTGGCCCGAGGAAGGGTGAGTTTCTCACAAAAATTCGTCGCCCTGTTTACTCTCGAGACATTGTGCTGTACTTTGGTACCGCGACCCGTCGTCGAAATCCTGCCGTGTTCTCCAAAAGGTTCACGTTTCCATACGAAAATATATTCCAACCAGGCCAAAAAATATTTTAGAAGTCTAAGATTTTCGGCGACAGATGACTACGGTAATTCGTATTCGATTACTAAAATTTCAAGTGTCTTGGCTCCAAATTGTTACGGTTCTCCCAATGGAGAACTAACACCTTGTTGGTTCTAATAGCAACAGTCTTTCAGAATTTTGATCGAACGATTCGATCGATCGTACAGACCTGTCCTCGGAAAGCCTCTCAGTCTCGTACAGCTCAAGGAGTTATGTCACCGATATAAAAAAACCGATCGAAACGAGTCTCACTAACGAGGTATTCTTAGCTCGTGTTCGCTTTATTTTTACCCGGGCAACCCGATACCGCGTGATCAAAATAGAGGGGAGTTGTAAACAGTTCGTGAAATCCGTGGTTATTAATCGGACCGCCAATTGGACTCTGCGAAATTCCTCCGTGAATCTCGTTCCCAACGATTAGTCAGTTCTAATCTCGATCCCCTTGAACGTTTTCTGGAAGGATCAGCGTGTCGAAACACTCTTACGCGCCTGTAGCCTCGAGAAATCTTCTAGAAACCCTCGGAAGCAGCTACAGCGCGGATCTTCGATCTTTCGAGGGGAGCAGAGGCTGCCTAAGATCGAATTTTGCGAGACGTGCGACGCGGCCGAGGAGGGTGGCCTCGCGGTTACTCGGATGCTAAAATTGACTAGATTCACCGGCTGACATGGTGCCAGATACTTGGCGTAGCGTGACGTGACTCCGCGATCTTCTCTCTCTCGTCTGACGAAACGCGTGTAATTTCATAACAATGAGGGAAAAAATAAGAGCGGAAAGAGAAGTCGGAGAATGAATCGACGGCAGGCTTGTTGCCGTTGGTGCCGGCCCAAGAGCTTTTCCTGTCTTCGTCGGGCTTGGCAGCCGACCAACTGGCCCTTTCTGCGCTCGATGTTGGAAAATAACTTGGAACAGCCGCGGATTAAGCCCGATGCGGGCTAATTGCCCCTTTTAGGACACTGTCGGGCCTCCTCGTCGATACGGTGACGCGGTACCCTTGGTTGGATAGACTCAGGGCCTCAACCGATTCCGATCGATCAAGATGCTCGGATGTTTCGTAACGCGATCGTCGAGATCCTCTCTCGCGTCAAGGTCTTTCATTGAAAATAAAATTCGATCTTGGAATCGTAGAGCGGCAAGATTTATGGCAGTTTCGTGCAGAGCAGAATTGGGGTAAAATTGGCCACTGATCTGTAACACCACGTTCCTGTGTCTCTTTTTCTATCTTTTTATAGAACCTCGCCTTCGCCATATATACGATTTCAGTTTCGCAATTTTCGCCAAGTGCTAGAGCTTCTAGAAGAATCTCTTCGATTTTCACCGAAAGGCAGCCGTGACTTTTACAAAACGAAAACCTCGCGATTGAGATTCTTTTCAATTCGATCGGAACGTTCGGAAACGAAAGCTCGATTTACAGTCGTCGTATTTACAATCGTCTATTGTTAATCGTGTACGACGACATTCGACGAGGTTGGCCAATTGGAGACACACCAAGTGCTTGCAAATCTTTTGCGAACGTACAAATGCGATACAAGTTGGTATTATCAATCGTTTCCAAGTTCAAGTTAGGATGTTAACCCTTTCAAGATTTCAAGACTGGTCGTGGTACCAAAGACCAATTCTCTATCGAATCGAATCATGAGAAGTTACTCGCCCCCTAAGACACCATGGTTATTCCTACTTCTTGTGATTAGGCTTACCATAAGCAATGCTACAAGTGCAAAACCTGTCAACGGTCTCTGGACTCGACTCTTCATTGCGATGGTCCTGATCGCGAGATATATTGTCGAGGTATCTTTTGCAATGCAACAACTCTGTATTTACTCTTTCTCTCTTCCCACTGCTCGTTTCTTTATCTCAGTTGCGCACACCATATGTCCAAATGTGTGTTCGAAAGCTACTCAGATCAGTCAACGATTTCTTCGCATCGAGATGAGACTACATTGAATGAAATAAAAAATGTTTTGTTCAACTGCGAGCCAAGCTTTCGTTACAATTACCTTGGTTGAGGAATGACGGAAATTTTGATAGACACGAAAAAATATTAATATGAGAATTACTGAAAGAATAATTTAATCAAAAGTAGTTCTTTCCGCCTAGAGAAGTTTACAAGTTTACAAGAAAGAAAAAAATAGTCTCTCAAGACACAGATAAAGGGAGAATGTAATTTGGTCATTGACTGATCTAGGTAATAATCTGCATTTTTCGTCTTTGGTCGATCCTCTGTGTCCTTTCTAGTAATGGTCCTCAGTTAAAAAAAAAAAAAAGAAAAAAATAAGATTCGTGGTACACACTGGCGCAAAGTGTTCCGTAAATTGTCACACAAAACGAGCTGTTTGTACAGAGGAACTAGTCCACGTTTCTTCCTCTAAAGAACGGGAGAGACGGCTTTGTCTCTAGGAGTGAACGTCGACATCTTGCGGCCCGAGAATCCTCTGCAAGTGTTTCGATCTTTCTTTCCTACTGTTTCACTCTCTCTCTCTCTCTCTCTCTATCTCTCTCTCTCTCTCTCTCTCTCTTACTCAAGTTCAAATGACGAATTCGAGGACGTTAGTTGGAAAGCAACAACATCAGAACGTCTCAGTCTCTGTTTCGGCACTAGAAACAGGCACTAAGCTTTTCCAACGCTGAGAGAACGATTGCAAAAATTGGGAATAACTATGTGTAACAGAACGTAAGACACGTCACAGCCCCCCTTACTACAAGTGCAAAACCTGAATAGTTCCGGTGACTAACCACTCCCTTTGTGTGTCACGCAGCAATGGCACAAGGAATGCTTTAAATGTGCCAACTGCTCCAAGAGATTAGACTCGGTCAACTGCTGCGAAGGTCCTGACAAGGACATCTACTGCAAAGGTGAGGACACATTACACTCTTGCGTAACGTCCGCAGGTACCAGGTACTTTGGATGTGTTCAGATCCAAATTTCATAAATGCCAAGACGCCGATCTCCTGGAAATAGAAGGATTATTCAGAATTCGATTTAAGAATTACTATTTCAATTAAAATCTCGAACCAGACAGAGACTGCACACGTCTGCACCTCAGTCTTCGAGTTTTAATCCGCATCCTCTCCGTGCCTTCGCAAATTCCTCCGGGTATCGAAATTAATAATAGTTGAGAAATCGCTCGGAATTTATTTAAGACTGCCAGGAATTGTTATTTGAATTAGAAACCAGACACAGGTATATTTCCACACGGTTGTGGAATATCTCCGCCGCTAATCCACTTTGGTTTAACCTACATTCCCTCGAAATCTCTATAAATTCCCTGATATCGGAATTCAATAATAATTCATAACGTGCAATTTGTCACTTCGTCGTTTCAATAATATTATCAATTAACAAATTACTGCGCGGAACGCGTTTTCGTCTCGAGTCTGGTCTACGTCCCATCCCCCACGGAACCTCTGCAAGCTCCCTCGATCGAAATATCGAAATCGATAATAATTTATACCGTGTAACTTGTCGCTCGTCTTTTCAATAACATTATCGACTAATAAATTATTCCGGAGCGCTTGATACTTTAATAACGCATCTCCACAGTTTTGTCCAACTCAACCAAAGTTAAAAATCACCATGTATCAAAGATGAATAGAACCGATCGATGTAGAATCACGACGATCGCCAAGGAAAGAACACATCCACGTGTACGTTGTACGCTGAGGACGTCAGGCAACTAGATCAAGAACGAGCAGATACCTTTAACACATGTTCTCTGCAGTATGCTACGGAAAGAGATTCGGACCGAAGGGTTATGGCTATGGTCAGGGTGGTGGCGCCCTACAAAGCGACTGCTACGCCAATGGGTGGGTTTTCAGAGCCGAGACTGAGACGGGAACTGTAAACGAGAGATATCCCGCCTCGGCTTCTACACTCTCACTATATATGATGCGCTTGTCTGCTTAACAGCTTGCTATCCGAAGAAATTCGGTCCGCGAGGTATTGGCCATGCTGGGGTTATGTGGATCGGGCTGCAGTGCGATATTGAGGACGAGGGGTACGCGCCCCCCATAGTTATGCTATTCCACTCTTATATCAGCCACTCTCTTGTCTATCTATATGTGCGTGCGTCTGTTTTTTTTTTGTCTGTCCGTCTGTCTGGCCCGATTTTCAGGAAGCCCCGTTTTTCTTCCAACTAATTCTCACGCCAGATTCAAGTTTAATATATAAATGGAGTTTAACATATTTCGTCAATAGGGGGGAAAACTGGCGCGGGATGGTCCAAGCTTGGCGTCTCTCGAACAATTGGATCGATATTACAAGTTGCGCGAGTTCTTGGAGTTCCGCAAGTGAGAATTTGTACAAGTTGAAAGAGATACTTTTTTTTTTTCTCTTTGACAAGTACTTTCCAAGCCGAGAATTATGTCTCGTTTATGTCAAAAAATTATGTAGCCGAGTATGTAGATTTATTAGATGAATTTAATAAATTTACTTTCTTTTTTTTCGAAATTTCAACCAAATTTAAATGCCGCCTCGAATGACCCTCATCTTGGAACATCCTTCGGACAAGCTGACCAGATCGAGAACTAATGTTGGAGTAATTGTTTCTTAATGAAAATTCGAAGAGATAGAGCTAGAGTCCAAGGGAAAGGAGATGCCGATCGAGCTCCATTTACTTCTCAAAAGTTGAAGAAATCCGGCTTACGAGTGAATGATCGAATGAACGGATGTTTGCATGTGCTTCATGGATGTACACACAGGCACATACACACGAATCGACGCCTTAACGCTTTGCGCTATTACTCACCTTCGCCGTTATCTTATTTTTCGGCTAAATTCGCTTCCGAGTGTAGGATGTATACCGATTCTTAAAACATCATCAATAACATCTCTTCTACACCTAACTATCGTGTGCTAAAAGCATGCTTCCCTCTCGTATATTCGGAAAGATGATCGTATACCGTACACAGATAAAAAAAATTAATTTGCCCTTCTCGAAAAAAGAAGATATACCACATTCGCGCATGTGTGACATCTTTTAACTTTCAAATCGTGCTTTTTCATTAGCATTCGAACGTTCCGAATCTTAATTGCTGATCGTTGTCGACCAGCGCGCGCCTCGTTTGCATGGAATGTTTTCTTTTTGTGGTTTTCAAAGTGCTCAAAGTCGGAGAGTTTGTCGAGTCGCTCGAATGAGAATAAATTTGAATCCAATCATCCCGAATCTTTCAATAAAGATGAGACGAGAGATCCGTCTCTTCTCTAAAAAAAAGAAAAGAAAGTTTGATTTTGGAAAATTTCTCTCGTCATTCGTGCCGCTCGACGTTTTCGATATCAGCGGATTGGAAGGTTTGGTGGCATAAACGCGGGTCTGAATTTTCGTGACGTAGCGATGCTGCTCCTCGTACGACCGTGATCGACACCGCCGTAATCAAGGCCCCACCTGGCAAAGGTTGTCCACGTTGCGGTGGCGTCGTGTTCGCTGCTGAACAGGTGCTCGCGAAGGGTCGCGAATGGCACAGGAAATGCTACAAGTGTCGCGACTGCAGCAAAACTCTCGACTCTATCATCGCCTGCGACGGGCCCGACAAAGACGTCTACTGCAAGACATGCTACGGAAAGAAGTGGGGACCGCACGGATACGGATTCGCATGTGGATCGGGATTCTTACAGACCGACGGCCTAACGTGAGTAACTGTCTCCTTTCGTCCGTGACAAGTTAGGGCACTTGGGTCCCTAGAGTTCCAAACATCCGAGTTACTCCATACACTTGGAATTCTAAATAATGGAATTTCCATAAGCGTCTAGAACTCCAGATGTTCGAATGTTTAGAATCCGAGTATGTAGTTGGGTAATTCCAGACATTTGGATATTTATATTCGAAAGATCTGTAAACATCAAATATTTAGGTATCTAGAGTACCAGATATTCGAATCAACAGTCAGAGTTTCACAGATTTAGGGACGTCTAAATCTTAGGATTCCAAAGTATCTAGAATACTCAAGCCAAATGCTTGAAAATCCAAGTAACATTTGAGCACTTAAAGTTTCAAAAATCTCCAAATATATATATCAAATGTTGATGTTTGACGAATCGATTTAGATAATCTCCTCTTCGATAAATTGATTTGGAATTGAAGATGAGAGAGTGTCTGAAAGTGAAAGGACTGGAAGAGAGTTTTTTTTCCAGGGAGGAAGAAATATCGGCCAGTCGGCCGTTCTACAATCCTGATACGACGGCTATCAAGGCACCAGCCGGCCAGGGTTGCCCCCGCTGCGGTGGCATGGTGTTTGCCGCCGAGCAACAGCTCGCCAAAGGTACCATGTGGCACAAGAAGTGTTTCAACTGCGCCGAATGCCATCGGCCTTTGGACTCTATGCTGGCCTGCGATGGACCCGACAAGGAAATTCACTGCCGATCTTGCTACAGCAAGCTCTTTGGGCCCAAAGGATTTGGTTTCGGGCACACGCCGACTCTCGTTTCGACCAACGGAGATCACGCTCCCTCGTAGTAAGTATTATCGGTACTCGAGATCTCTCTTTCAATTGAAATGAATCCATCGAGTCAAGTGAAGACGAACTTTGACGTCTTCGGAACAGAGTTGGTTTGTTCGCGCATCAACCGATCTTGCCACATTGAACGAACCCAAAAGGGGATTTGAACTCAACTATCTCGACACTGTTTCGAAAGAAAACTCCAATTCGATTTAAATGTGAAGTAGTTGCTTTTAAACTTGCATTGAGATCGTTGCCGATCGTTTCAGCATCGACGCAAAGCCTCAGGTGGGCCAGAAACGGACAGACGGCAACGGGTGCGCGCGTTGCGGCTATCCAGTGTACGCTGCGGAGCAGATGATCTCGAAGAACCGCTTGTGGCACAAGCGTTGCTTCAGCTGCGCCGAGTGCCACCGTTCGTTAGACTCGACGAATCTGAACGACGGACCGGACGGGGACATCTACTGCCGCGGCTGTTACAACCGGAATTTCGGACCGAAGGGCGTTGGTTTCGGCATGGGGGCGGGCACCCTGACGATGGCCTAATTTCTTCTTCTTCTTCTTCAGGAACGTCGACACGCTCGAAACCAGTCTCATATATATATATAAATACAAATATAAATATACACATAAATATAATTATATCCGTCATGTACACGCGAATAAACGATCGGAATCGTTGCACCGTCGAATTCGTTGTTTATTCGCGCGTACATGGAATATGTATATGTATAGACGCCTGACTCCTCGACTAACTCCGACGAAGTGACGAGAAAAAAGATAAGAAAAAAAAAAGAAAAAAAAGAAAAAAAAACACGCTGCTCCAAAATGTCAAACAAAAATGTCACATAGAAATTCTTTTCTTTCGCTGAAACGACGACCGCATACCGACAACGTAACGAAGACTGCACGCACGTTTCGTCGATGCTCTTCGACCACGTCGTGGCGCACGAACGACCGAGATACCACGAGATTAATCGAACACGTGTAAACGAGCGAGCTTTTATTACTTTTTTATGGGCGAGAATCCGCGGCACGGAAGACTCGCTCGATCCCATTTGTCCCCAACGACGGATCAGACTCGATCAATCAGTGTGTTCTTGTCCGCTTTCGTTCGAATTCGGGACCAATGTTGGACGAAATTCCGCTCCGTTCAACTTGCCGGGAGTCTGATCTTCGGAGGGAGAAAGGGATCTCGCGAGCGTGACACACAGAGAGTACAAAGGACAAAATCCGTTTATAGTTGGACCGCAATCAGGAGCAACACACAGCGACTGTAGTTGACGACAGAAGTGACGAGCGAAGAAGAACGACAGATGAAAATAAAAAAAGAAATGATTATTTTCAATAAATGTATATTTCGAGAAAAAAAAGAAAAAATGGAAATGAAAACGAATAAGAAAAACCGAAAAAAGAAACGAGGGTTGGCCTGTTGTGTTTTCGTGGAAAGGTAAAACGACGCGACGCCGTTTCCACGGGCATTCTCGACATTCCAATTGTGCCTGATCGAAGACCTCGTCGAAGGAAAAGTCATCGTTTCAACACGCGAGCCCCGATAATTCTTCTACAAGACAGACCCGAAGCATTTACTATATAAAAATATGTTTGGACGTCGAGAGAGAGAGTAACGACACGTTCTCGCACCCCCTCGAATCGATGGAGGGGGGAGGGGTGTTTAATCTATGATTTAATCTTTAAATAGCCTACAGACAGATGCACAGGTCAAAGAGAGCTGCTCGTGTAAAATAAATTTCTCTTCTCGGGCTATTGATCGCCAGACTACGGATCTTTTTGCAAATTCATATTTTTTTAACTGTAACTGGGTTAGAACTTAAATTCGTTTTTAAATTTGTTAAATCCTCGTCTAATATTTTCTACCGTTCCAGGTTTTCAGGACACCCGTTAACACTCGAAAATTTGTTGTTAAACGCTGTGACGTGCAATCCGCTTTAACTAAAAAATCCGTAGTCTGTTGACGATCAATCGAGTCACTCGAGTCGCTGAAAAGATTAAACGCCGCTCGCGGAACGTGTGTCGTTTCTCTTCGATTCAAGGACTAATTTCCACGATTAATCGAACAGCGATAAGTTTTCCTTCGACCATCTCGGGAACTGGCTGCCTTTCATTTTTCTCTCTCCTTCCTTTCACTCCATCGCACTCTCTCACTTTCTCTCTCTTTCTCTCGATCGCTTTCACACAGATAGGTTTTCGTATCGTCAGGGATACGGGCTAACATTATCCTTATTTACGAATGGACCTTAATAAATCTTATTACACTAGTGTATAATTCTGTGAATGTATATTGAACGGCCAATGATACACACGTCGATGGAGCTACATTTCGTGCTTTCTTTCTGCCTTTTTCTCTTTGTTTCTTTCTTTTTTTTTTTTGTTCTTCCTAAACATGCGTTTTTCCATTCTCTTTGTGTCCGTTTCGTTCACACTGTGTTTTAGGGAAAGAATCCTTGTTGTTCCCCTGTTTTTTTCGATGGATCAGTAAGTATGAGTTTACGGTGTAAAACACTAATCTTCTATATTTATAGCAACAACTGTACAAGTGCCGGGCCACATCGATATCCTCCATAACGTGTCGCTTACATTTTATTTTGACAAAATGTAGTGGAGCAGTTGACGCTGCTCAGATTGTTTCTTCCCCTTTTCTCTTACGCGGTTTTTCCTCATTGCTCATTTAGACGTCTAAAGTCAAAACTTTCACCTTGATGCTCGGGGATCGAATTTTCATTCTGACTCAACTTGTCTCTCGGGCTTTCGGATTCAAACACTTCCTCTTGGCTCTTTTGAAAAACTTTCGCAGCTTCTTCCTTGAGAAACTTGACTCGGAATGCTCGGTTTTGTTTTTAGACGTCTTTGCGTGCGATTTATTGACATAAATGCTATCCATTCACTGATTAATCAATGAGGAATTGCAGGACGGTACGTAGATATCGGTTATCACTAGGTTTACCAGCGAGAGTTTTTTCGAATCATCGTAAATATCTTCCATCGAGGTCGTTTCTCACTGTTTCACTTTAAACACACACATACACCGCACAAAAAAAAAACGAAGAAAATTAAATAAAATCGAAAAAGGAAACAAAGCGCTGAAAAGAATCATGAAGCAAATTTCAAGTATCCAGAAGCAAAATATTCTAGTAAGAAAGATCAAAGTAACTAATTGAAAACAGTTCAGATTCTTGAATAAATTGTAAAATAGAGAACCAAATAAAAAAGTGAAAATGAACAATAACTCTACTCTGGGAAGAAACTGAAAGAAGGGTTTAGGTGTCTGGAGTACCAAGCATTCAAGTATCTGAGATTCCAAATATTTAAATATACCTAAAATGTCAAACCCTTGGGTATCAAGAGTTGAATTTCTAAGTTCCAAAGATTTCTAAGCTTCTAAACACTAGGGGCAGTTAGAGTCCCAGATATTTAGGTATCTAAAGTTTCAAAGACTTTAACTTTTCAAAGGTCTAAGAGCATTTACGCATCTATTCAGAGCTTCGAATACTTAGGTACCTCCAAACCATTCTAAAATTCCAAAGGCTTGAATCAACTCGAGAACAAAACTCACCAAAAGAATCCAAAAAAAGCAAACAATTCTTGCAACTTTCCCTCGGAAACGCTCGACCGAAGAGGACAAAGAGGACACTTCACAGGCAACCAGTGCGAAAACGACCGCGCGACGGACCGAAGAGGGCCTCTGAACAGCATCCGTGTTCCGTTCTGGGCGTGCGATACTTTCTATATTTACATAATTTCGCCGGGATGGAGCGGTTTCGTCGGGACGATTAGTAGAGATTCGCGGTTTTCAGAGGCAGCGGGTCCAACAGATACGGAGGTAGCGCCGCGGAGAAAGGCCTCGGGCTACAGGAGCCCCATGTTCCCCCGCCGCTGTTGCTTCCCCGTGTGTTCGGCGAGTTCCCTTCGGCAGCTGTGTCGCTGGTGTGTTTAACGCTGACGAGATTCGGGTTCGGGATCGGTTTCACCTCGTTCGTCGACAACACGTTGTTCGAGCTACCCGGCGGCGTCGCTGGACTTCTCGGAGAACGGCCCTCGGCCTTCACGTTGCCTCCTACGGGACTGGAAGCGCCGCTGTCCACCCCTATGCCGCTCTGCGAGGTGGATTTCTGCTGCGCCAGCCTCTCTTGCTTCCGGAATTTCGCACGCCGGTTTTGGAACCACACCTGCAATCACAGAACCACACAGATCCTCAAGTGGACGTAGACAGAGATTTTTCGAGTTGGATCGGTTTCGCCTCGATTACGTAATAATAATTATTATAGTAATTCCATGATTGAAAAATTCCTTCGTTGTAATCTTTGCGCTCGTTCGAGTGAAAAAGCGCGCGACCGCCGGTAGGGGAGAAAAAGACCAGTCAGAAACGTCTGTGGATCCACGGAGACAGAATGAAAGAGGGGGTGGTGTCGGACGGCGTAAAAGCGCGTCATGTCCATGTCCAGCTCGTCAGAGCGAAACGTCGGCGCAGGCAGCGCTCGTAATTGGCTCTAGTTGGCCAAATGAAATATTTAACGAATAAAATAAACGGAAAGCGGCGGTGACCTGCATGTTAAAGTAGCGGATTTATTTGCTTTACCGTTTATCTGACCAGCAAAGCCACCCTCTCTCTTCCACGATCGTTCGTCTCTCTCTTCTCTCTCTCTCTCATTCTCTCTTTCTCTCTCTCTCTCTCTCTTCGTATCCCCTTTTCGTTCGTTCCTCGACGTGTGTGCACGTGGATCCCACCCCTAGATTTTCCAGGGGCGGCTACGTTGTAGGAGCTGGCTGAGTGGTAGAAGCCGGGAAAGAGGGGGAAAGGGGTGGATTCAGAGAGTCAGGGGCGCGGGACACCATGATGAACGTGATTGCCCTTTCCGGACGGCAAACACTGCTATTGGATTTTTATCAGCTGCTGCTGCTGCCGCTGCTGGCTGACTGCTGCTTCTGTTCGACGGCCGCGCGGCGTCTCTTCTTCTCTCTCTCTCTCTCTCTCTCTCTCTCGCTCTATCTGTTCGCGAAAAGTGTAAACTTTGAGAACATTGAACGTAAGTCCAAACCTTCCTCCAGTGGATCTTTAGGTTCTCGTTGTGATTAAACAAACGATGATTTTATGGTCTCCATTTGGGTCATAGCGGGTTAGGTTTAGATTTTGAAGGAGATTTAGAGAGAAGTAGATGTTGGTTTCTTTCTTTTAAGGAAATTGGTACTTTCAGTTTGTGTCAATTAATCAGATGACGATTTTACGATCGTAGATTCAGAGTTTGCCGCAGAGGTCATTTAGCAAAATTGAAGGGACGATGTTAGTTTCGATTCGATGAATCGAAAACGCAAATTCCCAATTTTAAAACATACATTTGGAGAACAGCTCGTTGAAAAGAAGAAGGAAATTTGGAAAGTCGAACTGATTATTCGCAAAAGTCGGGAGGAAAATTCGAAAGAACGAGCGAGGGTTGATTGGCAGCGGAGAAAAGTAACGATGCGTAGGCAACGGGGCGTGTAGGAGCCGGGCTTAAATATTTATCCAAAACGAGGTGGACATCTGTCGGTGCGGCTCGTTGCATTTTATTTAGGCGTACTGTATTTATTTAACATTAACGCCGGCACGTAGTCTCCCTAATTCACGCCGTCGTCGTCGTCCGTTCGGCAAACAACGGCACACATGCTACGGTCTCTTCGGGGTTTGGTCCGTGGCCAAATACGAATTATTAGTGTTGTCACTGGCACGTACCCGCCCGCGTTTCTGCCTGCGTTACATAGTTTTTCCTCTCGACGATGACGTAATTTTATTACGGCCACCGTCGGCAGCATTTGTTAATCTATTCTTCTCTTCCACAACCAGAAATACCTTCGAACTATCGTCTTGTCGAAATTGAAAGCTACAGAGAAGCGACGTCTTGTGGCACTTGTCATCGGAAATTATAACGTGTGACCAATTTGTAACTTTTTACTTGGAACTTTATGGATTTATAAGGATTTTCTTGCAAAATACATGTATAAATTTCGGTTTTGGCAGATTCGAGTTCCCAATTTAGAAATTGGTGTTTCAGACTGTCGTTAACAGCACACTGCAATAAATAACAGAAATGAAACTGTGGAAATGAAATTAATGTGAGATAAACACTAATGAAAATTGCTACTTCCAATTTATTCTACCGTTCTGCTAGAATCACCGATTATAAAATCTCAATGGATTTTAAATGAAAAAAAAAAAAAAGAAAAAAAGATTACTCGTAATAATAAATTAAATTCATACCAACTTTATAGTTTTTAAATAAAATAGGCATCCGGATGGATGTACTTGTTCAACAAAATACATAAAATTGAAGCGCGCCATTAAGTTAGACCAGGGGACCTAGAAAACGATCAAAATTAAAAGTTTTGGCAACTGGAACGTCTGTCTGAAGCATTCGAGGTCGCAGATCCGCCAGATTTATGCCCCTTTAAATTTTCTCATTCTTCTAACAGCATGTTCGCGCAAAGTGAAATATCGATTCGTTTGAATTTTGGAACCTAATCCGAGAAGAGAACTGTAAATACGTTTGATAAAGTTCGACAAAGAGGGGAAGGAGAGGAGGCTTATAGACACGGACTATTAGGGATTCCGTGCCGATAGAAACAAGTTTGCGGTGTGTTTGCTCGTTAGATTAACCCCCGCGATTCGTGAGTCGTTGTGATTTCCTCCTTCTGAATAGGTTAGCCAAAGATTGCATCCCTAAGGGGCTGATGCTGGCTTACCAATGAACATCCCAACTCGAAAAGTAGAATATTCCGCCACTGAAAGCCGTGGGAGTGATTGCATCTTGTGAAATGAATCGAGAAGAATATTTTATCTGAGATAAATATGATATGAGATACGAGAAGATATATACCTACTCATGTAGGTACCTTGATTTTGAAGATAACTATATGACGAGATATATCAATCATGGGAAATTAGATTCCCAAATCTAAATACGTCAACAATAATTTTTAGCGCTTCAGTAATGTTTTTCAAGCAAAATTTTAAATTAATTTTCTTCTGAATGAAACGTAGAGTGATTCTTAAATAATAATTTTATTTCGTTAGTATTTTGTTTGAATAGATTCCTATTCTAGGTTTTTACATGTGACGAAAACATTAATAGAAAAGATCGAAGAGCTCGAAATTAATTGAATTAATAAAGGAAGTAAGCTGAAATACTCAAACGCAGGGAAGTTGCTGGTGAATGCTCAGCTTCCGGCGGGAGCACTCGGAGTTCGGGAATCTTTCGAATTTTAAACAACTTGGCCAACGTTCTTAAGGATTTGAGTGAGAAGCGAAGTGAAAGTTAGAAAAACAGGATAACAAGATTAAGGTACAAGCTTCTTTGAACTTCTTTCGTTTGCATACGAAAGCGAAGAGAGCAGAGAGAAACAAAAATCGCACTTTCTAAGTTTTGAAAATTTCCAAACAATAAGTTTCGAAATTTTTTAAAGAATTTACGAGAATGCGTCACGACGCAAATTTACTTCCTTTCAATTAACAACAATCCAAATGACCACGCATTTAAACTTTCCCGCGGATTCTTTTTAATTTTTATTCCCCGCAGAAAGATTAATTGAACTTATATTTCCCGATGAATTCCAAAATTTTAAGTTTAAAAAGTTTCGTGTTCGGAGAATCTACACATCGAGTCTCCATCTGTTTCTGACTCTTGCTCATTAATTCCAATTTCAGCTGATGAATTTTTAAGACAGCGTCATTTAGACGTTGAAAGTGAAAGATATGACGCACGATCAGAGCAAAGGATTCGCTCTTCATGCCGAAGGATGTTGAAGCTCGTGAAAGATTCACGGCACGTCCAAGATTCTCTCGATGCGTCACATTAAGCTAGTTATAAGGATATATCCGAAGTGGTGCTATCAATATCACGACGGCAGGAAGTCAGGAGAAATCACTGTTGCACCGGATCACTTCCGCTTTGACGATAAATCAGATGAAGACGCGCGATTTTCACACTCCGCTGAATAATACAGATGAGATATAACTCAATCATAATTCGAACATTCAATCTCCTAAACGTAAGCGTTACAAGATCCTCGCCTCTTTTTCTTTATTTTTGAAAATTTTTTCATCGGTGAATAGAGAAACAACATTTCGCATGGAAACAGCCTAAATTTAATATTCAATCGGAACTGGCAATTAAAGTTCAATCATTTGAAATTCAAATTCAATTTAATCAATATCGTTGTCTCTTCCTTTTGACAGAGAGGACATTCCACCCAGAAGCTGACAGTCAATTTTAATATTTAATTAATAATCGGAATATTCAACAATTAAATTTCAAGAAACAACTGAAACATTCAACTTTTAAATTCTAAGCTCTGGAAGATCCTCAGACATTAACAACAGTAGATATTGTTCTTCAACTCTGACGAAGAGAAGCACCAATTTATCCAGAATATAATATTATTATTCTGCTCTATTTAATTTCAATTCTGAATGCAGATTAATACAATCAATCTTCGTATTTATATTTAAGCGAGAGAACTTTTATTTTACATTTTGGGAGTGGCTTCTTTCTTAATAAATAATTAATGGCAATTTTGTTCGTTCAAAGGTTAAGTACTAAAAGCCAGAGCAGTTAAGGATTCGCTAGGAGCATTAAATCAGACGTTCGATAATAGAATTGCAGTTGATGGTGATTGCTACACTCTCAGCCGTCAGAAATTACCTTCTTCAATTAACCAAATAAGTTCGGAAACGCATGGCCCTGCAGAGACAAAATCTTGATTAAGAGATGCATTGGACAGCCCGATGCCATCCGACTTGATGAATAAATCGCTATGGACAGATCTCATTAACTGCGTATCCACTTTCCTGTCTGACCACAACCGTCACGGTTCACTGTCGCTGCTTCACGACTATCTATTTCACCGTTCAAGCCAAACGAAACAGCATTTTCCAACAATACGTGTACATGGTCGTAGTAACTTTAGCGTAACGAGACCGTGTAACTCGATCAAGCGTGTATTTCAGGCGTTAAGTAAGTAATTAAGTAATTGATTCAAATATGAGAAAAGAAGAATCCCAAATCTTGGTCTTTTACTTCTAATTCTTTTACTATTGAGATTTTCTTTTTTAAATATCTACAATTTCCTTTTTAGTGTCTGCTCCTTTCTTTACTGTTACGGATTACTCTTTCCTGCGCGTTTTCTTAACATTAGAATTTCCTGTCAAGTGCTACTTTTCATTGCATCCTTGAACTGTTTTCTCTTTATTACTGGAATACTTTTTTTGACGTTGCTTTCATTTCAGAATGCTTCTCGACTAATTAACCCTTCCAATAGATCAGTCTTAAAATCTTCTCGCAGAAGGTAAACAAAAAGATTTTCTAACTGCTTAATTTCTAAAATAATCTTATTTCCAAAATTCCAGATTCCAACAAGATGCAATAACTCTCTTCTAATTAATTAATTAACCCTTCTTCCAAAAAGAAAACTTCTTACCCCTCAAAAAATCAAATACCCACTTACGTGCATTCACATTGAACAAATTCCAAGAGTATCGTTTTAATAATACTTCTTTAACTGCCAGTTCCAAGTACCAGTTCCTGTATCCTACAGCCCGAGCCATTTTTAACACCAATTACCCAGCTTAATCTGGACCATCAACGCGATAACGCAGCAGACGAGCGTCGAAGAAGTTCCAGACGAAACGGTGGATACCGTCGTGCACCGGTGGTGTTTGCAACAGCCCGACGTCGTTCTCCGTAGATGATACCCAGCAGGACAGTTTTTAATCACCGTAAGTGGATCTACATAGAGCTCGCAATTACCAGGGCACACTCCGGCCATGGGCCCCTTGTGTATCAGCCACCCTCGGCCTACCAGAGCCGAGCCAGCTCGAATGTTTTCCCCATTTCATCCCTCGGTGCCAGCGAGCCAACCCTCCTCCCCCCTCTTCTCTCTTCTCTCCTTGCCTATTTCCCAACGAGGATCCTTTCGTTGGAAGCGTTATTGCCTATTCCGTCGTTGCTTTTTGATCTTTCCTACGTCTTCCCTGTTCATTTATCATTTATTCTCTTCCACGCCGGATATATTTTTCTGCCTCTCTTTCCCTCGGTTTCCTTTTTCCTTCATACCTCGGCTGTAGTTTGTCCGTTGTCTGGACATGCTGTTCAATTGATCTCTTAGCTCTCGAAGACGATGTAGATTGTTAAATCCTGTTAAGATGCAAGAAAAAATGATCATCTCCAAAATGATCCAATTTTTCTTCACTCTGGAACATCTGAAATGTAGCGGAATTTCTTTCCTAGATATTTTGACATTGTCAGTGAGTTCTACTTCTCAAAATAATAATAGTATTGGATTATATTGGATTTGTATTGTACAGAGTTCGTCCATTCTAAATTCAGAGTAATATCATCAATACCACAAGATATCTTTGTTTATCCATAGCATTCTGATTTTGTTCTTAAAGTTTGTTCATCGTGTAACATTTCTTTTCATTGTGGAATAGTCTGTTTCACACTATACTGATCATATTTTTATTATTATTTCACCATGATATAGAATATGAACTTTTACTTAATACGAACAATATGTGATAGTGTTTGCTGCAGCCAAGAAGAGTGTCTTTATTTTTCTTCTACGTCCGTGTTCCAGGAGAACAAGTCTTTATATTTCTTCTTTACTCTTTTCCAGAGTGTGTTTTTCTTCTTCTTCTTCTTCTTTTTTTGAGTACACTGTCTTTTCTCACCGGCGAAGATCCTTCGTCAGAGACCGGGTCCCTGATCACTCTCCAGCATCCCGTGACGGTGATCGACCATGTCCCACCGGGAAAAAGAAATTCATGTTGATTTTCCAGGACTCTCCCAAGGCTGTCTATCTCTAAATTACTCGATCCTGTCCCTGTTCCCTTTGTGTCTCTTTGTTATATCTCTCCCAGAATTTTTGGTAACTTCTGAAAAAGTTTTTATCTCGTACAAATGAAATTTGATCAAAGTTTAGACTTTATTGGAACGTGTGAACTCTTTTAGAGGAAAGACGTTCGTCAAAGTGTTTGAGAATTTTCTTTTCTAATCACCCCATAGATTAAAGAATAATACATAATACATAATACATAATAAAGAATAATACATAATATAACAATTTTCTTTCAAAACGTTCTGTCATAAGTTTATAGAAATTTCAACTTTTATAAATTTTTCAATCTCACTTAATACAGTATCCTTTTCAATTTCAATCTGATATTAATTTTAGAAATTTTAGAAATTTTCCTTACTTCAATAATTGCAATTACAATCACTCTAATGACAACACAAATCCCACATTCCACCGAACTCTCGAGGTTCCAAGCAATAGAAAATGATTTCACGGAATTAGTTGTGCTACCCAGGTCGTTCCACTTCTTTCAATTGAATGTACACCCTCAGGACCTGGTAAGAGCAACGATTGTTGGTCCAGCAGTGCAACACCAGCTTATTCACCCTCTGCCCCTCTTCTATTCTCTGCCACATCCCACTGATGACACCATGGACCAAGGGGTGGCAGAGTGTGTGTCGCGTGGCGACACGTTTCGCTGTTCTGAGTCACATGTCATTCCGTATGAATTACAACTCCATTAACGTTCAGGACAACCTGCGAGCATACATAATGCTGGCGAATTGAGCGGATCACCTCCTCGGCCAAGATGTTGATTTATAGGGAACGACGGAGGTATCCTGATCCAAGGTTGAAGGGAGCCAATGCATCACAGAGTGATTGAATTTTTAATCTGTACTTGGAAATCTTGCTTTGCCTTCCATTTGTCAAAGATGGGAGTTTCTTTTTTTTTTTTTTATTTTAAAGAAAACCAGAAATTTTCTTCATCTTCTTCTTCGTGTTTTTCTTTGAAGTTATTTCTTCTCCTTTTTCTTACAATTTTCGTGATATTTGTTCGCTGTTAAATTGAAATTGAATGCTAAATTGAAGAATTGAGTTTTTAATTTGCAGCTTGGAAATCTTGTTTTGAATTCTGGTTTTAGACTTCTGGTTGGAAACTGAAGAGTTCGCCATTCTTCTTGCTTTAATTCTTGTTTCCATATTTTTGCTAGTTTCAGAGTTGCGAGAGATTTATTGCTCAAGTTTTAAAATTATTTATTGGTTCACATTGAACTGATTAGATTTTTGAAAGGAAGCGCGAAAGTTCCGCGAAATCTTCTGTTCATTTTCATCTTCTCTTCCTTATCTTCGCTTCTTCCAAAACTTTAATGATACCTTAACGCAGAACACAAAAATTCTACGATTTCCTTTCCTCTTCATTTCTACTGAATGCAGAAGTTTTTCAAAGAGAATTGTAAAAAATAATTCCTTCCGTTTCTCTTCTTCTTTTGTTAATTTACCAATTAATTAAACGATACAGATTACAAAGAATAAGAAATAGGAGCAAGGAAAAATCTCAAAGATAATTCGATTATACATAATTGTAATTGAATATTGAAAGAAAATCTGTGCATCAGAAATATCTAAAGCATCTAAAATATAAAATGTAAAGTATCTGATATAAATTTTATACAACTTATAGTAATTTTGATTTGAATTCTAGTCTAATGAATGTAATTAATAAATCTAATAAATAGTTCCAGATATCTCAAGATTGAACCTTAGGGTAGGAACAAGGGAAAATTCGAACTGACTACCCTTCATCAGGGAAAACCTCTCTAGAAATGGTGGTCGGCCCGCAATGCCACAAACTACTAGAAAATTGATAGTAACTTCATGTTTAATTATCATGCGTGCATAATACACTCGTGCTTATAGTCTGCTGATAAGCGAAACAGAATTTCCAGTTGTACGTGTTAGATACAGTTATAGTTCCTCGCTCTTCTTGCAATCATTACAAATGTAAAAGCGCTTTTATCAAGTAATAAAATTACGTAAGACATTGTAGAACAGCAAAATTAGGAATTTCAAGAATAGAAAAACTTAATTTCGTTACTATCGAGAAACGAAAAACTGGGTATTATAGAATTAGGAAAATTAAGAATTCTGTTTTCACAATAAGTGGATTAAAGCGGATTGTAGCTCCTCTGTTAATAATAGAACAACGAAGTTTTAGTTTTACTGGCAATGCAAGAATTATAAAATTAGAAATTCTGTTGATAATAGAATTGATAATGAAATTATTGGTAATAGAATAATTCATTTGGTTATTGACATTAATAAAATTACCAAGTTACAAAAGTAAAAATCCCATTTTCACGAGGAATACGTTAAAACGTTCCACAAGTTTTAAATAACCGATATTTGGTCATGTTGTTATCAATAAACTGATGGAACGGACATTGCAAAATTATAACGTTGGAAAACCTATAAATATATTAAAATATTCTAAAGTATTTTCTTTGCTTACAATATTAAATTCCTACATAAAAAGAGTTGAATAAGAGTTGAAATTTTGTTAATAAGAAACGTATTAAAATAGCCGGATAATTAAGGTTTTTTGCTATTAATACTATCCTCAGAGAGATATCAGGATCAAAATCCTGAAATTTCCATCACAAATAACTATCTCGAACAAATTAAGCCTGTTTATAACCGGCATATCTTTGCATCGTATCCAATCGACGAGATTACATTTTCTCTCGATAATGCAATTTCTGAACGTTTTCAGAATATGTTACTGGGACATCGGTGATTAGTGTTACCAGCAATAAAGTTTCTAGCTAATTGAATTTACCGGCAGGCAATAAGCGTCAAAAGTGAACAGCCTGTTTCGCAATTAGGGAAATACGGATTTTACGACATTAAACTTGTTCTCGTCGGAGCAGCTGCAATTTTCTCGTGCAAAATATTGTGCTAGCCATATATAGGATGTTTCAAAATTATAATATCAGTCGTAATAAAGGAGACAACTGTGATATTAAAAAACGGAGAATTTTGTACATTTTCTAAATTTCGTAATAAAGAAATTATTAGAATTAGAATTAGAATTATAGAATACATTGTACATATATTTTAGACTATATATTGTAATTTATTTAATTAATTTATGTCATCTCCTACTTGAAACGTGCATACTGTTTGAAACTTTTCTGCAATCCGACGGATACAGTTGGTCTAACGTGGATATAAAATTTTAATATTAACATGTATTAGGATTATGAGAGTAATCAAGTGATTTCTGAGAATTTAAATGATTCTTATCAATTACAAATTTCATGTATTTATCAGAAATTTAATTCTCCAATATTGTCATCAGATAAAAATAAATATTGTAATTTTTGTTGGATTACTAAAATTTCAGGTTGATAGAGATTATAATTATAAAAATGTTACAGTTCCAATGATCCAATATTAATCGAAAATAATTATGAACAATATTTTAATAGAAATTTTATCAATGAACAAAGGAAATATTCTTAAAAATTTCATTATATATATATATATATATATATACACACACACACACACACACACACACAAGAATATGGTTAAGTAAAAGAATTAACACAGTTGTGTAATATTAGGTAGAATTTTCTGAAATACTTTGGAAAATGAAGGGAAAAGAACCATCTGTCTAAGAATTTTTACATACCGCTACATCTCTGCTACTCAACAATTAATTAATACTACTTAACAAGTTCTCTGAGAAGTTTCATTCACGGTGTCACCGTGATCGTCGCGCGTGTAATCTCCTTCACTTGGACCGTGTAATAAATTTAATCCGATACGAGAGGAGTTCGGCATACTGTAGCACGGAATATGATCATCATTTTCCTCTGAGCACTAACGCGGGAGCCTCTGTGATTGGCAAGCACGATTATTATTACAGGAGGATCGAGATTAAGAAAGACGTTGGTTCCTGGTAGACCCTCGTCTATCAGAGCCACTCTATTTTCGGCATCGAGACCAGACATCTGCTTAAAATGTGCATTCTCGGAAGTTCGATCGAGAAATAGGAAGTAAGAAACTAGACGGAAATGTCATTCACCTTAAATTCATCAATATCCAGGATTAAAGTGACTTTTACTAAAATAGCCTTCTTTTTCCTCAAAGAGTGAAGATTAAAAATTATGAGAGCGAGATCGACTGATTAAATGGGGTAATACGAGAAATAGAGTTATTTAGGATGTGAGAATATTGGTGAATAGTCATTCACGTGGGATTCATTCATCTTGGATAAAATTCATTACCGGACGGTGAATTTTATTGGACGAGACACTGAGAAAGATCAAACTCATATTTTTTCGAACATGACTGAAGAAATAGAATCCAAGTAGATCCTTGTTTTATCTACTAAATATTACCGATACTCTAATTGGATACTCTGGTCTATTAATAAATATATCTTGAATTTATGATAAATTTCTTAATAACTAGAAGTAATATTTAATTGTCTTATGAAATAAACGAAATATCAGAAATACGTAAAATCGTGTTTTACTTAAAAACATAGAACAGGATAAAAATCCAGTGAGAAAATCGAACTAAAAACTTGTTAATCAGAGATGGAAGAGAACGCCTCAAAAAGAGGAACAAAGAATGGATGCGTCGACGTGACAGAGGCTAAAAGAAAATTGGTTGCCCTTAAAAGCTCGTGAGAGCCGCCGAAAATGCAAAACACGTCGATTGGATCATAAATCTTGCGCGTTCGATTCTACATCACGGGAAGACACGGGGATCTCCCCCCTGAATCTGCAGCACGCTAGAAGTTCAAGTTAATCCGTCACGTGCATTAGACGGTATAATCCATCAAGTAGCGACTTGCAGGTAACCGTGAAAACGAAAATGGGGCTTGTAATGAAATTACATGGCGCCCGGGTTCTACCATCGTCCTTGTCCCTCCATTTTCGGCCCTCCATTTTAAGCGATGCTGGAGGAAGGACACTCGACTAAAAGCGAACGAAGCCTATTGTTTGGATTGTGTCTTGCTGTTTTTCTCCATCGGCTGTCTTTCTAATTCACGTATTGTTTAGGGAAGTTTATCGAACTTCTTGTAAAACTTTGTAGAATTAGATTATTACACTTCTTGTAAAAGTTATACGTTTGTTTGTCGAATCCCATTGTATCAATTATCATTCAGTTATAAGAAAGAAAAAGAGAGATTTTGTTGAACATTATGAAAGAAAAAGATAGTGAGTTATGCAATTTGTATAGTTTAGGGTTGATCAATGAGATCAATGTCACAAATTAAACAATTAAAGAAAAATAACAATAATAATAATAAAATTTATCATTATCGTCTCTTTATGAATAGTGGAAGTTAGAACTATGCCTGAGTAAAAAGAAAAGTTCACAAACTATCTTTTTCTTTAAATCAAAAGATCACTTACTTGGACTCTAGCTTCCGTCAGGTCGATTTTCATGGCGATTTCTTCTCTAGTGTAGATATCCGGATAGTGAGTCTCCTGGAAGGCACGCTCCAATTCTTTAAGCTGAGCCGATGTGAACGTTGTTCGTATCCGACGTTGTTTCCTCTTTTCCGCTAAACCGTCGTGTCCTGAGTAAGCCTTATATCCTAGTCCACCTAAAAAAGAAAAAAAGAAATTGTAGAATTAGTTTTCAATTTTAATTGCGGACAACATAGATAGAAAATCTTGCAACTAAATTCATAATTCGTAACTTTAATTGCAGACAACGCAATTACAAAACCTTCAATTTCCATTTATCTTTTTCTTAGACTTTCACAAATCTCTACAACCAAATCCGTAGTTCGCAGAATCTAAAGAAGATAGGAAGCAATTAGAGATGAACTTGTATAGTTATAAAACTTTCACCCAACGTCAACTCTTTCTAAATCAATTTATCTCAACTTTCTCCTAATGAGTAGTCAAAGACAGAAATTCCGCAGACTACCTCTCAATCAGCCGCACATTGGTAAGACTGATAAGACATGAAGAAAATCAGTGGTGGTCGAATTACCTGGTCCAAGGAGCAACGTTTACACGAGAACACCGTGTCTCTGTGCAGGTAGTTATAGATTATAGAATATAGGTGAGGATGGCTGGGATAGCGAGCAACGTAACCATAGCAATGAGTGACTGAAGGGAGAGAGGGTGAGAAAGAGTAAGCCAGGGGTAAAGGAAACGTGGGATGAGACAGTGCAGAGTCGGGTACAAGAGGAACGAGCCGGTAAATGAGGGAGAGACGAAGAAAGAGTGAGAAAGAGAGACAAGAATACGAAAGAGGAAGAAATAGAGAGAGAGGGAGAGAGAGAGAAAGAGCAGACGAGACACATCCATTGATTTTCAGTGCCATCTTGTCGTCGTTTCCAGAGGAAATACCACGGTGGTAGGATCGAGCATGGAGACCATCCCATGGCAATTTTCCCCTGAGAAAAGAAGGGCTCTTTCTTTTTTTTCTGCTGGAAAGACTGTCTTCTTCGCCCCGCCCAAGCATGGTGGTCTTCTTACACCTCTAATTGATTGTCCATTTGTAAATTCTATCGTTTTAATGATGTACTGTGTTTGATTTGTTCGCTGGTCCTCGAGGAATGCGAGTTTGCTGGATCGAAGAGGGAATTTCATTAAATTCCATTACAATTAGCCAGATTCCTTTCCTTTGGAATCTTCTGATTTTGTCCATTCTTGTCCACTGACCTCTGATTTATTACCCATTTGTAAATTCCATTTAATGATGGAAATTATAATCAAAATTCATTATATTTTAATAATGTTTAATTTGTTCACTGGTGTTCGAAAAATGCGAATTTGCTGAATCGAAGAGGGAATTTCGTTAAATTGCATTACAGTTAGGCAGTTCCTTTTTCTATGGAATCCTTTGATTTTGTATCTCACTGTATATTTATTGAAACTTGGACAATTATAGAGATAAGCGGAAAAATATTACAGTAACACGAGATAATTGTGCACAAAGAAAGCGAAGAAAAGTTTAAATTTCTGAACAGATATGGAAATTTTAATTTTTTATTCTCTGACTGAAGAGATCAGACTGAAGAGATTTATGAAGTTTTGTTATATTTTTCAAACAGTGACAGAGCTATCTATAGGATAAGCAAATTATCTATAAATAATGAATTTGGTAAATCTGGTCCAGAATGGAATATGGAAGACAGATAGTAATCTTATAAAAAAAATTTTTAATTGAAAAATTATAGCATACTGCAGACGTATGAACTCACAGGATAAAACTTATAAGATAGAACCAAATTTTCCTTTTTACAAAAATCCACAAATAGATATTCCAATACCTATCTCTTTATCGTACAAATATTATACATTTTTAAATATTCTGCAAATTTCATAAACTAAATCAGCAAAACAAAAACTATTAAAATTTCAAATAATCTTGTGTATAATTATAAAACAAACACTAAACTAACATTATATAGACTAAAATTATTAGGACAAAAGTAAAATAAAAAAAAACACATTTTTCATCCAGAAAAGAGTCATCACAATCCATTCCCCTCTTCCCGAAGGAGCACATAAGGATACTCACTCTGCAGATTAATGGCCGACGGGAAGATCGAGGCGGCGTGTCGGTGGACCTCTTGAGATCTGGCGGCCATTACCGAGCAGGGAGTTGCGTGGGCCCCGTGGTGCGCGTGGGCATGAGAGTGGGTGGTGTGATGGGCCCCCAGCGGCGTGGTGCTACCAGTACTCGTAGTTCCCGCGTTGCCTGGATAGCCAGCAGCCCTCGCAGCCGTGTACCGATAAGCAGCCTGACTCATTTGTGAACAAGAACTCAAGTCCCCGTATCCACATTGCATTTCACTGGCGGCCAGAGCACAGCTAGATGCCTCGAAACCAGCGGCCGCGGCGGCAGCCGCCTGATTCAAGTATGAATAATCCATCGTTCACTCGTAGCACTGAAATTGGGGGGTGAAAAGTGCAGAGTTCCTTCGTCACAGGCGGATAGACGAGGGCACTGAGCACGAAACACCTGGACAGTTCATCGAAACAGTTTATCTCTTCTCCATCTTCACTCGATTAAAATTCCATAAATTGAATCCTTCTCGTTGTTGGTAGATCTTGGATGATTCCAGTAGAACCAAGTCGTTGGTAGATTTGATTCACGTTCTTAAGTTGATTGGACCAGATGGTTCTTCCGAATACTGGAATATACTGATACGATGAATCTGAACGCAGATCGGATTAAAAAGAGGACGATAGTGTCGCGAGAATAGAAGCAGAGGGCCCCGGCCGGGCCTTAGCCACGGCGTTGCTTCCGGCCCTAGCAGTGGCGTGCTTCTTCGTCGTCGGAAATCTCGGCTAATCGGAAGCCAGGATGTAGAAGTAGCGGTGGCGGCGTCACGTAATTCTCTCTGGTCGCGGACAAGAGCTAAGGGACGCGGGCGGCAACCGGTTGCTCGATAGTGGCTTATGACGCGTAATCGGATCAGCGATATCAAATTATTGCGATTATAGCCGCGGATAGAAAGAAGTTTTTCGGCCCGCTTAAGAGAGCCCGAGACGACCGACTGGTGGGTCTCCTCAAAATCAAATGATAAGCTTAATTCAATAACCGACGGAGAGGGTGCACGCCGGGGGTGTGGCCGTCGGTCGGTTACGGTGAAACGGGTTTGGTCACTGTCTAACGTTCTCTGAACGCTGATTCGTCGATCCCAGTTGCCACCCCCGGGCTGGATGAGAGAACAGTTGCCGCCCTCTGAGCTTCTGTATTCATCCCCGTACGTGTGCCACCCCCAGGTTCGTCGGGCGACCTCTCCCTAACAACCATCAGCCCGAATGAACGCTATCATTTGATGATGCCAGCCCTCTCTCCTGGTCTCGATTTTACGATCGATTCCGGAACAGGCCGTTTCCGCTGGACACCAGAGCCACGCTTTTCTTCCAGTCACCGTACGTATGTTTACGCCTAACTCCTTCTGCGCCTATCTTCGTACAATGTGTGCTTCGCTTCCTGGATGATAATGCTGATACCGAGTCTCTTCAGGTGAATCGAAAATGATGGATTACCGTGGTGAATGTTGAGTGGGCTGTAAATTTAAGGCATTTCTTCGTTGAAACTACTGATTTTTACAGATTTTTAAATTTAGTTTTAGATAAATCTCTTAATAAAATTTATACATGATATTTCTTTATAAAAATATGTAGAAATTGAAAAAAGTACATAACAATTTGTTTGTAATTAAATTTTGGTTTGGTATGTCATAAGTCTGTAATTAAAAATTCTTAATCCTTTAAATGATTATTAAACTATAGTATAATAATACCATGTACATACTGATAAATTCGCAATAATATTCTCGTGAAATTGTCATGTTTTTACATCTCGTAGCTATTTACATATGACAGTAGAAACATGAAATATCGTGCAAATAAAGGCCAAGGGAGTAGAGAGTATGAAATATGATTTATCTGCAGATACAGAAATTACATGACTAAACATGACACGGGAACGACCTTAGATAGGTAGTAGGAACCTGTGCGACACTTGTTTCGCACTTGTTCTCACGAAAGGGCCACGATGAGAGCAGTCCTGGTGCGCGACCCTCTTCCCCGTGTCTCGTCCCGGGGGAATTCTCTTCCAGAGTACGCGGAACGTAGTATGCTGTGCAACACCAAATCGTCCATAGTGTGTATGCTGAGAATACACGGGAATGGACGCAACCATTGGCGTACAATTCCCCGTAACTTGTCCATGCCGCTGCAATAGGAACTCTAACCAGCATGTACCATTATAACATCACGATTAAAATTGATACTTACAAAAAATTATACAAGAGATTACGTTATCTCAAAAGATGTAACATTTTTCTGTTACTGTGCTTGCGTTGCACCGGTGCAACATTATCTTCTCAGTTAATTATTAAATTTTAAGAGCAAATTTAAAAGTAGCCAAAAATCTGCATGACATTTAAATATTAAATTATTTAGAAACTATACGAATAAATTTTGTAGGTTATGTAATAAACATTATTCCATTTGTAATATGCAGGTTTAACAAGTGCAAATAAGTTGTGAGCTACACAAATTTAATACAAATAGAAAGAAATTGATGAATCGATCTATCTGTGAGTATGAAGTATCACTGACTAAGAGAACCAGTTTAGTGTCTACGTCAATGGAAACACGGCAAACATGCGTGCGCGCGTAAACACCCGCACACTCGCATAAACGGCGTTTCGTCTTTTATATCAATAGAATGAGAGAACGTCAACCCCCCTTAGTGGTCTGATACATATGTCCTTGATTTGTCGGGAGAATAATATTCTCCTAGAAAGTTGATTAAATATTGGTTAGTGATCTCAGATGTCCTTTACCCCTCTACGCTTCCATTCCATCGACTCGAAAACCCATAGGAATACAATTTAATATTTTTCACGTCCCAGAGATAGCCGACTATTTTTCTTCCGAACTACGCGTGGTTCTGTCACTATTACCTTGTATTTTCGCGAATGAAACCGTTTTATGTACGCATATTTATACTCTTATTCTCGAAAAATGTTCGGCAAGAAGCAATTAAATTCGTTTTAAACTTCACCAATATCATCACGTAGTCGAATTTCGTTACATAATGAAATCTCAAAATGTGTTATAACATATTCATAAACGGTTCTTATAGGTATTCGAATACTTTGTAAGCTACTGTACAATCATATTATTATAATTCAAATGTAATTATCGCGAAATGTGCCGGTAATTTCGATATAACGAAGCATAAAATATATTCATGTGATAATTTACGTTAACCTACTGTAAAATATTACCGCGATCTGATTAAAATGGCGCACGATTATATATTTGCCATCCACTTTTATACAATGTTATTGCAAGCTAATCCTGTTTATCGCACATTACATTTACAATTATCTTCTGCACAGTGATGCGTTAGTTTAATTCACAGAAATTAAATTAAAAGATCCAAATACAAAGATCTTTATATTCATAAAATAATTCCTACAATATTTTTCGAAATAATAACGTATAATGTGTATCGAAATGTGAAAAACGAACAAACTCATTGTAATAAAATATAGAATAGAACTTATCAAATTTATTTAATGGATAAACATTTTTTCTGTTGTCTGTACTTGATAAACATTATGTTAATAAAAAATAATATACTTTTATGCTTGATGTGCAACACAGTTGTAACTGCCACCGGAAGTACCAACTTGATACCAAGGCACTTTTTTTTTTGTTGAGTTGTCAACAGGTGGCACGTGGAATATCATAGAAATAGAAATTTCAAAATTGACGAAATTATCAAATTTCATTCAAATTGTTTTATTTATATTTTAATGACTCATGGCATTTAATTTGTTAACATTAAATAGAAATTAAACTAAATTTAATTATTGCAATTAAAAAGTTTGACGAGAAGATAGCGCCACCACATCCGGTAAAACTTTTCTGTTGGAAAGTGCGGGAAAACATGCAAGAAGGAATAGTTAACGAAGACAGAAAAATAATTCCAAGTTATGAGTTTATTATGTAAATAGTGTAAATTATTCGTAGAATTGTTGAGTTGACAGCATATCTAAATATGTAAAGTAAGCTTCGACATTTTTTCCTATTAAATCTTGTTAAGAACGAAAATACGTGAGTTCAATGTTCCAAAAATATTCCGATATTGTAGAGGAGTATTAAATAATATATAAACCTTAATACATAATTCGTAAGATATCGAAATATAATTTTAGGGAAACGAAAAAAGAAAACCTTTAGAAAATCATAGCATTAGAACTTTAATGGAAATTTTCATAGTTTTGTACAAGAATTAAACTAAACGATAGTTAAACATTCAGTTTTAATGTTAGAAATTATACAAACCAAACGTCAGTATCAAATATTAATGCATACTTGAGTAATTTGCAATAACGGAACATTTATATTAAATTTGATTTGTATGCAACAGAACGAAGTTACAAAACTATTATTACTTATATGTTACCTATACATTGTTAATCTCTCATAACAAACACAGTTCTATTAAAATGAAATATATAGTTTAAATAAATTTCCAAGACAGTCCTTATTTATCTGTATAAATCTTACATTTTTATATATATAATAAATCTGTAACAATAAAAAAAACATCCAATTATATTAATTAAACAATAATAAATAATTATATAAACAATTGCAAAATAGAAATAACAAACTGCACGTACCTTATTGAAATATAAGAATAAAAACGTAGGTTTGCATATGTTTCAATTAATATGAGAATTTTACTTCTGATAGAATATTGTTTGATTCCTGGTATCATGTTCACAAGTTTCATGTTCTGAAATAAAAAAAAAATGAATATGGTCGGAATTAGAACAAAATATTTTGTTAGAAATTAGAAACTTTTTGTTAAAAAAATTAATTTCAACTGTCAAATATTACCATAATTCGATTGATGAAATTCCTCCCAATTTGTTCCACTTTGAGTCGACCTTTTCATATTATCCGTCTGTTGTGGATTAGTAATAATCGTGTCATTATCAATTTTTCTTATTTCCATTACATTTTGTTTCGGAACATGAACTTCGCATACATTCGAGTAATCTTTGACACATTCAACTTCTGGTCGGTACAAGACTAGTTTCCTAGGATGCGAGCATTCTTCAAAAGCAATGTTTGAATGAGGCAAATTTTGTTGCTTGATATATACGACTTTGTTCTGTTCGCATGTTGGCACGAAAATAATTTTCTGCATTGACTCTTGAGGGCATGATACCGTGTGATGATTAACATTCGGGTCAATTACCTCAATATTATCGGCAGATGCAACATGCTCGCTGCTTTGCAAATATACAGGAATTTTTTTAGTTTCAGAATCATTTTCAAATGCCAGATACTTAATTGGCTGTTCATTCACTACTACTGCATTTTTAATGCATTGACTATCAATGAATTTCATTTGGGATGAATTTCGTTTTTTAATGGGTAAGATCTTCAAATTCTTAACGCCCTTAAGAATATTAATATTCTTAATAGTTACATCTTCTTGGTTCAATTCCTGGCTAGAATTCTGCAATTTTCTTGATTTTTCAATTTGATGTACAACGTCATGAGAACATTCTTGCACATTATTCGAATCTTCACATTGATTTATCATCACATAGCAAACATGTTGATCATCGTAACATGTTTTATTGTTTTCGCATTTAGAGTGTTGCTGGACCTTTTTTGCTAACATCTCACAAATTTGTGATTTCTGATGCTGTGGTATACTTATCTCTTTAAATTCTTGATTGCTACAATTTGAATTGTCAAAGCTTTGCGTGCATTGGTATGTTTTATAATTTTTTGGTACTTCCTGGCAATTCTTATGCATCGTACAATTATTTTTCAATTTCTCATATTGCGAAGAAACATTCTTTCGTATAATACAGATGTTCGAATTATCAGTCGTTTCATCTGTAATTGCATTATTTAAGTACAAACAGTGTCCTACATTTCGTGAATCTTTCTTCGTAAACATCACTGTCTTTTGTAGTGAAGGATTTTTCTTGTTCATTAAAATGCTATTTACATGAAGATTTTGTGATTGAGATTGGTTCTGTTTTGGTTGTGAAAAAGAATTTTTCACGAAATATATATCATCGTTACGAAAACTTGGTGATTCTATTACACAAGTCTGAAGATTTTCTATATCTGATGTATCAAATAAAGTATTTAGAGTCGTCGACCGTTGCAATCTCTGCGAATTTTCGTTCGATTCTGTCAGAGATTGCGAAGTGAAAAGAACGTTCTGCCTCGACGCGGCGTTAAACAGCATCTCCTGGGGCTCTTTATTAATATGCATCGACTCCTGGAATAAATTCAATTGGTTATTATTATTAGTCACAACGTTGTTACATCTTCGCAATATAATAGGGATATGCTTCAGATTCTTCATTTTAATCTGCTGCAGTATCTTTAAGTTTTGTTTCTCTGCGTCTTTTTCTAATCCATTACTTAAAACACGTACCGTTTGCGTTCGCCGACTTCTATATTTTTTATGACTATAACTATTCTCGGATTCTGCCTCAGTTTGAACAAATAAGACGGATTTGCTTTTCTCCTTTATCCCCTCAAATTCGTTTGTTTCAAAATATTTAACAATATTACTGTTAGCGCTGATGGAAGTTGCAGGAGGATTTACTTCTAGAGAAGTATGATTGTTTAGATTTATTGAGTCATCCACAGATATGTTACTTGTTTTTTGAAGCATTTCTGCTTCCAAGCAATTCTTCCAAGGAATTCCCGCATCAAAAGTATTTAATGAAGAATTGAATAATAAATTTGACGAGGTAATTTCATTTCCTTTGAAATTCGTTTCTGGCATTAAAAATGGTGTATTCTTGTTTTCTATATTCTGCTCGAGACCAACATAATGATCTATACTATCAACAGTTGCAGATATTGAGTTCGCGTTTTGATTAGATGTTGAAGGATAAAATGCAGCGTTGTAAGGAAGCAAATTATCAGTAGAAGTACTAGGTATAGAAGTACTATAGTTGCTTAAAATATTCCCACGTATTATCATATCTCGTAACAATTTATTTCGAAATGATTCTGCATATGTATATCTTAATTTTTGTTTCACATTCATTAGTGGATCTGTTGAAGATAAAAAATTAATACTTGAAAGTATGAGAAAAAAAATAACAAAGTTTTAAAAATTATAGTAAATACCAGGTCCAAAACAATCTGGAAAATTGTTTCCCTCGAAATTTTCTGAAGAAACGACACTACATAGTTCTTCGTATTTATTTAACGCAGTGTTTTGTTCGGAATCATTTATTTCGTTTTCTTCTATTGATCTTTGAGGTATTTCGATATCTTCACTCTTTTGAATTCTTCCTCTTCTATAAAAAATATTTTACATTAATTTTTAAGTTTTCTTTGAAAAATTAAATTTTGATTTCTTTCTTAGATTTACATTTTTAGTTTTGATTAGTATCACAGAAACTACATACATATAAAGAGACACAAAGAAACACAAAAAAACAATAAAAATTATCTGAGACTTACCCGTATATTTTACCCAAAATAGGACTTGTTTCAGCATGAGTTGGCTTGAGAATACTAAAATCTTTTAAACCCATGTTATTTTCAGCATGTCTGTAAATTAAAAAAATACATTTTTTAGGACAAGAATAACTTTTTCATAGTTTTTCAACTTACTCTGATTTCGAATGATAACCATCTAGTAGTTTCAATACATTTCCTTGTAGTCGCGCGTTATTTAGATCATTCATTGCTACTTCGATTTGTGCTGCAAATAATTATATTACTCAAATATTATATTATTTTTATGGTAAAAAAAAACATAGCTATACTTTGTGGGACGTACCTCTTTGTATTTCTTTCCCTGTTGCACCGTTTCTATATATTCCAGCCAACTAAAATAATAAAAAAATTATAATTTTTATTAATTTTATAATAATTAATTAATTTTTATAATATTAATAGTAATAATAGCAGTTGTTATTTATAATATTTACAGGTTGCGGAAGAATTCTATTGGATGTCGTTTTTGAATTTTGCGCCTCGTCCAATTGTCCATTGATCTTCGTTTGTTTATCCTGGAACAGATTTACTTCAAAGAATGGATGCAAAGGTGAAAGAATGAAGATAAATTTATTTTTAAAATATACATATTCCTCCCGTATGTCTGCGAAATGTTGCAAAAGTTTAATGAAACTACACTGCCATATTTTGCATGTTATCTGGTTCTGCTGAAAAATTACGCATGCATTATCAGAATTTCAGAAATTCTTAATCAAAATCATCCCAAAAATCAACTCTAACAAAGTATTTCAATTAAAAAATTCTATTAAAAAGTCTATTAAACGTACAATAATTGTATACATACGCTTCAAAATTATTACTTACTAAACGAATTACAAAATTAATACTTGTTAAAATAAAATAATTATTATAATACGATAAAACGTATTGTATTGTGCGGGATGCACATTATATTTTCATTATATTTGTAATATAATGAAATTAGGAAATAGACAGCATGAACAATTTATTTCAATTTATCGATATAATTTCATGATACGCACATTTAATTGTTTATATATATATACATACACGTGTATATATGTATCCATTTTATTTTTTCTATAAAATCTATGAAACTCTCTTGACAAATATTGTCAAATATTATTTAATATCTATGACAAAAGTAGTATAGAGATATTGAAATAACACGTTAGACTTTCAATGATACATGTCAATCATCTAACATAACCAAAATTGTCAGACAATTTGAAATATATCTTTATCGTATATAATACAATATTACATATACTTCTACATTTGATTTAAAGAAATAAAATATCGAAGGAAGGATATACAATCTCCACGATCAGAAAGTAATAATGATCAGCATGGACATATATATTCCTACCTTCTTCAATTTGAATATTTTCAGATCTGTCAGGTCTCTTTTACGTTTCTTCTTCTTTGTTCGTATTTTCTGTTTTTCATGAACGGTTTTTATTCCTTCGTCGACAGACGTGTCACTGACCAAGATGTTACATGTTAGTTTGCCCATTTTACAACAGACAAGAATTAATCGTGCCTATTGAACGAGATCGACGAATGTCTCAATATTTGTTTACATTTCGTTACCCCACTTCTTATGCTATCCCAAGTATCGCATACAATGACAATATCGACGTACTTTGTCTTGTTCCACCGATAATAATGGTACTCTACGATTGACTGAACGACGTACATATGTAGAATGTTATCGACCAAGAAATATTGTTGAATATTAATCGAACATTGCGCTAATATGATTAAAAAAACGGAATAGGTGTGTCGTTATAGACTTTGTATTGTATATTTTAAAATATATATGTTTTAGATCTAAGAGAATCAGAATGTTTGGAAATAGATGGAAATTATTTTGATAAGACAAGTTCATTAAGTTAATTAAAACATCGTTCATTAAGTTTGTAACTTAGGTCATGGTTTGAGAAATAAAATAACGTTCGTCGTTATACTGTCATCGTGCTTTCATCGTTCATAGCCACGCCAGTATTGACTTTGTTTAATTCGCGTACGATTTAAATTTTAACTTATAATCATTTGTATAATTCATTTTTCTTTTTATACATTTATTTGAAAGTCTGTATAGATTATAACGTGGGAAATTTGTATTAGGGGGCGCCATTAAATTCAGAAAGTCACTACGGAAGTCAAATGGACATCATTAGTAATTAATAATAAAATTTAATAACTTTTTTTCACGAGGACATCTTAATACTTGATTAAAAAATAATTTTAATATAAATATTAATGAGTAAATAAATACAAATAAATCTTTCTGTGGTGAAATATCTTAAAATGATTTATTTTCATGTGTATTGAAATACTCAATTGACTATTTACGTTGACGTCATATTAGTTCCGTTTGGATTTAGTTTGAAAGCAAATATACCGCGGAAGCTCATACTATTTTTCCTTTAATTAGTGGTTTTATGCGTTGTTAATAGTGCTGGTATTCGCTGTAGTATAAGTATTTATGTGTTTCAAGACTAGAGTGATGATATTTGGACGTGTTGATGTCGTAGTCGTGAAAAATTTACATTAGAAAGTTGAAGGGTGAGTGTATTCCTAATTCAAACGTGCCGTTTACTTTTCATGCTACTTTAAGATTTTTTCAAAATTTCCTATTTAAGACATAGCTTTAAGACATGAAACAATAAGATATGGAAAAATTTCAATATATTTTTTTATATTTGTTATATAATAATTTTATAAAAAAGTAGGATCCAGTATTTATTATATTTTTTGACCTTGAAAATTTTCTCTTACTTTCCACAACGGTGTTTCCGTAGTGTAGTGGTTATCACGTGTGCTTCACACGCACAAGGTCTCCGGTTCGATCCCGGGCGGAAACAAAATGATGGACTTTCTATTTTTTATGGAAATATATAATATCTTTTTCTATTTTCTTTTTGCTCTACTCTAATATTTCATAAATATTAATCATTTTTAAATGAAGGTAGAAAAAGATGTTTTATTTAATATAAATTAACTTTCACTAAATACGCCTGATGGATGGTTTTTTAGTCAGTTATTTAGAAAGCTACATTATCGACATATACCATCAATAGTATTCTACATTATCTTCCATCGTTATTATTAACTTAAATTAGTCAATGCATAGACTAGCTTAAATTTAAATGAGATTTAGTTTAAATTTTTTACACGTTAAAAACCATTAATTAATTAATTAGCTCAACTTTTATTTAATAATACAATGCATTTTCTAATCAATGTTATTGTAGATAAATAACATCTATGAGTAAATGCACAAGCGAGATAAATGCATACGCATCTGTAGATAAGTGCATCTGCATACCACCAATGATATCACAGAATAGATATCATATCAGATTTTGTTGTTCACGTTCTGAAATATCAATCTCATAAAAAAGTCTATTTTTATATTTTTAAATTTTTATATTGGGGTTTTATTATTCACCAACATTAACGTCATTAACTAAAGGATTAGACAGGACTGAACTTTCCATTCTTGAATTCAATATTGTCATAAAAAGTACATGTTTAGTTAAGTGACGCTATCTTTGAGAACAAATTATAATATTTTATGCTTCGTTACAGATTTGTTCCAGTTCCCCATCATTGGATTCAACAATTTCTGTTCAGGCCTCTTCGCACCGTGAGTCGCATGCGTTTTTGTTCCTCCGGTCACTCAATCATGTCGTAGGACGAAAGGTTCGAATCGACACGGGTGACTGGTTGTATCACGTAGAATTTTTGACGAGCATAGCGACCGCGGGTATATTTATTATACCCATGAGTAATAACATTTTTCTGTCTCTGTTTTATTTATTAGTTCAGGATAGGTTTTCTTGCACAGCGGTTCTGAATATCGATAATTAACGCATTAATAACTGATTACACTACGTTATAATATGATTGATATAAATAACGTTATGTTATTAATTGGTACATGTATACACACAAAGTCACAATTATTTGGAAAATTAAAGTATATCCGATATTGTTGCTTGCAAATATAGTAAAATATGAATATTCGAACAAATGAAGTATATTACAATGATCTTGTTTCAATATTTTGTAGTAGAGAAGTCGGATACCCTCCGACTTCTCCGTGCATATTGCAATTTTAATTGAAGCGATTAAAGCTATAATGACAACATGTATCACAATAATGGTAATTAGATATTTTTATCTCGTGTTTTTTGATAATATAATCAATATAATTTGAAACGTGAAGTTTTCTAAGTTCATGTGCAAGAAAACACTTCGCGAGAGGCAGATTTTAGAATCAAAGCAATGATTTTGTACGTTACGTTTTTGTTCTCCAAGACGTGCTTTGACGAAGGAATCGCCTGAGAGAATTTCTATTAATATTTCATGTAAAATTTATTTCATTTCTAATTAACCTATTACATTTTTTAAACGCAATATTCCAGCAATTTTTTTATATTTCTGAGAGAAGTAAATTGCAAAATAGAGTCATTGAAAATTAAAATTAAACGAGAGAATTGTTAGGTCGTTAGACACAGAATATATTAACATATTAATCATCTGTTTAGCTCAGGATTTTCAGGTTCTTTCCATGTTCGTTGCCAGGACCTCATTCACGTGCCCAGGTGCTACTTGGGTGGGAAAAAGGCAACGAGTGTGATGACCATAGTTTAAGTTTGATAATGTCTCAGCGACTGACAATGCGTTAGTGTATCGTGCACGACGTATTTTCCGCATGTGTGTGTGTGTGTGTGTGTGTGTGTGTGTGTGTGTGTGTTAGGATGCGGAACTGCGTCGTTTCTGTCAATTTTGAAATATTAATGAACTTTGCAAGTACTGTTGGTACAATCACACTATAAGATGCTGTTAAATATAACAAATTGTCAATACTCAATAGTACCTACTTTATTTCAATAATCTTACCTACTTCAAATAACACGTACATAATGGTAAATATTTGTACAATACGATTACGAATGTTTGAACAAACGCAAAGATTGTAAAATAAACGAAAGAAATAGTACTTTAAGCACGCAATGGTCGCTAGCTGTTGTCAGTCGATTTCAGGAAAACGGTACGTAAAGTTAAAGTGTGACTGTTGCGTGTTGACACTCGGGTGTCGGAGGCGTCCCGGGACGTCCTCTCTAGTTTAGGTTACTCTCTGGTGTGCCTGTGTTTAATTGTAAGTAGGTAGGGCCGGGCAGGTTGGCACAGTCTCTGCTCGCGTGGTCCCCCTTTCGCGTGCCCAACCTGTTTCAGGAAATCGAATTTGAAAAATCGACAGTGAAACTGGCACAGAATGGAGCATGCCACTTGTTTCTCGGTTTTACTTCTCGATTTTTCGAATTTAGTATCGCGGTCGCGGTCGCGGATAGGTCCCGGATAGGTCCCGAAACGAACGCTTATATAGGCATTGCTCGAGCACGCACTTGCGAACGAACAACGATCACTGTGATCGATGGTCGTCCATGTGCAACTGAATCATAGTTTCCGCGATTTATCTTTTTACTTCACCTTTGTAAGTTTTATTTTTTGACTTGCGATTAGAAAGTCTCGAGCCTAGACTTAAGTTTCAGCGGGCATGAGAAGAGGCCCGGCAAACTGCCGTAGAAGAGGGCTGCAACGAATGGCTCGTCATCCTCTGGATGGGAAATCCGTCCAGAGCATGGAAAGTCATTTTTGTTGATACTTTGTCGCTATGCTCGCTTTCAGTAGTTTGTTAGTAGCAGTAGCTTGTATTTTGGCCGACGCACATTCCGGCCCATCTCCACATTGGACAAATTGCGAGTGATTAACGTCGGTTTGCATTAGAGTTGCGACGAAAAGACAATCGTGTTTGTTTTAGCATTGCAAATTTTTAAATGTTCGGATTATTGAGTATTCATTTTTTATCCGAGTTTCATACAATTATTTAATTTATGGTTATTCAATTTTATTTAATTACTCAGAGTGTTCATTCAATCAATTTCGTATTTTGAATTCAATTAATTTTGTAGCGTTGCTACAGAATATTTTTTATTAAATTCATTTTGTGAATTAGCGTCGCGTTTTGATGAACCTGTTCAAACTTCTTCCGCAAAGATATTTCCTGGATTCGTTCTGAAATGTCCTATCGATTGTTCAAATTACTAATTCTATATCTAAATAAGTTTGTTACAGATTCATTAACATGGAGGAAGTTCCATGTATGCTGAAGGATAGAGTAACAAGGATGAAAGAAAAGATGGCTAAAGGAAAAGAAACTACTAATTAATTATATTTGAATTTTATCAAATATTTTATGACTTGTTACACGCGTGTAAAGGTAATATTCTTCGCGCGTTCTTCTTAATTAAACCGTATTCCCAAGAACAAGTTGATTCAATTTCAACGACAAAGCGACTAGAAAGCACAACAAAACGGGTCCCGCTTGCACCGATTTCTACGAACAATCTACGAAAGTATCGAACAATGCTTCGTGAAAATCAGCACGAAATATGCACTCTCTAAGCTATATACTTCTCACGACGAAATCCCACAACTATCATAGTTGATTAGCGCGTAACGCGAAACACCGGATGGTTATCGCGATGTTAGCTAATTGCAAGGGCAGTTTTCAACGTGAGAAGCTAGAAATATTAATTTTTTCGCTGCTGTTGTCGTCAATAGACTGTTTGATATATAATAGTTCGTTTATTATATTTTTGTCTTCTTATGTGTTTGTTTTCTTGCATTTTTAAAGTAAAATTACTTTAAGGTAACTTCTACACACTTTCGACGAAAAATTTCGGAATTTGCAGCATCATTTTCTATAACAAAATGGTGTACTAGGGTTGAAGAGGGTTAAAAGCAGTGTACTATATTACCAACTGTATTCTAACTATAAAAGCTCGAGCTTTGACAATTTACCGTAAGATGGTGCTGCAGCATTTCTCCAATTCGGTAGCTTGCGACGACTGTCGCGGTGAAAGAACTTACATTTTACTTTGATATTAAGACATTTCACTCTATTGTAAGATTATAATTAATTTTATATTCACAATAGATCTCGTCGAAGGAAAAATAATGTATATAATTCAATCTTCTCCATTACATATTTACATATTTTTCGTTCACACAATTGCAACTCAAGTTCAGATAAGTAAAATGCAAAATATGCGTAAACTGAAACTTCGTTCCAGTAGAGTTCCATTGTGCATGAATTACACGTTAAAAAACTGATTATTATTTTTTATTCTTGGCCCATAGTTGCTACGTGGTGAGAGTTCACACTCGTACATGTGAGCATCGGTTCGTTTAATTGGTCGTTAATTAAAATTTCGTTCAGACGAATGAAATTCGTACAAACTGAATGCATGTAATTCCCATGAAACAAACTGACGTGCGCGATAACTGGATCGGCTTGTACATCCGTATATCTAATTAAAGACAGAGAAAGAGAGAAAGAGCCACTCTGTACAGCTCGTGAAAGAGTCCTCGGACCAAACAAGTGGCTCTGAAGAATCTCGAGGAAGGACACGGTTTCGTTTTAATGAATGAGGATGCTGTACTTACTTGCTTACGTCGACTCGACGAGGCATGTCTTAATTATCATAGTGGAATCGAAGCCCTAATAATTTTTAATTTTAGATACTGAGAGTGAAAGATGTTTATTCTTTTATTATTCTGAAAACTGAAAACAACGAAGCTTGTAAAATTTTGACGAATAATTTTTTTTATCTGTGATTGATTTTAATTGTATGGAATTAATTAGAAAGCACTCTAAAGTTATATACAAAGTATATTGCAATTAAATCCAAAAATGGAATTTTAAGGCGGTGCGGTTAGGCCAACTGAGACATCAGAAAAAGGGAAATTTTTTTATGGAATTCACGGACCTTTAGGATCGACTGCGTTTAATGCAGTAGTTGACTGCACTATCGACCGTGTGCGACCGTTGCATCGCGTCGCGGCGTCGTGACGTCACAGTCACTAATGCCCGAGTTACATAAACCCTCATTGCGTGCGTTCTCTCTTTCTTTCTTCCTCTTTCTTTTCTTGCATTTGCTGCATGCCTCGCACCTTCTACCACGATCCTCAAGAACACACACACATATCCATGCACTTTCATTTACTTTGGAATTCTCAAAACTTTTTCATTGATCGAAAAATTAATTCTACCATACTTTTATGGTGGTAAAAAAAAGAAAAGAAAATTAGAGAAGTAACTTTGAATAAAATTCTTCCAAGTCGTAACAAGTCGAGACTAGTTACGACTTGGAAGTAGCAGTCTTACAATTTATGTCTACTTTCAGAAAAATATGTATGTGCTTTCTTGAATTCTTTCAATCAATGTAGTTTCGCGATATTTGCGTAGAACTGTTTTGCGAGGTGAATCTAGGGCTGGTTCGGATATTTATAGTCACTAACTCTGTGTAGTCACTTCCCTTCTTTCTTCACGTTAGAGGTTATAGGTCTTCGACAGACAACGTAAAGAATTTCAAGTTTTCTTTTTATCTGAGGTGAGGGCATTAGGCTGGCGAAATTATTGAATCCGACAGAGAAAAATTTGTCTAGAAATTTGTTTAAAATTAAACAATGAGACTAGAAAAGTAGAAATTACCAAAGTCTGCAAAAACAGAAACCCAGAAGTGATATGGAAAAGAGAGACAATTGGTTCTTGCCAGCTGGTAATATATTACTAATTATTCTTAAAAATGTTGAAAAAAAAGATGATCAACCAGACACTCACTATTATTCACGAAAGAAACATATTCTTCGAAAACTATAGAGGACGGGCGAATCTTTCATCGGCGCTCCAGAAACGCAGCAAACAGCGAGGAAGGAGGAAACGGTGTCCGCGATGAGAATGTATCAATCAGCACAATTTAACTCGGCGCTGGCTGCGGAAGGGCGAAGGGGCGGTGAAGGGAGATTGGCGAAAGAAAGACAGAAGCATAATAGAACCAGGACAGAGCGGAGTAGGAAATAAAAGCGAGGTACGATAGCGCAGAGGAGAGAATGAGAGGATAGAGGAATGAATGCAACGACAAAACGAGAAAGAGAGAGAGGGAGAGAGACGAACGAGAAGGTTAGAACGAAAGAGAATAGGAAATAGAGAAAGACAGAGTTAGATGTGGAATCCGTGGGATCAGGAGAAGGCCCGAAGGAACAGCGGTAGCGCTGCGAAACAGTGAAATAGAAAGATTGGGGAGTGGGGAACGATGCAGAATTTCTGTGGGACCAGAAGAATGAACGAGGATGGGCATATGTATAGTTGCAGGGGCAGGTACAGGTTACAAATTGAAATGTTCGCTTCAAATTTGTTCGAGGGTTCTAGGTTCCAGTTTTTGTTCCTTGAATCATTAACCCCCAAATAGAATCGTCGGATCATAGACGACTAATTGGACGATTAATTTGTTATTTGTGTTAGATAAGTAAAATCTAAATTACTCGATTTATTACATGCATTCCATTTTACATCTTCATCAAAAGAGTAGTAATAGGTTGAAAATTTTTAATTTAAACAATTCGTTACAGTGACATTAGTTGAAAGTTGAAAGCACGTGGTTGTGCTTGGAGAATTGTTTTTGTTTCGATTTTTATACTCGTCCTCTTTTCAAATTCTACATCATTTCAAAAATTCATACTTTGAAATGAATTTTTGCTGCTTTGACATTCCAAAATGTGCAAAATAAGTTTTAACGCTAGCTATATTGTTCCCACTGACTATACTTGTACATGTGTGTACGTTACAGCAAATGTATTAATTCGTAGCGTATAAACCAGCCAGTCAATGTATGCGCATACTAATTTGATAAGCAAATGTATTCACAGGCAATGATATTTGAACTTTTACCAGCAGAAGCGTGCATTTTTGAGTTTCGTTTAGTGAAAGTATGAACAAACAGAATTAAACGAGCGACGATTTAAATGAGCTTTGTCACTAATGGATACTGCGACGTTATTGACAAAAATTTATTAACACCAGGAGGATGAGGATTGATCATTTAATAGAATTGACGTTAATTTCCATTCAAATACTTTCGGTGAAATCCAACAGTAAGGATTCTAGGGAACTTTACGACTATATAAACTGTTGGTTACCTTTCTGATATTAGAAATTAGTTTTGTATTACGAATAATTAACCCAAAATACTTAATGAGAAAAAGAGCCTGTTTCTGAATACCTGGAAATGTATTCACAAGTATTCGCAGCGGATGAGAAATTGAGAATTTGAGGAAGAATAATTTGTAAATACCCTTCGATTGTTACATGCTAGAAAATAAATAAGAACCACAATAAAACGGAGGTGTAACGTTTCCGAGGAAATTCAAAAATCCAAGTACGTAGAAAGAGAAGTACACCGTCAAACCAAAATAAAAACTAACCTCAGCTGTCCGAGAGTTAAACGTCTTGTATGTTTTGTTAAAACAAAAGTCGCCTGTTCGTTCGTAGGTACAACGATTTTTCTCAGTGCGTTCATAACTATACGCGCCCCCCGGTAAATGTACGTACATACGTCTAGTTAAATCTTGCACGTTTACTGTAATACGTCTGTAATGTCAGTTCCGAGTGGAAGAAAGAGGATGACGACGATCAGGGAGGAGCAGAAGATGCAAATGCGAAATTCGCTGGATCAGAAAAAGAGGGGAGGGTTTGGAAGGGAGAGGCAGAAAATAGAATGAATATAGGAAACAAACAGGGAGGCAACGGGTAGGCGAACGAGCGAGAAAGAAGGAACTCGTGGAGAGGAGAGAGAGCGAGAGAGAGAGAGAGAGAGAGAGAAACCGAAGGCCTTGAACTGCTGCGGCGGTCGGCATTGCAACTTTCCGCTCTATAGGTCTCTCTCTCTGTTCTTCTCAAGAGTCTCTCTCTCTCTCTCTCTCTCTCTCTCTCTCTCTTCAGTCCGTTTCCCTCTCCTCGTGCACGTTGCTCGAGCGCCAGCCATCTTTCTTCCATCGACGATTCGCCGTCTTCGTTCCAGGCGTTCCCTCTACCTCTATTTACATCGTTCTCCCTGAAAGTCTCCTGCGCGGCGCGGTTCGACGTTAATAATTATACGTTTCGTTTCGTTTGCTGCGTGCACTCGCTGAACTGGAGGCCGGAAGCGTCGATCGATTCGCGTTTTCGCGATCGATAAACTTCCGTTTTCGGTTGAGCTTAGAATCTTTTTTCACACGTAGACAGGCAAATTGCTTTCGACACGGAGATTTACTCGAAGGAAATCCAGAGAATTCTTTTTTTAATTCTTGGCAGTTTGGCAATTTGGTAATTTCGACGACTGAAGGTCACCGGGAGCTCGATAAATCTGGTTCCGACGTGGAGCTTCTTTCGGAAGATTTACGGAATGTCTTCTCGATATAAATAAGAAAGCGTATTTATCAACCTACGTTGGTTGGCTCGATTCAAATTTATAATTTGAATTTATAATTTTAGCGTAATTACATTGGCAATTCAAGGGATCGTTTACCTGATTTTGAAAATCGATCGATCGGTTAAAATTTTCGCAAAGAAACGAGGCAAAAGGAAGAGAGAAATTCGTCGAGCAGCAGGGGGAGAAGAACGCGAGGAGGCGTTAGACACCAGAGACCTCGGGCACCTTGAACTTTTATCACGTGCACGAATGGAGGCCTCGGATCGTTGTTTGCATAAGCGAACCCGTAATCGAATACCAGGAAACAATGCTGCGCGTGCGAAAATCGTGTTTCTGAGTCAACGATCGGCACTACGGGTTTCTTGCACTCGATTTTACGCCCTCGAGGATCCGTCCGGCAACTCGGACAGAAATAATCCGCTCGACACCGGATACTTTTTTGTCAAGTTCTCTCTGTGCGCCGCTGCAAAACGCGTTTCTCGCGAAACTCCGGAATGTTTTCGACGTCTCGGTTTCTTTCTCCCTTCCCCCATCCTTCTCTTTTTAGGAATTTTGCCTCGGAAAAGCGAGAACTAAAGCGAGTAAAAACTTTGTTCCGCGACACTTTGTTTCGTAACAAAATATTACCGTATCTTTCCCAATTTCCCTTCGATCGAGGGAAATTTCGAAATCGATCGAATTTCTCTACGCTTGTATTACGAATTTTTTTTTTTCCAAATTCGATTTTTCTCGAAGAACATTTCCGATCTACGCTCGTTTTCGTGTTTATCGTTCCTTCACCACCGAGTTCGAAAACACCGTGTGTAAAAAAGATTGTTTATCAGCGACAGAATCGTCTCACCGTGCAACTATAAAAAGATCGCGGCCAACTCGAGCGTTACGACGCGATCCACGTCGATGCAAACGTGGTACTCAATGATTCGATCTATCGTAGATCACGTTTGACGTACGCGTCAACCCCCTGGTAACAAAGGGAATTTTAATTGTTTAAAATAGACGCCGTCTCGGTTGCTCCGCGTTCGATCAACCGTCGACTAGTTATATTTCCGTCCATTACAGCGTGAAAATAAACTGAATTACCCATGAAGCGAGATCGCGTTTTCCAAATAAAGCGGCGGATAGCTGTAAAAAGCAGTTGCCGTCAACTAAAATAAAATAACCGTGTTACTCTTTCATAACGACGAAGTTCGTCGACCAACAAATTTCCAATGTAAATAAACTGGAAGCAAACCCAGAGCGATTTTACCGCTTTGCCGATTGTTTAGTTTTTATCTAGCAATCGGTTATTTTGAATTTCACTAATTGACGAGTCTGCGAGTTTCTATATAACAGACTGTTTTATACTATTCGGAAATCGGAATTGTCCATTAACGTCGGTATTTTAAGTTGGAAGCGAGCTATCTTAGATCCGAGTTCGTTTGAAACTGCAGGGCTCAAATCAAATCCACCGACTGGATTAATTTTGAGCTAAAATTTGTTGGAGTTAAGTGACTCGGATGGAGATTCGATTATCTAGCTTGAATTCTCTTTGTCGTTGATCGAAGAATAAATGATTCAACAGCTTAAATTTGGTAGCGTAGTTCATATCGCACCTAGATTTAATTTAAGTTAATTTAACCTTCAAATATTTTATTACCAAAAAAGAAAAGAAAAATTTAACGGAAGGAAGAATTTAAGAAAAAAAAAAAAAAGAGTTGAAATTATACTTTCATTGAGTTTGATTAAACATAGGAATCCACAGGTATGACATAATTTAATTTAATTCAAGTAGTCGGTATCATCCAATGTTTCTTAAATACTTTTAAATTCAAATCAAGTCACTTTTAAATTTAATTTCTCCGAAATATTGTCATACGTTATTTAAAAAAGGAACAAAAATTGACGTACAAGTCATTGTTGTACAAATTTGTCTGAACATTGTTCAAAAAACCAACCAATGTGTCGCTCTGATGCGACATCTTGCGTTAAAAAACAGTGACCTTTGAGAGAGTAGCTTGTTTTTGAACTTGGACACTAATTGCAACTTGAACTTGAGATACTCGGCGGCGTAGACAAGAGTTATCTGACTCATCTCTGATTGTTTCCATCGGGAGGTGTGCAGCTCCGGCGGGGATATCACGGGTTGCTCTTTGGCAAAACTTCCTGATAACGGGCCAACAATAGAAAGAATCGCAATAATCCAGCAGACGCGAAATCGCGGCGCGATCACGGTCACAACAAACTGCGAGAAACTTCATACGGATGTTTTTCGTTTGAGTCACTCGACATTCTTTGTTCAGCCCGTGCTAATGAATCTCCTGGCTGTTGTTTCAGGCATCACTGTTCGCTGAACTCACCGCCAAAAACCTTTCTTTTCCCTATTTACTGCATCGACTGCGTTGACACGTGTATACACACAAGTGTTCGTACATGCAGCGATTCCTACTAATTTTGTAAAAAAAGAAAAACAATTATGTAAATCACAAATCCGAGTTGAAGCCAAGGTGTACTCTTCGCTCTATTCTGAAATGTTTTTACACACAAATATTGTGAACGAGTGAAGAACGCTTCTCTTCTCGAAAATGCAATAAGTTGTCACAGTACGTGAAAAATGTTCAACTCTGAATATCGGACTCCGAAAAAAGAAAATTGAATCTACAAATTCATTGCCGACTCAGTGGTTAAAACATCGTTTCAATGCTATGACACTTTTCCACCGGCTACACAGTGTAAAAATATCTTAGAATAAAATAAACGATGGATTTTGAAAGTGGAGACTTCAAAACGAGCCCGAGTTACAAATTGTGATAATTTCGATGCTTACGATTAGTTGTTAATCTATAAACTTAGTTTGACTTTTCAGTTTTGAAAATTTGACTCCCACAGGTATAATTTGAACTGTTTTATTATTTACACAGAGCGTTCGGATATTTTAATATTTACAAAATATCAGGTGTAACTTTAACGATTAGTTATCAATGTGTAAATTCAGTTTGACCTTTTCAGTTTTGAAAACTTGACTCCCACAGGTATAATTTGAACTGTTTTGTTATTTACATACGAGCGTTTGGATATTTTAATATTTACAAAATATTAGGTGTAACTTTCTTCGCGAGCGAAGAAAGTCAGACGTTCCCTCAGAAGAAGATCGGTCGATCGGCGATCGATAGTCACGTGGTGCATCGTGATACAGCCACGATTGTATATCTGCGCGGTGGTTAACGAGGCCGATAACAGGGTCGCCAGCTCGCGTATACGTGCTCGTGAATCTGCATAGTAGCGCGGTTAAAGAACCGGGTTATTACCAGCGATTCAACCCTGACATTTCGTACGATGACGCTAATGCCTTACACGTATACACTGAGAACACACCGGTCTGGGTTAGGTTCGCGTTCCTCGTCAGACCAGCAGCGCGAGACAAAGCTCCCGTCACGATGGCTGTTTCAACCAAGGAAAGGGGTCGAGGGACCAAAATAAACGAGAGAAAACTCGGGAATTTCGCAAGGACTTGCCGCTGGACTTTTTCAAAATTTTCATATTAAAGTGCTCGCTCGACGAGCGGTGCTTAGCTTTCTTTAGACTCGCGAAGTCGAACTTTTGCTGCGCGAATATATATCGCATCGCATTGTATCGCACACTCCCGACGATCCCGAAACGCGAGTCAGAGAGTGCGAAACATTGTTGATTCAAGTGATCAAATCAGACGGGCGTGTGACCAATGGAATTTTTCAGAATTCTCTCTCTCTCCCCCTCTGTTTGCGTCTTCTTTCTTATCTGCCGCGTTTTCCTGCGTTTCTCGGAACCAACCGCGCAATCTCTGTTTCCCAGACGAAATTTCCAGATCTCAGGTAGAAAGAAAGAGTACAGTATTACTGGATATCGTGTCTTATCGTTCTTCGAATCGTTGAACGAAATATTTGGAATTATCAACGAAAAAAAAAACGAACAAATTTTTCGAAAACGAAAATCACATCCTTTCTCCGAAATATGAAATTTCAATGCCACTAAAACTGCCATCATACAAGTATAAAATTTAACTCGTAAAAAAGAAAGAGACTGCTAGTAAAGAAATATGAAACCAGCAAACGGAAGTGAAACAAGCGATCTGACGATGGCTTTTTTGAAATACTAAAAGTCAGTTTAATGGACAAGATTTACGAGAAGAATGGAATTCGTAATTGACGACGACGACGAAGAGAGAGAGAGAGAGAGAGGGGGGGGGGAAGTATAGGTTTTACAGGGACGACCCTTTAACGACACCGACAATGACGAGGGAAATGTAAGTCGGCTGGCAAAGGCCAAAGCCAGTGTAAAGGGGTGGTTATTGAGCGGTGTCTCCGCACAAAGCTCTCCTCGTACGCATACAGATCGGACTAAATCAATACGTACGACTGTCGACGTGCCTGCAAGGTACACGTCTGTATATATTTAGATTTCGTCGATACCCATTGTCCGATCGAGTTGTCGCAATCCTGCACCTCTGTGCAATTTTTATTTATCCGTGTGTTTGTTTATTTCTAGGGAAAGGCCACGTGTGTGCGCGCGCTTTTGTGCGCGTGGATTGAGATTGGAGGAGTAACGTCGGAGATGCTAGGAATATTTGTAAGGTAGAGGAGAAAATGCTTGGAAAGTTTTTTTCAAAGAAGAAAGATTTTTAAGGGGGCTGTTCAGGGTGAGAAAGTTGATGAAAAGATTGTCAGAGAGTAATCTGAATAGGGAAATGTTTAGGAAAATTTTTAAGGATTAAAAAAGAAAAATTCGTTTCAGAATAGGAAAATTCTTGGAGCAAGATTCAGAATTAAAAAGATATTTTTAAAATATTTTCAGACTCGTGCTACTCTTTACTTTTCCTTTTTCTTTTGACGAAACAAAATTCCAGTTACAGAAGTTTGATACAGGAATAAGTAGAAACGGTCTATCAGAATCAGACATCACCGAGCTGGTCTGATACTGTCAACTATTTTCTACTTTACAGTGCGTTCTCTGGTACGTTCAGTGGTCGCATAGTCAGACGTTAGCATCCTCTACTACTGGAAGACTACTACTCTCAATGTTCTCTCTCTATTTTGCGAACGAACCATTGTTACTCTATTGTTTCTTTGTGATTCTTTCTAGAGTCATCTTCCAGGCATACTATCCAGAAAATTTTCTTAAAAATCAAACTTCAATTCTACAGATTCATACAAAATTTCATTCGTCAGAAATTAATTTTATTTTATAGAAAAATTAGTCAAACGTTTTGAAATAAAACGCAGAATATAATTTTAGAAAATTCTCTCACAGAACGAATGTCCAATTGTACATCTATTAAAAGTATCAAGAGTATCAATTTCTAATTTTTCGCGGTGTTAATGAAATTCCAAAATGTTCCATGCAACGCTCGCAATGTATTCATAAAAAGAAAAAAAAAAGGTTCCACAAATGTACTTTCGTGAGCTACGGTAATAAAAACAAAGAGACTTTGTGTAATTTTCAATCGTAGATCTCGATAATTGGCGTCTAGGTGGATGGAAAATAGGTCTCGCGACAGCGAGTAAACAGAGCATAGGTGTGTATACTACACAGAGCCGGTGGACGTCGGATAGCACGCTGTACAGGCGACTCGAACTTGCACCGAACGAACCAACGAACGAACGAAGGAACGAACGAACGAACGAAGGAACGAACGAACGAACGAGGTTGGTAAGCCCGGCCAGCTGTGGCCCAGCTTGGTTGCATCGGGTCGATCAATAAACGCGGCCGACGGTAGAGCAGTTGGCCGTGCGCTAGGCGTCGTGGCTACGGATGGGATCAAGTTAAACGTGCCTCGCTTGAAAGTAAAAATGCTTCGACATTTCGAGTACAGGTTTCGAAAACGCGTAACCAGTAGTTCGATGTTTGGAAAATTTCAAGAAATCGGAGATTCTCTGAACTAAAATGCGAGATATTGTCAATCTTCACTGACCGTCAGGTTGAGTTGCAATGCATGTTTGAAGCGATTTTAGTGAAATAGAAGATGAAAAAGGACGAATGCAACATTTAAAAGTCGCGTTTTAGAAAGAAAAAGCATTGCCATTGTACCAGTATGAAGATGAGATTTCCTGTAAGTGTTGGGAGGAATGCGCGCGAGATAGATGCGCGTACAGACGCACGCGCATCTGACGCATGCGCGCCAGACGCGTTTACACAGAGCGGAGAAAACGCGCCTGACGCAAATGGAACGCGTTTGAAAATCGCGTATAGGAAAACATACATTGTGATGTCGAGGTTTGAGAGGTTCGAACTTACTTATAAGATAATTGTAATAATATTGGAAACATTCGAAACTGTTGTATTTCGCTTAGACTTCTTGCCGTTTGGAGGTGATATTAAAAATACTAGAGTTCAAATTCGACGATTAAAGATTCGAAGGTACTTGTGAGGTACTCGATCCCATCTCTAGTTTAAATTTCGCCCGGTGCACTGGTGCCACTGTGTCGCCAGCCTTCTCAGCTTTTCCCTCGCTCACTCCTCTTTTCCTTTCTGCTAGCAATCCGGATGCGCGTCTTCGCTGCCGAACGCGCCGCGACGCCACGCTCGACCGACTTTGCTTTACTTTACTTTGCTTTACTTTGTTTTACATAGTCGTCGACTCTCACTGCCACCAAATCCCCGAATCGTTTATTCGTAGAAATTGGCGTACTGTAATTTTCTTGGCTCGTTTGCATCGTGATTTAAATTGTACGATGTGACTTTAGAAAGTTCACATACGGGCACTCGTGAAAGTTTATGTATACAAGTTTGGAATATTAGACAGTTCCGTGTGAACTCCGCCTTAAAGGGTATCTTCGACCGATCCAGACCTTCTACCCTCGCGAAATTAGGACCTAGGTCGGGAATGTCACAGCTGCACTACACGTTTGCGTTTCTCCGATCCGATATATTTCATCGTCGAGTTTCTCCATTTTTTATTCACACTGACGTGGAGGAGAAATAAGGGTGTTGTTCCATGCAATCAGTCTGTTTGTACAACGAAGCAATTCTTCATCCTTATCGGGATGTTATTACCAGGACGTTAGCGGAATTTCTCCTAAATAACTCGCAACTACGTCACAGGGTCGTTATACGTGTTATTTCTGTCGCATTGACGAAGATTTCTAACGTCAATTTTATTGCTGTTGAGGTTAAATTTGAAGGAATTTAAATAATGAAGAATTGTACGTAATAATATCTAAAATTATTTGATATAATATATATCATTCGAATGCTACAGTGATTACCTCATGCTACAATACATTCAAATATCAAAGCGAAGTACTGCTTTATTAAAATAAAAACGAACAGAAAGATAGAAACTTGTAGGTAGAAAGTGAGAAATTGATCAAACTTCAAACGGCATATTCAAAGACCCCTGCGAATCGACACGGGGAATTTCTTTGTACGTCGCAAAGTTAAATTAACCCCCTATAACGTCATTTAACTTCTAACTCGTGCATATGTACATATTCCTCGAGTTTCATTTTATCTACTTTGACATCGCTGTTCCATCCCCCGACGCAAAATGTATAAATAAAATTTCGTGTTCTTCGCTACATATACCCTCCCCTCCCCATTTCTCGTAATTCCACTTCTTTAGAAATCGAGTCGCCAGCAATTCTGATGTTAATAACGAAAATTGACAATGCAATTAACTGTTGAATTATTTCACCGTAATTCTGTAATACCCAGTCACGCGAGAATCTCAAATCTCTGACGTAAAACGTACAATTGTGATTATGCCTTTCTCCCGCTCCCTCGCAATTCCACGCCATCGTTTGGACGTTCGCTGGTTAAATCGGCTGTTGACGCCACTGAGAACGCGTTGCGTGTACCGCGCCATCGTTGGCCTGGCGCAGGCCGATTGGCGGAGAGGGAGAACGAAGCAGTGGTGGGGGTCGGCGTGCAAGCGGCGTCGCACGAGGGAAAGAGGATTGTGTTCTCCGGCGAAGAGAGGAGGAAACGGGGGAAAGCTCTATCGATCGTTAAGTCTGTAGGCCGTCTGCCTCTGGACAAGATCATAATATACCCCGGGTCGGCAAGGAAGACGGGAGGGAAAAAGGGGGACGTGGTGGCCACGAACTGGCATAGAAAGAAGGGGTGAACCGTGAACCCGTTCATTCTCGCTGCGGAGAGTTGAAGGACGATCGTGGCGCCTGTTCAGCGACTCGTTGCCCTCCTCTCCTTCGCCTCCCCTCACTCTCTTCGATCGCGCGCTTTCGATTAATAGAAAGAACCACCCCCCGAAACTTCTCCTTTTAATGGCATTCTTCAAGGAAAGGTCAGCACTCTACGATCCGAAACGCCTCTACTTCTGCGACTAGACTGCGGATTTTTACGCATTTCTTTTATAAATAAATCGAGACTAAATAGAAATTTATTTTATCCATTTTATACATTACAACAAACTAATCATTTCTAAATGTATAAAAGTTAAATCATTTTTAAATGTATAAAAATTCATAAAAAATTTTTTTTCAATAAATACGCGAAAGGAACGATCGCTATTTCGAAGTTTGTTCCTCAGCGACAATAAAAGTTCTAGTTACGTAGAATTAATTTTTAATTTATTTCGCTTTCATTTTAATCAATTTTTGGGCATTATACGTGGTATAATTTACATTACGGGAAAGAGAATATTTGTCGTTCTGTATTTTCGTACCTGGTGTTGACAGCGACGGAACGAGAGACGAGATATTAAGGAAAGGTCACGAACCGCGATCGATCGTGTATTTTTAAATGCTTTCGTATCTTTCGGAAAGTCGACGTAAATACACTTACGTCAGTTGGCCGATGCACGATCCTCCGTTCTGAATTGTTCAATAAGCCGTGAACCGTATATACACCCCTTTATTTCTGGCTTGTTTAGGAATAATCATTTAACGTAGCCCCAGAGAAATGACGTCGTTCTCCAATTCGAACGTAACTTTGCTTCTACATTCGATTCACCGGTAAAGAACATCGAGTCGCAAATATTACGAATTGTTCTAAATAAAACGGAATAAAACGCATTGATCGAATGATTCTCGAAAGACAATTGTAAACACAACTTATTAAAACGTTAAAAAAACGTAATTCTACAATGTCGAATATAATTTCAAAAATTGATCAACTCTCGTGAGTAGGATAGTTAAAATTTTACAATTTCAAAACTGAAGCTGAACTTTTCTCATTCAGCCATTGAGGAAACACCCTTTTAAATCTCGCATCGTGTAGACTTTACGAGGGGAAAGGGTAGACACATTTCACGATTGTTTGCATTTCCATCGTGATTTTATTAGGAATTGAATTACGGTCGTGAATTACGGGACGACGGAGTCGGCCGGGTGCGCGAGGTTTTACGAGAACGTTCGTTCCTCACGCGTGTTATCGACCGGCTCAGATAAGAGCAGCTCGGTTCTCTGATAAGGTGTCAATGTCACGGCTTTGTGAATTTATCAGAACGTTCGCGCAGTTTCGCGATCGGAGATACACGTTGCGAATCATTCACTCAACACCCACAATCTTTTCCACGTTCCTGTTTCAAAAGTTGGAAACATGTCGAAAGGAACGATGAAATGAACGTTAAGCGAGTAGATATTCTGTTTATGATACACGATACAACACTACTTGCAAAACGATAGGAAGTTAAGTTTAGACCCAAGTGGCGAGAAATATCCAAAAATGTGTCGTTTAGTAAAAACATAATTCGATGAATGAATAATCGAGCGATGGTTTACATTGGGTCAAAAGAACAGCATGAGACACTCGATGTCTATCACGCTGATAACATTTAAAATTGAATCATGACAACGTGAAGATAAGATCGAAACAGAAGCGTGACATGTATCTTTTGTGTGAAAAAAAAGAGAAGGAAGAACAGGTCGATGGCTCCATGCACGTGGAATCTTAATCCTATTTATCTATTTATCGAACCTTTCAGCAGCCAGTTTCTAATTTTTTTCTCCCGGAGGAATTGTAGATGAAAAAAATGGTTTTTGTGGTTGTTTTTCTTGAAATTATCGAGAGCTGGTCTCCAAAGTTTAGAAATAAGATTCCAGGAATGATGATTGGTCGTCGCGCGCAAGCTTTCGCTGGTTAAACTTTCTAAACAAGCTGAAGCTACTGGTAGCCAAGTAGGGATGTCAGAGTTCTCTAAGGGGCTTCGTTCATCCAAACTTAATTACTCTTCGCTTTACCCTTGCGTAACTGTTTGCCGATATACGCCATCGAACCACCAGGCTATTGGGTCGTTGTTTCGTTATTTTCCACTTAAAATTCTTCGAAACAATCTCTCGTTGTATCTAAAGTTTCCTAAAATCTAATTTTTCCGTCAAGAAACGTCAAGAACGTTGGGTTTATCGTTTTCTGAATTTGTCCTTTAAGAAACGAGCCACAAGCGCCACAAATTGTCAAATCAAAGATCTTCCGAAAAATCCACGAAAGACGTAATACGAACACACTTTGCCCTTCCTCAAAAATTCCAATCAGAATTAAAATCAAAACTCTCAAGTGTAGTAATATCAATTACAATCGAAAAACTGGCTGACTTCTCCAAAAATCCAAACGAAGCAAATTCGGTGTCCACCTGCGAGGCCGAACTAGCCGAACGAAAAGTTGTCCAGGTCATCGCGATGACGGGGCTCATTGACCGGGCCGCGTGTGTCCCGTGTGGTGGGAAGGGTGCCCGGGGCTTGGCCGAAACCCGGCGACCCAGCACACGGTAGCTCCGTGACATTGACCCTGGCATTGATCTCGCGACACCGCACACAAACATAGACGCATAGGTTTGTTCGCAGAGAAAGAGACACAAAGACAGAAGACGAGAGAGAGATGGACAGATAGATGGATAGATAGATAGATAGATAGAGAGAGAGAGAGAGAGAGAGAGAAATAGAGATAGAGATAGAGACAGAGCGAGGCGGTGCGTACGCAGTTGCGGTCCCGTTTCAAGCGGAGGCCCGCCGATCGGGTGACGAGGGAAGAGAGCACACAGTCTCGTCTCGGCGGCCAGAGGGAGGGGAGCCACGGGGTAAGAGGCACTCTGGCGACCTTGGAGCGACCCCAACCAAGGTCGCAGACGCAGACGCCCCTTCCTTCTCGCGTTCCACGATTTCCCTCCGTTGCCCTCCGTGCAAGACCGCGCCCTCCTGCCTGTCGACGCGGCCTCTGCGCTCCGCGCGCGCCGATTCCCCAGGTCCCTCGGCGTTAGTTTGGCTCTTCCTTATCGCCCACTTCGCTCTCCTCTTACCACACGCCACACTCGGCTCCGTCCGACTTTTCCTCTGCGCTTTTCTCTCGCTCGAAACGTGACCAGGCTACGGACGGCGAGAACAGGTTGGCAGATGCCGTAGGTCTTTTTGAAAGGGGAGGGAGAGGATGGTTGGACCGGGTGACGGGCAGAGGACAGGTGCGTAACATCATCGTCATTTGGGAATGTTTGATGAACAAAAGCACTGGTGGACAAAAGTTTGGCTACGTTCGTACCTAACTGTTTGTATATTTCGTTTTAATTCCTGCATATCTTTTTTTGTTTTTTTGGCTATACTGTATATTCGTGTCCCGTATTAAAATACAACTTTGGCAAGGGGTTTGAAGATGATGAGATGCGGATCATCAATCAGAAGAGATTCGTATCGTAGTTATTCACGAGAGACAGCGAGATACTCGTGAGAATAACGCATCGTCGCGTGGTGACGCGTATTTTTAGGGCAAGCCGTGGAAACGCCTCGCCTTTCAGCCGAATGATTCGCGTTATTTGTGTCCCGGTTGCACGGAATGCCTTCGGGGACTGTTTTGCGAGAACGTCCCAGCGCGATAGCGACGTTCTAGCCTCTTTATCGTCCATTCCCGGCAGCTTCACTTCTCGTCCTCTTTTTAACCTCGTCAACATATCCCCGCGTCCTTTATCGCGTGGCTTTTTGCGTCGTTGCATAGCTCAGACACTTTGCATTGCCAGTGATACTTCATACGATTCTGTCCCTCTTGTTTTAATTTCGATACACTTACAGTACCTTCTGTATTGAATTTGGAGCTAATTTGGAACTTGACGCGTTATTCAATTCTGCCCAGCGACGATTCTATCCTTCCTTACTACACTCACATGGAATAATAAAAAAAATATTCCAAATGATCAAATTCCACTGCAAAACCGAGACCAAACCCAGGTCAAGTTCTCGAAAAGTCCGTCGTGTCGCGCGACGTCTCTGTTTTACTTTCAGTTTATTGGCGATATGTACGAAACTCGCAGTTCAAAATCAGCGTCTCTACGCTTTGTCGGCACGCTTTTATTTTCGCGACCGGGTTTATTCGAGGCGGGGTCGTTGGATCGGTCGAAGGACGAGGCGAGAGCCGCGTCTGCCGGGCGAACCAGACCGTTTCTGATGATTTATGTAAACAAGGTTGAGAAACTCGCGGGAGGTCCGACGCGTGGGCCGCCATCCAACGACGTGGTTCGCCCCTCGGCCTCAGGATCTCGAACATCATCGATACTGATTCCCCTCGCCGCTGCGCCTACACCTGCCAGTCCCGTTCGTCGTTTGACGGTGTTTGACCTGGGAATTTTATCGGTTTTTCGTCGATCGTGTCTGCTACGATGACTTTGTTTCAGTGAAGGCAAGTGAAGATTTTAATTCTTCGTTTCTTTCACGGGGTTTGGAGCCCTCCAACACTTTTTAAATTCAAACAAATTTGGACTAGGTCTCTTTTGCGTATTTTGACACAACGACTTTACCTTTGATTAATTTGAACTTGATCATTCCTTCCTAATTACATCAAATGTCAACTCTTTTCTTCCGTTTCATGAAATATCCCAACCTAATCTGACAAGCCTAACCTGAACCAACTCATTCGTCCGAAAGCAACCAGATGAAACACAGTCAAACAGTCCGTATACGTGTGACGATCAAGCGACGTTCTGTGACATAATCGACACATTTTTCGAAATCGTGGCCAGGCCGATATGTATCAGCAGCATCTAGCAGGTGTCTTTCGGTTAACCCAGCATGAGTTGATGTACACGTCTACATCAAACGGCGAAGAACGATGCCTCGATGTACGCACGAGAGTTTCCCCTTTCGGTGCGGGGGCCACGTGGCGTTGAGCTTGGTATTTGGGGATGATTCGAGTCGCTCGACAGGGCAGGCACGCCCGTTTCTATGACAACAGACGCGCAAAAACCCCATTGATACGAGGAGATGTACAGGACAGGAACAAACCGACGTTTCCTTCCTTCGTTTACGCGCGTACGATCCCCGCAAAAATGCTCCCTCGGCTCGCCGGATGGAGCGCTCAACGTCTTCTGAACACGCTTTCGAACGCTCAGACGGGATCTGAGCTTCGATCATTTGGAACGAACTTCTTGAGATGAAAAATCAGAGATCTAGCGACCGAACCAGACCAATGGCCCGCAGTTAAAAATTGAAGCTACTGCCACTTTTCAAATCTTACGACCACTCTTCTTTCGATAATATCACAATTGCGCTTAAATTGTTAGAAATCCACCCATTTAGTCCCAAGTTAATCTCTCATTCGAACGTGTCATCGTCCGGCAGCGCGATCATTTTAGACGTCAGATAGCGCAATGGTGTTAGCGTGTCTGGCTTATGGACGCGCGGACGCAATCGAGTGTGGCGATGATTGGACGGTGTGGCATCGATAGCACAGTCAACGTCCTTGCTCTCCTAGATTGACTCGAAGTGGATCGTTTGCAACGCTCGTAAAGGAACGCGGTCTATTTCTCGTGACGGCTGCGCCGCCTTCCTCCCGAGCTCTGCCCCCCCCTCCCTCCTTTCTCCTTTTAATTCCAGTTGACCACGCAGCGAATCGCACTTCGATCGATCGTAGATCGCGGATCCAACCTTTCGGAGAAGGACTCGTCGGCCAAATCGGATGAAAGTTCACCGAGAACTATTAGGTTGCGTAACAGGTTCGTTCGTATCGTCGAATGATGAAATTAACGCGTATTACACGGCTGATTATTCTTTACGAATTGAGTAACTTTGAGCGTTCCACCTTTTCATTAAAAAAAACTTGCACGTATATGATACGTGCGTTTCAACATTCCCTGAATTATATAATACCTGCTTGTCAAGAACATCATTCTTGTGTTGAAACGATCAACATTCCACAGTAAATATTCCAATGAACTTAAATCGTTCGGCTTAACATTTGAACTTAAATGTTTTAGAATGTTTGAGAAAGAAAAAGAAACGTTTTTAGAATTGCATTCAAATCAGGTTGAGGTCAATAGGCTTGGGGATCTCTAGAACGACAATGCTATTGAAAAAAGAGAGATTTGAAAAATCTTGGAGAAGAGAGAAAAGCAATCAACATTAGACAGATCTTTTAATGAGAAAAAAGTATCACTGATGAAAATGCAAGACTGTATACATATGTGTGTATGTGTTATACATTATTGTTGTTACATATGAATAGTAAGAAATTGCAGATAGTTAGAAATCATATAATATTTTATTTACTTTTTTGAGTCTTCAGAACGAATTACTCAAACTCCGAAAAGAATCTATAGTAAATCAATGATCAGTTAATGAATAATTTGAATAACGAACGTTTTTGAGTAGATTATGTTCGTCAACCGATCACCCACTGTATATAACACTTGAAATATTTGTGGTGTTCATTTTCCTTTCTGTTTGTAATTATAAGCATCATTTATCCATATTCTTTGTTGTATGATCCTTTGTTCAATGTGAATGTATTATATATATAAATATATAATTATATTATAATATAATAATAATATGATTATAATATAATGAATTATATATATTATATATATATATATATATATATATATATATATATATATGTAATTCATCTACATTAATTATATACATATATATTATATATATATGTATATAATTCATCTACATTATATTATAATATAATTATATATATGTATAATTCATTCACATTGAACAAAGGATCGACGACAATGCTATTAAAAAAAAGAAAGATTTGAAAAGTCTTGAAGAAGAGAGAAAAGCAATCAACATTAGACAGATCTTTTAATGAGAAAAAAGTATCACTGATGAAAATGCAAGACTGTATACATATGTGTGTATGTGTTATACATTATTGTTGTTACATATGAATAGTAAGAAATTGCAGATAGTTAGAAATCATATAATATTTTATTTACTTTTTTTGAATCTTCAGAACGAATTACTCAAACTCCGAAAAGAATCTATAGTAAATCAATGATCATTTAACGAACTAATTTGAATAACGAACGTTTTTGAATAGATTATGTTCATCAACCGATCACCCACTGTATATAACACTTGAAATATTTTTGGTGTTCATTTTCCTTTCTGTTTGTAATTATAAGCATCATTTATCCATATTCTTTTGTTGTATGATCCTTTGTTCAATGTGAATGCATTATATATATAAATATATAATTATATTATAATATAATAATAATATGATTATAATATAATGAATTATATATATTATATATATATATATATATATATATATATATATATGTAATTCATCTACATTAATTATATACATATATATTATATATATATGTATATAATTCATCTACATTATATTATAATATAATTATATATATGTATAATTCATTCACATTGAACAAAGGATCGACGACAATGCTATTAAAAAAAAGAAAGATTTGAAAAGTCTTGAAGAAGAGAGAAAAGCAATCAACATTAGACAGATCTTTTAATGAGAAAAAAGTATCACTGATGAAAATGCAAGACTGTATACATATGTGTGTATGTGTTATACATTATTGTTGTTACATATGAATAGTAAGAAATTGCAGATAGTTAGAAATCATATAATATTTTATTTACTTTTTTGAATCTTCAGAACGAATTACTCAAACTCCGAAAAGAATCTATAGTAAATCAATGATCAGTTAACGAATAATTTGAATAACGAACGTTTTTGAGTAGATTATGTTCGTCAACCGATCACCCACTGTATATAACACTTGAAATATTTGTAGTGTTCATTTTCCTTTCTGTTTGTAATTATAAGCATCATTTATCCATATTCTTTGTTGTATGATCCTTTGTTCAATGTGAATGCATTATATATATAAATATATAATTATATTATAATATAATAATAATATGATTATAATATAATGAATTATATATATTATATATATATACATATATATATATATGTAATTCATCTACATTAATTATATACATATATATTATATATATATGTATATAATTCATCTACATTATATTATAATATAATTATATATATGTATAATTCATTCACATTGAACAAAGGATCGACGACAATGCTATTAAAAAAAAGAAAGATTTGAAAAGTCTTGAAGAAGAGAGAAAAGCAATCAACATTAGACAGATCTTTTAATGAGAAAAAAGTATCACTGATGAAAATGCAAGACTGTATACATATGTGTGTATGTGTTATACATTATTGTTGTTACATATGAATAGTAAGAAATTGCAGATAGTTAGAAATCATATAATATTTTATTTACTTTTTTGAGTCTTCAGAACGAATTACTCAAACTCCGAAAAGAATCTATAGTAAATCAATGATCATTTAACGAACTATTTGAATAACGAACGTTTTTGAATAGATTATGTTCATCAACCGATTATCCACTGTATATAATACTTGAAATATTTTTAGTGTTCATTTTCCCTTCTGTTTGTAATTATAAGCATCATTTATCCATATTCTTTGTTGTATGATCCTTTGTTCAATGTGAATGCATTATATATATAAATATATAATTATATTATAATATAATAATAATATAATTATAATATATATATCAAGATTAAATATTTTCAAAATTTAAGTAAGTTGTGTCCTTATTTTAAATTTGTTTTAACTTTGAAGTAGTTTAGAGATAAATATGGCGGAAAGACAAGTACGACTAACAAAGATGTCGGCGTTAACGACGCCGATACACTTTTAGCAGATTTTCCTTTGCTACATATTTATGATGGGGTAATGAATGGTATTTGCATATTTATGAGGACGGTAGAAAACACGCTCATCTCTTCGAGAATAATTTATCAATATATGTAATGATCGTACTTACTTCTGGTTCGGAATTCATTTCATCGCTCATGGTGGTCCGTTTTCCAATTCTAGACGAAAAAAGAAAATATCTTTCACTTGGCAGAACGCGTCGACAATTTTGCCAATTATAACGATTAAGAAATCACTCAATTCTACTAATGAATCACTGTTTTGTAAAATAAATGAACTCGGACAGCAGTATGGTGTCGAGTCGAATTCCAACTGCAAAAAGAAATGGCGATCTCAGGATAGCGAAAGACTAACTGCATCGGCATCCATTGTTTAAAATGGTTGCTTCATTTATACTTAGGGGGCGTTTTATTCGTTATTTATTATTTCCAAAACAGTAAAACGTAATAATATTTAATAGAAAAATGCAGTTCTTAATAATTAATAATAAATTATCTGTAAATTAAACAAATTAAATTATCAAATAACAATATAAACAAATTATTAAATTACTTTGAGGAAGTCATAATTTCTTTGTTTACATAGAAATACATCGCTGTAAATTCTTCTTGTGAATGGTTGACAAACTAATGCTGAAACAGGTGCATAAACGTAACAAAAAGAATAAAAAAAAAAATAATAAAAAAGAATAAAAAAAAATAATAATAAAAGAATAAAAAAAAAATAATAATAAAAGAATAAAAAAAAAATAATAAAAGAATAAACAACGAAAACATTAAAAAAAGCATAAGAACAAGATGCGTAGGGAGTAAGTAGAGATTGCAATAAGTTTGGATTCGTCGCCCCGCAATGAACCCACTCAATGTGCACTCGGCGATCAACGTGTTAACCTCAAGCGTTGCTTTCAATTGTTCGGTTATCGAGTAAAATTGTTACGTTGTCGCGAGAGAGAAAAACCTTCTCACGTACAGGCACGAGATACAGGTTTTCGGCTGAAAATTATGGGAAAGAACACAGGTTGCGCATCAGCGGTTGATATTTTCTTTTTCCCGTTGCTCATTACGTCGGCTGTTCGATGCTTCGCCTTTTTTCTTTTTTTCATCTGTTAGCCAGCCTGTTATTAGTATAACAGCGTGATTTTCTAGGAGATTGAATTTCCATTGTTAGTTTCGTTCGTGGTCTTTGGGTCATCTTGGGTAGTGGAATATTTGAAATCGTGCGTTTTCTTTTCTTTTTGTTGGATTAGAGAACTTTATGGCAGCGCGTCGGCGAAGAAAAAAATGCCCCTCTTATCCTGTGAAATGAAATTCAAACTCGAGTAATTTTTTAATATTCGTAATTGGAATTTTTTCGACATCTATTCAGCCAACATTAGAAAAAGAAGATAATTATTAAAAGGAGTAATTTACATCGATTTATTGAAATTTTATGTTCTTCTCATTTGCAAACGGCACGCGTAAGGAAAATTCGACGAGTGTCTTAGGTCGGCGTTTTGAAAAAAACGTCGTTAGGCGATATAACGTCCTCGTGCTAAAAACGACACAATGTCACCGCGCGCGAAAATACGAGCCAGGTGATGCATGCCATTCGCGGAAATCGGTCGCACTAAAAATAATCGTGAAACGAAAGTCAAGTATACGCAGCTGTCCGAACGATCTCCCCCGTGTTTACAACTGTAACTCCGACTTCTCGTCGATATTGACGAATTCGATCGATTGAACTTTGCGCGAAGCAAGTTGAGAAATTCAAAAATCAGAGACTTCAATCTGGACCGAGCGCGAGACCAAGTCTCAGTTAGACGAGCGCTCTGAACCGTCCAACAGGGAGAACGCGTCTGACGTGGAAACGGCGGAAAGGAGTCGAGACCGAGAGGAAATAAAAGGGAAAGTCGGCAAGAAGGGCAACGCGCAGTCACCTTCCTCTTGCTACCTTGCCGTGAAAGAAGACAGGGATCGCAGGAAATTGCTCGGGGGCAATAACGACCCGGCTATAAAACACCGGGCGTAAAAAGGTGGATAGGAATGGAGAACGGCGAACACCGGTAGGAAAAAAGGAAAGATCGAGGAAGAAGAGGGTTTCCAGATGCGGATGAAACTCCGGCTTCGCATTCTCATGCGAGGAGGATGCAAAAAACGGCCATTAACGGGAAGGGCAGCAGCGTAGAAATATCAAAGATGATACTTCTCGTCGAGGTGGGAAGGGATGGGGCGTGGATGAAAGGAGGAAAAAGAGCGAAGGAGATCGGAAGAACAGGGAAGACTCGGGTTTGTTCCAACCATCGAGCTCACTCGGCCGACGTTTTTAACAATCGATTTAACAGATGTGGATGTGGATCGACAGAAATTATCACTGGAAGAAGCTTCCAGAAGTTATTGTACCATATTGATACGAGGTGATTATTAAAATTCGCAAATATAAAAGAAAGACAATTGTTAATCCTTCTCTTAATTACCAGAAACACCATCTTAACGTCCATACTGCCATAACGTTAAGAAAAGAAAAGTCCCTAGACACACAGCGGGGTATTTTCAATGATGACGACACTTTGGTGTCCGCTCGGGTTTATCGCAATCGAGTCACGTCTGATTTAACGAGAAGCCAGGCAGTCTTTAAGGCGCGCTAATAGGACGAATTTATAAAACACGCCCACGACTCGCGCTCGCGGTCTCTGTTTACTCCGGTGCAATGTCTCAGCAAGGTCACACGCATGATCGTTCGCTCGTAAATGCTTTTAGCGTGCCCACCTACGGACGTTCGTCGTGGCACAGATAAATATCGTTGCGCGAACGGGCTGCCTGTTCAGTTGACACCCCCCGCCTAGTCAACGTGCCAGTCGATCGCTTGTAACCCTTTTCTTTATTAGAGGTGACTGCAGTCATCCAACCGTTCATCGTCCATCATTGCGAGATGCAGAGAGCGTCGCTTTAATTTTCAAAATTCCCTTTGCCATTCAATGTCCCCGAGTTCGTTTCATTAGTGAGTTTGTTGATTTTGAAACATTAGTTTCCTCTACGTGACTATATTGAACTCTCGTTATAAATTACAGACGATTTTCAAACGTCCCTAAGCTAATTAAATAACCCTAGAACTGCGTTTAACTTTAGTTGCTCTCAAACTTTACGTTCAGTTAAACATTTATAGACCTTTGTTTCAAAATTTTCAAAGATTGACAACACGAGACACGGTCGACTCTGTAGAGAAGCAATCTCAGAAATAATCCATCTATTTATCTGTGCGCAATCTTGCACGCGTGACGACAGTACACACGCCTGTCGGAAAGAAATTTCCTCTGGAAAAGCAATCTGCCCAATTCCACGGTTCTCGACAGGCTGCGCTTCCCTGTACGTACGCACGGTCCCAATAACTCCACTCGGTGGGAGACAAACAAGTGGCAGTTGTCACGAACGCGTTTCAGTCCCGTCGAGAGTCCATCCTCCGCGTTCGTTCGGTTTAAACGACCGATGTACAACGACGTATAAATGCTCCGGGTCTATGGCGCGCACGCTGTACACACGAGCGGAGGCACACATAAGCGTACAGGTAATGGCCGTGCCTCGATGCTTCGCCTCGCATCGTAAAGTGGGAGCAAGAGCAGCAGGGTTCAAGAACACCCGCTACCACTCCTTGATCAATACCAGCGGGATATTCCACGTCCTACCGCGAGTTCGGAACACAGTGCGGTGTTACACGCACGCAGACCGACGCTCGGCGTCGCTGCGAACGCGCGCTCCCTAGGCCAGCATATCCTGTCCTGTCCTGTGTCCTGTGTCCTGTGTCCTGTGTCTTGTGTCTTGTCCTGTCCCAGGCCATGAAACACGACCGCGTGCAACCATACTCGCCGGTTAATTCATAAGGACTGTGCTATGTGCACAGTTTCTTTTATACCCTGGAGGAGATTCGTTGGTAACGTCATCGTCGAATTTTCGTCTGAGGTTTCGTTTGCGAGACGATTGGTGGAATTCTGGTTGGACACTGACTGCCCCAGGATTAACTAACTCGATTGCGAATTTGGAGTAGAACGAATAATAAATAAATAAATTCTTCGAACTTTGTTCAGGTCTGAGAAAGTTTCGTCTTGATCCCATCACGCAGAGGGAGAATTCAACGACGTTTTGAGAAAGAAGGAAGGTTTGCGCGATGGGAGATGCGTTTTCTTTTTTTTTTTTTTCAAAGAACGATGAAGAAAGAGAATGACCAGGCCGTCAGGCTGCGACGGAACTCTTTGCAATGCAAATGATACATTTAAATCCTTTTTAATCTGCGAAATAAAAGAAGCTGGTCGCGCGCAGATCGTAGCGCGCTGATTGCGCCGTGTCCCCGCCAATGGGAAGGCTCGCTGAAACGCCGCCAGTTCGCGTGCAGTTTGGCAAAAGAGAAACCGGAATAACGTATCGCCGTGGTGTAGAATTCTAAGCAGCTTGCCTCTGTCCCATGCATGTACACACACACAAAACACATACGCGCATGCACATGCATATATATATATATATATATATATATATATATATACACAACGAAACAGGTTCCTTTTCGCGAATTTCGACCGCTTACTCTCCCCTCCAGTCCTCCTTCTTTGGATGATACGTAGTTTCTGAATGCTTTCAACTCTTTACAATTTTTGCACTTTGTATCTTCTGGAATTTTCGAAATTTTCAATAGATAGAAAATTTCAAAGAAAGCGATCTTTTGGATCTTTCCCATATTTCGAGTATCTCCCGAGAATTTAAGAAAATCATACTGCGATTAAGACTGCAGACCTAATTTTGTAATTTTCTCGTTATCTTTCAGGTACACCTTGGAATTCTTCTTCTCTGGAGCTTTGTAAAAATAAATTTTCAAGTCGAGGCCGTTCAATAGGGAGCGATTCCATTCGATCAAAGTATTTTTACACCCGGCGTCTTATCTTTGGAGAATTAACGTTCGTCTGTCGATAGGCGGAAAATTTCTCAAAATCTAGCGTTCAACGGGTTAAGCTTATTTCATCCAACTCGCGTTACTACAGAGTGCTTTGCTGAAAGTTGCAAAAACGAACGATGATCGAATCGATCCATTATATTAATTGAGTCTCGTTTTCTATATTCGTTTTCCCCCTGTCAACTCGTTTGTTCGAATTATTTTCGTCAGTTACCAGCGGCAAATTGAAAGCTCGACGGACGGTTTAAAATGTTTGCTTTGCATTTCACAAATCGGCGTGAAAGAATAAAACGAAATATTTGCACGTGTTCAGGTCTAAATATAAAAAAAGAAAAAAAGATTCTCAAAAATAAATCTAATCTAAAGTAAAATATTTAGAATCCAACTCAAATCGAATCTAAATCAAATTAATACGGATAAATTCACAAATAAATATAAAATACGTAGAATACGATAAACGCAAATTCAAAAAAAAAAAAAAAAAAAAAAAAAAAAGGAAGAAAGAAACTTGGAAAACCAAGTACGAGTCACAGTGACAGCTGACTGTTCACAGAAAGGCAACATGATCAGCAAACCAACAAACCCACCTAACCTGAACCTTGCAATTTTGCCGCGAATAGCTCACGCTTCTAAACTTGTATCACAGAGGTGGGCACACGAGGATCAAGAGAGAAAGGGAGAGAAGGAGAGACGAAAAGAGAGAGAGAGAGAGAGAGAGAGAGAGAGAATGGGAGAGAGTGAGAATGAGCTAGAAACGAGAGGAGGTGTGCGCACACACGAGCGTGTATGTCAGAGCACCAAAGGTGGATGCACATTCCCCGAGTGTATTATAATTGCACTCGAGGCTGGGACTCGAATGCCATTAAACCAGTCACGATCGCTTGGCCTTGGACTGCAGTTGCACATATTGTCCCCTTCCACTTCTTTCACTCTCCCTCTGTACGCCTTATCCTCTCCCCTTCTATCCCGGCGTGCACTGTACAGCACTGAAAATATGAATGTGGACGGTGCCGTATTTTTGGCAGGCTACAAGCTGTCCCACTTAATCGCGGTTGAACATTATTTACAGGAAAGCAACGAACGTTGGCACTGACATCGAGGATTTGCTCGTTTCGTTTCCTAGAGAACCGATGATTCAGAATTTTTACACCGCGGAAATTGCATATATTTCGTCATAAGATGATTCATTGCGCTGATCGTTTCGCTAGGGCAGAATCTCCCCTATCCTCGTTTCCTATCAATCTTTCTCCGAGTGATTGTACGACACTGTTGTAGTGTTTCGTTTCTTTTTTTTTTTTTTATTAATAGTTTGCTATGAAAATTTTAGATTTTCCAATAATAATATCGGAGGATCCTGATTTGACATTATTCGGAGAACGCAGAATATCGTTCTTCGACGAAAGATCAGTTTAAGAGCGATTCGAATGGTCCATGGAAAATTCGAAAAGCGTGGCTCGCCACGTGCCTGTTGTTCCTCCTTTTCTTTTTTCTCGTTTCCACGCTCGATTCCTCGTAATCGAGGCAGTTAACCTTTTAAGTAGAACGTCCAGAGTTCTGATTCGCTGCGGTACACGTGTGGTCCAGCAACTCGTCAGAGAAACGCGTCTTCCCGTGGACGATTCAATTATTAGCTCTCCCGATCTCTACGTTCTTTCGTTCGATTGCGAGAGTCAAACTCGCGAAATTGATCGGTCTCTCAGTTCTCGCTTTTCTTCTCCGATCTCTAGCAAGGTCACGAAAGAACCTAACCTGAAACTCGAACGTCGCGATTTCGTTTCTCGCAACTGGGCCACTCGCGCAGCGTGCTCCAATCTATTTTCGTTTTAATATTAAAAGGAGATTCGTGAGCTGACTGAAAATGCTAGGGTCAAAAGAAAGGAGAGCAAGGTGTGCCGAATACGTGGCCCGAGCACAGATGCTTCGAAAACTAGTGGTTTCTAGCCTAATTGTGGCAGATTGCGAGTCGCCCTATTACACGACCTTGGACACACCGAGTCGTCCTACCATGCACCTGTTTCGCGAAGCGAGAAAAAAAAAAGAAAAC